>JAMPIV010002663.1:0-485000 GCA_024509875.1 Oreohelix idahoensis | reverse complement strand
TGTCAACTGTTTATCAACGCTACAGAGATATTGTCAAACATTGAAAGACTGTATCTCGTCAACGTTCTCATTACCACAACAGTTTTCATCAGAACGTCCTCGTCTTAGAGATAACCCACTCAACATAACTTATAACTACCTTGGACATTGTATGCATGCATGTGAATCATCCTACCTGGGAGAAGCATTTAGAGACACCTGGACTGTGTAGACTACTCATCATTTTGGTAACAAGTATGATATCACATCATCATTTCGCTTCACATAGGTTCATTCTTCTATTTAACTAACTACAAAATTAATATCTCATCTGTGTGTTTTTGTGTGAATCGTCCTTCACCATCATCACGTTCTAATTACTGCAAACCATATATGTGTAGATATCTAATTAATAAACCCAATAATCGTTTGATCATTATCTAGTTCGTTAATGTATCACTCGTGCTATCGGGGTTAAATATGTACTTATAGGTAAATTTCTACATTCAGATGAGGTTGGGGGTTATTTCTGTTACGGATCTAAGGGTAGAAGCTAAGGTCGTGGGGAAACAGAACTCTTTCTATAATTCACTAGAAAACACTGTCCAGTGGAAAGCATTCACATTCTCTTCTTCTTGTCCTTATCTCGAATAGGTCTCTATTCTTTCTTAACAAGCCAATTTCTGGAGACCTTCTTTATAATATTTCGTTGGCTATTTCCGGCGATATGCTTATGTATTTTTCTAGCTCTTTTTTAAATCAGTATTTCAGTTCCATTTTCATGCTCTCTCTTCCTGAATGTATATATGAATATTTTCCTCTTGTTTATGTTCCCATAATCCTGTCAGTCTTGTCCGTGTCAAGTGTCATATTACTTGCTTCTAAAAATTGTCTACTTTGCATTTCTAATTTACGTTCTGACACTCCATATTCCTATTTCTATACCTCTCCTTCTAGTTTTTGTGTAACATTTTCCATGAATGCCGCCTTTCGACTGAAATTGTGAAGATTTGTCATTGTAGACTTCTTTTCTTAGTCATTACAGGTGTTATCTATCAGAATCTAGGAGTTAGCCACATGGGTGATTCTGTCTTTTGACCTTGCTCCATTGCTTTCATAGGTATGTGCTTGGTGACGATCCAGCCTCTTCTACTTGGCCAGCCATTATCTTTTTCTGTGTCCTGATATACCCAAAATGTACCATACCTTAGCTGTTCCGCAGCTTGAGCCGTTGATCGGTTCAGATTCTTCCGCCTCGCTCATCCACGCAGGCTTTATGTACTAGGGATTGAACTCCCTTAAATAGGATTTATCCTATTTCATATCTATAACCTAAAATATCTCACGGTGTGTTTTATTTTCTGTTCCTGATTCGCATCTAGTGTGCCACACCTTTGCTCTTCCGCTGCTGGGCCGTTGATCGTTTCAGTTTCTTCCGCCTCACCCCTAGTCTCAGTGTTTATGTACTACGGATGGACATTCCTTTAAGTAGGATTTCTCCTACTTCGTATCTATAATCTCAATTTTTCACGGTGCGTTGTAATAAAGTGGGCAAATTTGGAAACGGTGACAGTGATAACCTCAGTAATAATATCCTACCTATTTGACACAAGCTCGAAGCTTGGGCTGTACGTGTCGAATACAGCCAAGGTTGCCACTCAAGTTCTAGAGATAAACCCAGATTTTCTTCTTAAAAAAACACAGAAATACCCAGATTAATTTATGCCTCAAAAACACGGGATAGACGATGCTTACACAATCTTTTAGTGCAACTTTAGCACAAATAAGCTGTGTGCTACCAATTTTTATTTATTTCTTCATTTTTATTTTACTTTTATTACAAAAAATTCACCATTATATAAAAATGATTTTATTAACACCCCAATATATGAACTCTTGAAAATGAGATATTTTAACAGTAACATACTTACAGTAGTTACATTAACAAAATGTTCCTCAAATCAAATATAAAATGTTAGTTGTAACATGTTACTGATGAAAATTGTCACTTGTCAGCGACTCGGCATCCATGTCGACAACTTTCCCTTCATCAAGATCATATGCATGAATTGACTACGTGGAATCTTGATTGTGGAGTTCCAAAATCTTTGCATATCTCTGCCGACAACGTCCTTCACGCACATCTTCAACCACGCTTTTACTAGGATTAAACTTATGACAAACTCCACCTTTGGCAACTGCTTGCTTGGCTAGTATTCGATTGGAAACTGTTTCACACAAAAACTTATTGGTTCGTTTAGTTTTAACTAAGTTAACATTCTTAAAACACTCTTTCGACGCATGCTGAGAAGTGAGATAGTGCCTTAAGCGCGCACATGAGGTCAGCCAAAACATCAAATTTCTTCTGGTTATTAGCATCTGCACCTTGTTGCAGCTCCAGCCAGAATGCGGACGGATCCTCATCCACCAGATATCCAAGATCTTTTAAATTTAAAAGGAATACTTTAAAACAAATCACAAAAATGACTGAGTATTGTAGATGACAGCCATTAACAGAATAACAGGAAATAGATAGCTGATGTAAACGAGTCAAAAAACAACGTCATTGATGTGGTTAAAAACAAGAATTAAATTTAAGTGGAATAAAAAATATATAGCACATAATGTTGTACATTTAATTATAATATACATATAATGTATAATGCTCAGTGCACAGAATATACATACATTGTAAATGTCAATTATCAAATATACCCAGATTAATGCAGATTTGGGGGGAAAAAAATACCCAGATACCCAGATGGAAGCCAAAATACCCAGATCTAGTAAAAAATACCCAGCTGTGGCAACACTGAATACAGCTGTTATGAAACACTCGGGCTCCAGAAATATTTGACACATTTTAGTCACACGAACATAGAGACGACCCAAAAGTGTGTGAAAGAGAAACGTATTACAGTACAGCCACACGCGGACACTATAAATGGCACAAAGAATGTGCCTTAACGATTCCTGAATTCCTCGCTCACATTCCAAGTACTCGTGTGTCAGTATTAAATTGTACTGAGGTTTTTGCACCTGTTTTCAGCGCTTCTGCCTCAGCTGTGAAAATGTTAGAAAATTTCCAAGTGACGGCTGAACTATAGATTACCTAACCTTTCCTTAGGTTTCATGTATTTTCCTCTCTAACCTACATGTATTTTCCTCTCTAACCTACATGTATTTTCCTCTCTAACCTACATGTATTTTCCTCTCTAACCTAAATGTATTGACCTCCATAACCTACATGTATTGACCTCCAAAACTTACATGTATTGACCTCTCTAACCTACATGTATTGACCTCCATAACCTTCATGTATTTTCCTCTTTAACCTACATGTATTTTCCTCTCTAACCTACATGTATTGACCTCCATAACCTACATGTATTGACCTCCATGTATTCACCTACATGTATCGACCTCCATAACCTACATGTATTGACCTCCATAACCTACTGTATTGACCTCTCTAACCTACATGTATTGACCTCCATAACCTTCGTGTATTTTCCTCTCTAACCTACATGTATTTTCCTCTCAAACTTACATGTATTTTCCTCTCTAACCTACATGTATTTTCCTCTCTAACCTACATGTATTGACCTCCATAACCTACATGTATTGACCTCCATAACCTTCGTGATTTTGCATGTCTGCATATGAAATATTTGAACTTTTTTTGTCCATGAGAGGAGCAGAGTGGCAGCGTGACCTTCTACAACCCAGTTGAAGGAGAAACTGTACGGTAACGAGAGAAGCCTGAGACGGACTTCCAGCTTTATAAAAGCGATAGATGTGGTTATTTGAGAGCGAAGAAGAAGAAGAAGAAACATTAGAGCTTTTTTTGTTTGCATGTGGTATGTAAGACAAGTTGAAAAATCTTGAGCGGATGCCGCAAGGCGGAAAAGGGGGGGGGGGGGGGGGAGGGGGGGGGGAGTTGGGAAATAAATATATTTATAGGGGACTTAGTGTACTGAATGAGATCAGCTGTGAAGGTTTCTGAAGATAATAAATTTGGTGTGTATACAGAAGACCTTACTTGCTACCACATTTCGATCTCAATCAGACTTATTCTGGAGTAATGAATAATAGCTTCGTTAAGTGTCTAGGGTTATGATAGTGATGAAGTGTAAGTATAACAACCAACTGACATATACACAATTGCTTTAATAATTTCCACAATTTACAGCACTTTGACAATCCCAAACACATAACACTCTAAAAGACTATCTTATTAAGTCAAGGGTTAAGTTTTTAAAATGTATTAATGATCTTTCAATATCTTTCCTGATTCTATGGTATTTGTGAATCAGGAATCACAATAAAAATGTAATCACAATATTTATATACAAGTATTTATACACTGGATATTTATCCAGTCATAGACTGTTATAGCAATATGAGTGTGGTGTTGTTGTGTAATGTTATGAGGTAATATTGTCATTAATAGCTAGACTGTTGGTTGTCATCATGACTTCGTGTGTTTGTTACTGGTGGAAATCTTATTGAAGGATTCACAGATTCTGTTTCTTTAAAATTTCTGTCCCCTTTTATACAATAAAGTTCAGTTCAGGGTTATTTTATTCAAGGTTGAGTCTTTTCGTGCTGACAAGCTCTTATCTCATAATGCAGTTGCAGGAAACCTGTATCCTCTGCTCGCTTGCTTCTCAGTTTGATAGTAAGATAGACAATGGCCGCTATCTTGTGCAAGGAGTCTGCTGCCAGCTTTCTGGATCACGCAGTACTCAGACCGGGCGATGCAATATCACCATCTATACCACGGTCCCTGAAATGAGAAGGTTGTGCCTCCTTCTTCATAACTAATATACAATTATTATTCCACACTGAAGTACATGACAGTACAAACATAAAGTTCAGCGCTTTAGGCCAACTGCTAGCTTTTCATGTGACAATATACACCAGTATTCCTCTCCCTAATGGTTACAACGCCTCTGCAATTCCAGCTGTAATCCCTTCCATACAATAGGATAGGTGTTATGTTACTATATGGCAATCCAATATATATATATATGTAGTTATACTCCTCTGACAATCTTTTACATGGTGGAGCAATATCTAGGCTTTGCCTCATGTTTGCTACTGAACCACACACATACAGACATAATTTATCATTTCACATTCAATTTTCATATAAATACATATTAAAAATGTCTAGCTTACCACAATTCGTAAGGAAAACACACTAAAGATGACTGACACAGTTTGATATGCGGTATGTCCAGGCTGTTATATATATATTTAATTTTGAATAACACTGCCTGCTCTCATCTCTTACAATGTGTAACGATATGGCGTCCCCTGTAAGATTTTTTCTGCCAATATCCAGTATATTGGCCAATCGTTTTGAATATTTTCAAAAGAGTACAGAGTCCTTCAAATATTTTCATTCACTTTTACTCCGTTTCTAGGCATTTATTTGTTATTCATAGGTCACCCAATTAAATTTCTTTTAACTTCAAAGTTCAGCCAATGGCCTCCCTCGTACTATCTTAGACTTCCTGTCACTACTATGTTTTCAACAAAAATTCAGGGAATTCCATCCCAAGTAGATATGACCAAACCTGACATTATCTCTGTTCTCTATATGTTTTATTACCAATATCTAATTATCTAATGGACTTTTTAGATAATTTATTACATATTCCTAGTCCACTAGCCTTCCTGTACACGAATATATGATTTTCAAGGGGTTAAGTGACGTAGTTAAGAATACGATCTTTTTTCGATGTTAAGTGTTTAATTTCAACTACCACCTGTTCAATCCGTTACGACTGTACTATCAGTATAAAGTCAGGAGCCCTACGTAAATATCAGGTTTCCTAATAAGAAGTAAACCTGTTTTCTAAACCTAACATCGTATCGTTAGTTTTTTTCATCACTGTTTATTTGAAAAATCTGGCCATGCACTGCATGCGACTTGGTTTAATTTTTAAACACACTGCGAGCTGCTTGTGTGACCGTGTTCCACAGTCCGTCTATCTCTCTCTCTCTCTCTCTCTCTCTCTCTCTCTCTCTCTCTCTCTCTCTCTCTCTCTCTCTCTCTCTCTCTCTCTCTCTTCTTAGCCCTTCTGTCTTTCCAAGGCTAACCTTGTGCGCGATTTTGCACTAATGTTAGTTTTTAAAATCAAGGTCGTCTAGAAGATTTTACTACACATTCTATTTTTAGAATTACGGTTATTGCCGTATCGTTTAGTCTAAGCATTTTATTTATGAACGAACGAATTAGGACAAGTAGGATTCTTGTGTTAGCCATTACGGCGTTATACAACTAAGGCGTTATCTATACTGGGAAAGCACTGGTCTTTCTCCATTCTTCTTCCTATCGTAGTATTTCGTTCGGCTTTACATTTATGTTCTAATTTATATATGGGTATTAGAATTTTTCACCACAGATGGAATGAATTCAATGTCTATGTTCCTTGAGGAGCTAGAGGGTAATAATGATGATGATGTAAGACACATGTGACTCTTCCAGGGCGTGCACTCTCAAATTCAATTCTAAAGCTGTCATTTTATGTGTTTATTTCTTTTTCTCCTGAGAGCTAATATTTAAAATAAAACAACGAAATACATCGATATATTGTGGATATGATGTGTATATGATGTGGACATGTGGATATGATGTGGGCATGTGGATATGTTATAGGCATGTAGAAAGACGAGAAAATAATAAATAAAGTGTAAGTATACTAATCATATGAAGTATGTTACCAATCAATGTCTAGAGTGACTCCAGAGAAAATATACTAGAGACTTTAACCTGAAGAAAGCAGAAGAAAACGTTTATGCTGCTATTTCTTTGTACTGCAGTTGACGTAACCAGCTGACGTTTTTAAGACACATTCACATTAACGGTAACACCTCTTTCATGAGCGTTTTCATAGCCTCCGTTATCATATATTTATTATCGATGAAAAAATCCTCAGTACATTTAACATACGAGTATAATGTTTACAGTAAGTTGGTTGAGTCCTTCATTTAAATTGCAGTAGAGTCTTCATGACACCTTGCTAAATTTGTGCCACTAATTGTAAAGTCTGAAGCGGTATTCCAAACGTGCGCTAATTGAGCTACTGTCTGCTGGAGATCTTCTTTGTTGTGATCACGTGTGGCAGGTGCACCAACAGCCGTAGTGCACGTTCGTAAAGCACAGGTAAAAGATACGACTGGTGCTCATTTCAATTACCTCGGTATTGTGCATTATGGGGCACTGAAATAAAACAGCTTAGGAAGATACAAAAAAAAAAAAAATGGAGTCTGCTTCTGCTATAAACATCTACTAAATACCGCTATCTTTGCCCTCCCACCCAGCCCCCAGACTTGATACAGTCCGTTCCTTTAATCTGTCAAGTCTAACTTAGAGGTGCGTGTGAGATGTTTACTTTTTGAAACATATATACTCTGGTTAACGAATGAAAATATGTCTGTTTGTGACAGAAGAAGGAAGTGACGTCATCGCCAGGTTTCCTCCACGTTTGATGTCATATAACGGCAATGCTGAAGGAAGATCATCCTTTCAATTCGATTCTGGACTTATTTTGCGGAGTTGGAGGCGTGAGAGAAAGGGCAGGAAAGACGGGTGCATTTAATTTGGTTGTCAAGAAAGCAAACGGCTGTACTGTACATTGTAATACAGGCAGTTGACACCAGTGCGTGACTCATCAAGCCAGTTGTGCATACAATTGTCAGACATTTTCAGAGTTTTGTCTTTTCACGCTTCTAGCCGGAGACTTTAGGTTTCATACACACGTAGCCTACATATCTGAACATAATAGAGGGAAAGTAGACGTTGAGAAATCTAGCAAGAGATTAGCAAGAATGTGTACAAAAGGGGGAGAGGACGGGGAAGATAGATAGATAGATAGATAGATAGATAGATAGATAGATAGATAGATAGATAGATAGATAGATAGATAGATAGATAGATAGATAGATAGATAGATAGATAGATAGACAGACAGATCATGAAAACATGTTAACATACAATAGAAATAGCCTATCGACAAGCACAACTCGTCTAGGGTATACATGTATTTATAGAATTAAAAAACCCCCACCAGGAAGTACCAGTTACTTATATCTGGAAACAAGAAAGATCAGACAGCTTCGGTCGATGCACGTATAACACTGACTAACAAAAAAAAACTTTTTTTTTCTTTCTCTAACATTTCTATGTTTTTCTGGTCAATTTTAATGCGCTGTTTTTAAATCTGCAAACCGTTTTTCTCTATCAGGTCGGGATCTCTAGAAATACGCAATTGAAGTTTTTTAACAACGCATACAGTATTACAACATCATTTGTACAAGAAGTATAACAGTTATGTAGGCTTGAAATTCTTTGCAGTCGACTTTCGTCGGTGAATGGCATGTGGTACATCGCGATGAAGCATCCAACAATAATCGGCAAGCATGGTCACACTCCACCGTCCATGATAACGTGACTCCATTACGGCGATATCTTGATGGAATCGTTCTCCATGTTCATCGCTGACTTCGCCAAGGTTGTCAGGGGGAAAAGTCAAGATGCGAATCGAGCAAATGGATTTTGAGGGACATGTTACAGCCCATAATTCTGTATGCATCTATGCACTACTTAACAATATGCACATAGTCGACAGATTTGTGATTTCCCAGAAAGTTATCGACGATCGATTTGAATGCCATCAATGCGCGAAGTTCACTACCATGTAACAAGTTCTCGAATTGTTTGTCTGCAATAACTTTCCTAATCTGAGGTCCTACAAAGATACCTTCCTTTATCTTTGCATCGCTAATTTGCGGAAACTTTTCTCGAAGATAAGTGAAAGCTTTGCTCGTTTTCACTAACGCTTTTACGAAACACTTCATGAGCCCCAACTTTATATGTAACGGTGGTAAAATGATGCTGTCTTTGTTAACTAATGGCTCGTGTATTACATTTTTATGCCCGAGCTGCATATGATCCCTGATAGGCCACACCTTTCTTGCATAATGTTCCTGTCTGTTGCAGCTGTCCCATTCACATAGGAAGCAACAAAATTTAGTATACCCAGTCTGCATGCCTGTGAGAATTGCAATGACCTTTAGGTCTCCACAAATCCGCCATTGGTAGTCATTGTACTTTATTTTTTGCCAAAAGTATAGCCATATTGTCATAAGTTTCTTTCATATGAACAGAGTAGGCTACTGGAATTGATGAAAATAAATTTCCATTATGCAATAACACGGCTTTTAGACTAGTCTTGGAAGAGTCGATGAAAAGTCGCCATTCGTTGAATATGTGCTCATGACCGAGGTGCACCATTAGACCTTTTACATCTTTGCAATAGCAAATATCATCATCCATCTCAAAGTATTGAACACGTTCTCTGTGTCTATGACGAAATTTAGATATCGGAGTATTGGGCGCTAAAAGATTCCATTCTTTGAGTCGCGAACCGAGTAATTCCGCTTGTCCTTTGGTGAGAGCGAGATCACGTATTAGATCTGAAAGTTTTGAATGGTTAATTAAGTGAACACCATCATTCACCGGTATATAATCCGAGTCAGAATTAGTTTCTAAAGCAGGTAAACTATCACTTTCTGATGGTTCATTCACGTCCAACGGATATTGTTCTGGTGGAACTGGGATCGGACACGTGATTGGATCATGAGGCACTGGTTTCGAAACCAATTCAATATTTGGATAAACCACAGACTTTCTAGTTTTAAAAGTGAAACCATAGATATTTGTCAAGCAGAAGTAACAATCAGTAGCGTGATTTGTCGGTTCACGCCATATTACTGGCACTCCAAAAGGCATCGACTTATGCTTCGGCGATTTTCGTAACCAACCTGCCAATGTATTTTCACAAGTCGAACAAACTGCATTTGGCTTCCAAGATTTATTTGCATCATCAACTTTCGAATCGAAATAAAGTTCATATGCTTTCTTTAGCAATGGTGTAAAGTTTTTCTGGTGAACACGATCTGTAAAATATCCGCACACGTAACAGAACAGATCAGCCGAATTTCTACAACTTCTAGAAGCCATATTTCATTCGGAATTATTTCAAAATACAGTAACTATTTGAAATATAACGTAACATATGTCATGCATCTTTTAGCAGTATAAAAAGTAGAATTATTTTGCATTTTATTAATTTTTAAAAAGTTATATAGTAAAAATGAAACGGAGCAAATAACGGTTTCCCAAAAATATATTTATTTACAAATATCTTAAGAACCCGACGTGATAGAGATAAACGGATTTCAAATTTGAAATCAGCGCAAGAAACTGACCTAAGAACACTTATTCTTATATAAGAAAGAAAAATGTTGTTTGTCAGTGTAATTTCTCTGTACAGATTTCCGCCTTCTGTCTCAAATTTGTGTGTCTGTGAAGGTGCACTGTGAAAATGCGGAGAGAACTGACTGCCTGTATACCTTTAATTTTACTTTGACATGGTGTTGTGTCTGTGCTGCTTTCTGTCTAGTGTGATCCTAATTGTTTGCACTACATCTGTTTCAATGGCTCAGTTACAAGCTTAAGAACATACATTGAGCCGGCATCTGCACAACAGATAGCGGGAAACCGTGTATGCACAGTCCTCTAAAGGAGAGAAAGTTTGTACAAACATAAATACGAGTAAAGTTTAACCTCACGTCGAATAAATACACTACATTCATGACATGACCTTAGTCCAACCTATAGACTACATTTTTTTTTTCAACTCCGAGAAAAATAGGACCCGTTGGCAGGATCCCAATGAGTAGTGTTTCCCAACCTGGGTGCTGCCGCACACAGAGTTGGGGGAAGAGGAGTGGTAAGTGATAAGTGTGCATGATGGTGCATTTGAGGGGAACATTCCCAGACACGCTCGAATTTCAGATTCAAACTTTCAAACCGGTGCTCGATATGTCGCGTGTCACTTTCCTTACACATTCTGTATATTTTCCTTTTCTCTTCACCTTACCATATTTTTCTTGGAGTTGATAAACTGTTATATAATTTTTCATGGAGTTGATAAACTGTTACAGAACCACCACTGCAAGATATTTTTAAAAATATAATTTTGCCTCGTTTTGGCAAGGCGCGTCCCATTCAACCTAGTCAGTTATATTATTGCGCATGTCCAAATATGAAAGACCTTTAGGTCGGATCAGTGGTGAGTTTGTGCTCTAGCCTAGGCTTCCTCATGGGAGACTTCTGCCGTGGTGACTGTCACAAGATGGATTTTGGTGCGTCATCTTTCCGATCTCTCTTTCACTACGGAAGTATCAGTTACATTTTTGTACTTATTTTATTGCAATTTTTTCCTAGTCGCACCCTTTTCTTTCTGTTTGCTATGTAGCAGAGAGTTTGTTTGTTCAAACATCTGACACCCCTTGTTGGTGATAATACATCGAGTTTGCCAGGGTGCGACAAAGCTTTGCTAAGATTAGGCCAGGGAGCGCGACAGATAAGAGATTAATCGTTTGTGCGACACATTCTGGACAGCCAAGCATGATATAATCGTTTCAGTACACCTTGTTACAAAGAGATTACTTTACATGAAAGTAATAATTTATTACATCTTACACACATTGTCTGTGAGGTTACCGATACGTTCGTGAGTTGGTACACAGGGTAATCGGATGTTTACAGCCCGTTTTCAGAAAAGTAATGTTTGAAATTTTGCACTAGATGAGTCATGCAAAATATTCAAATCAGACTGGCTGATCATTTTGAGCTCAATCACAAACAGAGCGGGGTAGAACAGTGAATATAACTTGACGCTTCAGTCAGTCCAGTTCATTGTGAGATTCACGTTTGCCAAAGACACCAGACTTGCCAGTAGTTAGAACTCAGAATTTCCATTTATCAGACCGCACACCTTTTGTTGGAGTATTCATCAGGACTTACAATTCAGCACAGGAAATCTCTAACATTTTAAATAAGGAAAACCGGAAAATCTGAGGAAACTGAAACACACGGAGTCAGAGAGGGAATTATCTTATTAAAGAAACGACACCCCAGATGGCGTGTAAGAGACCGATTCAAGTCTCTTTTATTCATCTGAGCAAAAAAGTATGTGAGCCAAGATTGGCGTAAATTGTCATTTTACATTTTATATTACTAGCATGTGAACTAATATATATATATATATATATATATATATATATATATATATATATATATATATATATATATATATATATATATATATATATATATATATATATATATATATATATATATATATATATATATATATATATATAATATATATTACCTTGTGAATATTAATATATGAAAATCGCTAGTGGATGTCCTAGTTATTTGAGGCTGGCAACCTCAGCATATAGAATGATGGTGTGGTGAGTTGGGATTATATAAATATAGTTATAGAGGGGACTTAGTGTACTGAATGAAATCAGCTGTGAAGGTCTCTGTATCTAATAAGTTTGGTGTATTACAGAAAACCTTGCTTGCTACCACATTTCGACCTCAATCAGACTTATTCTTGAATTGTATGATGACTTCGTTTAATGTCTAGGGTTAGATAGTGATGAAGTGTAAGTTCACAACAACCAACAGACAGATAAACACCTTAGTTAAGATCCACAACAATTTACAACACTATGACAATCACAAACACATAACTCTCTAAAGATTTATCTTAAGTAAGTCAAGTGTTAACTTTCATACACTGTATTAGCTTTTTCAATATATAGATATCCTGATCCTACGACAATGTGAATCAGGAATCACAATCAAATGTAAGCACAATGTTTATGTACAAGAATTTATACAAAAAAAATCTTTGTCCAGACATATATTATTATTGTAATATGAGTGTAGTGTTGTGATGTATTATTATGAGGTAATACTGGCTTTTAGTGCTAGGTTGTTGTTGGTCATCACGACTTCATGTGTTTGTACTGGTGGAAATAATATTGAAGGATTCACAGATTCTGGTTTTTTTTTAAATTTCTGTCCCTTTTGTTTTTATAATAAAGTTCAGTTCAGGGTATTTTATTCAAGGTTGAGCTTTTTCGTGCTGACAAGCGCTTATCTCATAATGCAGCTGCAGGAAACCTGTATCCTCTGCTCGCTTGCTTCTCAGTTTGATAGTATGATATACAATGGCCGCTATCTTGTGCAAGGAGTCTGCTGCCAGCTTTCTGGATCACGCAGTACTCAGACCGGACGATGCAATATCACCATCTATACCACGGCCCCTGAAATGAGAAGGTTGTGCCTCTTTCTTCATAACTAATATACGATGTTATTCCACACTGAAGTACATGACAGTACAAACAAACATAAAGTTCAGCGCTTTAGGCCAACTGCTAGCTTTTCATGTGACAATATACACCAGTATTCCTCTCCCTAATGGTGACAACGCCTCTGCAATTCCAGCTGTAATCCCTTCCATACAATAGGATAGGTGTTATGTTACTATATGGCAATCCAATATATATATATGCAGTTATACTCCTCTCTGACAATCTTTTACATGGTGGAGCAATATCTAGGCTTTGCCTCATGTTTGCTACTGAACCACACACATACAGACATAATTTATCATTTCACATTCAATTTTCATATAAAATACAGATTAAAAAATGTCTAGCTTACCACAATTCGTAAGGAAATACACACTAAAGATGACTGGCACAGTTTGATCTGCGGTATGTCCAGGCTGTTATCATATATTTAATTTTGAATAACACTGCCTGCTCTCATCTCTCACAATGTGTAACGATATGGCGTCCCTTCTAAGATTTCTTCTGCCAATATCCAGTATATTGGCCAATCGTTTTGAATATTTTCAAAAGAGTACACAGTCATTCAAATATTTTCATTCACTTTTACTCCGTTTCTAGGCATTTATTTGTTATTCATAGGTCACCCAATCAAATTTCTTTTAACTTCAAAGTTCAGCCAATGGCCTCCCTCGTACTATCTTAGACTTTCTGTCACTACTATGTTTCACCAAAATTCAGGGAATTCCATCCCAAGTAGATATGACCAAACCTGACAGTATCTCTGTTCTCTATATGTTTTATTATCATTATCTAATTATCTAATGGACTTTTTTAGATAATTTATTACATATTCCTAGTCCCCTAGCCTTCCTGTACACGAATATAAGATTTTCAAGGGGCTAAGTGGCGTAGTTAAGAATACGATCTTTTTTCGATGTTAAGTGTTTAATTTCAACTACCACCTGTTCAATTCTTTACGACTGTACTATCAGTATAAAGTCAGGAGCCCTACGTAAAATATCAGGTTTCCTAATAAGAATTAAACCTGTTTTCTAAACCTAACATCGTATCGTTAGTTTTTTTCATCACTGTTTATTTGAAAAAATCAGGCCATGCACACTGCAAGTTGGTTTATTTTTAGACACACTGCAAGTGGCTTGCGTTACTGTGTTCCATGGTCCGTCTATCTCTCTCTGCTTTTTCTTCTAAGCCCGTCTGTCTTTCCAAGGCTAACCTTGTGTGCGATTTTGCACTAATGTTAGTTTTTTAAAATCAAGGTCGTCTGGAAGATTTTACTACACATTCTATTTTTAGAACTACGGTTATCGCCGTATCGTTAAGCCTAAGCATTTTATTTAGGAACGAACGAATTAGGACAAGTAGAAATCTTGTGTTAGCCATTATGGCGTTATACAACGAAGGCGTTATCTATACTGGGAAAGCACTGGTCTTTCTCCATTCTTCTTCCTATCGTATTATTTCGTTCGGCTTTACATTTATGTTCTAATTTATATATGGGTATTATAATTTTTCACCCCAGATGGTTTCATGAACCACCACTGCCAAGAGCTGGTGATTGCTTTATTTCTAGTTTCGTAAAGAGAACTAAAAGCATAAAGTATTTCCAGGTTCCATATGGAACAGGGAGGAAAGGATGAAGAAATTATGTACATTCCAATTCTAATACTTACAGTTTCAAACCAGTGTAAATGTCGGTGTTAACATATGCACTTTCAAATTAATGGAAGTTTCAAACTTTTCAAATCAGTGTAAACATAAATGAAAACATATTCAATTTATATTGTGAACACTTTCAAACAGTGGAAATGTAAATGTAAACATATTCTATCTGAGCTATTAACCTTTTCATTTCAATGTAATGTAAAGCTAAAGCTATTCAATTTAAATGTAAAAGAAAGTTTTATCCCGAGGGATTAAATCTAATTCTCATCGAGATAAATGGGATGGTAGAATAGAAGAAAGGGGGGACATAAGTATGTGTCGGGAAACGCAATACTCAGAAGAGCGTTTCGTTTCTATTCTTTATTGTCACGGGTTGCCTCTCCTGCTTTGCAGTAGTGGTCCAACAATGGCCAAAACTCACGAGTATCTAAACTGGGTCGTCAAAGGTGTTTACCTTCGCACAAGATTACTCTTGGCAGAGATGTAGATAGAAGTGTAATGGCGTTTCTATCCGACGGGAGTGTGACAGACAACTCAGCCGTCCCTAAATTTGTTAGATGATGGTAAGAACCCTCTCATAACATCGGTACCCCTGAAGTGTTGGATGATATGGTACGACCCTTCGTAACGACCCCTTCGCATAGCATCAGTGCCCCCGAATATTGTGGTAACTTTTCGTCAAACGGGATTTTTTTTTCACCTGGACTCATTAGCTATGCAACCTTTCCACGCAGATGGTCAACACGTTTGCTGATTAATACGTGGACAGTTTATCTACCGTTCATTCTGGTCATCGCATTGATTTAAGGAGAGGTTAAATCACGCCCACGGATATCTCTTGAGCAATCATGTGCAGTTATTTTCATTAACTTAGCCAGTGTGGGGGGGAGGGGTGGGGGGGCGCGTTGCCAGCATCAAACGATAGTAGCGACCACGATCAAAGACACGGAGGGGATCTCAGGAAAGACTAGCGGCACGCTATCAAAAAGGCAGTAGTGGTCCCTGAAACGAGCGACGCAAGTTTCCTGCCGGTATTTCGCATCTCGGTGTTAACCACAGAACCGATCGCAGTGGGAGCGAACGGGAAAGCCGACGAGCACGCAACGAACGGAGATACGGAAGACCAGGGGTGGCATCTCTCTTTAGTCTGGCGGTCAGATCCCCAAAAGTCTCCTGAGATCTACAAAGGTGTCAAATCTTAACACGTCCCACTCATCTTACATTCCATTTTAGATATATACAGACCATGAAGAAATGCATTTTATCACTCGTTGGCCAGACCTTGACAGAAGCACTAGCTATATTTGAAATCGTGTTAGATTTTCCCCTGGATTTTCATATATATTTGCAGTGAATTCTATTCTGTGCAAAACGGTAAAATATAATTGTGTAAAGTGATCAGTGGTCTAGTTCATTCATTCTATTTCACTGGATTTTGGGTTAATTTAAATCTATTAAATTAAACCATTTCAATAGTTCCAGTTGTAAATGTAATGATATATCTATTATATTATTTCAAAAGATAATAGATGCTTAAATGCTTAAATTAACTTTTAAAACGTCGCGAAGGAATTTATAACTAATTGAGTTAAGTCATATATATAGATGTGTGTTTTAACCATTTAAACTCGCGAAGTGTCTTCTTAAATATATAATTAAATACGAGAGTGTATATTATAGTCTTAACGGGAAATTCATCGCGCTTTAGAATGTTATTTGATTTTTCGGTATATTACATTTTTTTTTTCTTTCATACAGAGTGATCGTAACCTGCGATCCCAGCAATAAAGAAATCATCTTAAAACTTCCAGACATATTGATGAAACATTTTAAATTTAATCTTGTGGCGGTCCGATGCGGCCTAGCTATCATAATTACATGAAAGAAAGCCTACCCAAGAATATTTAAAAAGAAACCATCAAATTAAATTACAATCTGAAAGATAAACTGGAAGATGAACAGTGCCAGTAGCGATATTTTATTTACTGCCCTACTGTGAGAGAGTAAATATTAGCCGACTGGTTATAAACCTTCGGTGAGTTAGGGTCTGCCTACCCATGCATGCGAAGACTGGATTCGATAGACTGCGCGGAAGAAACCATCTATTGGTTCAACGGGCATGACGGCGATTACCAGCAACGCGCTGTGGAGCGTAAGGAGCACGGCGAGGCACGTAGAACGCCCTGGTCATCCACTGCATCCTGTGTTGTCTCCAGTCGTTTCGATAATATCTTGCCACTGGAACAGATAACTCCGGACGAGAGAGTGAGGATGACGATTAGCGCAACTCTTCCTCACTTTAATCCAATTACAGCGCAAGCCACAGCCTCAGACAGATACATACAGACACTACACTCAAAGACCTGTGGCGATGGTGGAGTGGCGAACCAGAAAGTGTGGATACACTCAAGCTGCAGCCACAATCCTGCACACAGGCGGCTCAGGCCATAGGGTCGTTTCTCGCTGGAACTTTGAAGCAGCGGCGAGATCCGGCAGCCCCCTGAGCGACTGAGCAGTCCTGTTTAGGATCACTCTGCTCACCTCCATGGCTTGAGGAAGGGGCTAGAAAAGGTGCCCTGAACATAGCCTGCTTCAACCTACTCTGACCAGCTTGACGCGGCTGGAGGGTATCCCAATCATGCGTTCGAACAAAAAGTAAGAAAAAATGAAGGTGCTTACCTTCGGCACGTGGAACGTGCGAACACTACTCGACAATACCCTGGCCGACAGACCTGAAAGACGGACTGCACTTGTGGCCAAAGAACTGGCGCGCTATAATGTCGATATAGCAGCCCTAAGTGAGACGCGACTACCAGAAGAAGGTCAGATTACTGAAATTGGAGGTGGCTACACATTTTATTGCAGTGGCCGGGACAGCAAGGAACGGCGTGAGCTGGTGTTGGATTCGCCATTAAATCTCATATCGTACGAAAACTTGTCAAATCTCCTAAGGGCATTCTTCTTCTTCTTCTTCCGTCCTTAGCCACCGACCGTCAAAGCAGTCAGTGGCCATTACGCCTAGTGGCGTCTTAGGGCAACAGCAGATAGGTTTTCTTTGCCATTGTTTCCCATCACGCCTAGTGGCGTCTTTAGAGCAACGGCAAATCAACCCATTTGCTGTTGTTTCCGTAATCGAAGTGACTGGCAAACGGGTGATCAGCCCGTTGTGACCTAAGGGCATTAATGATCGCCTAAATGACCCTTCATGTCCCACTAGGAAGCAACAGAAGTGCCACACTGATCAGTGCATATGCCCCAACAATGACAAACCCCGAGGAAACAAAAGAAAAGTTCTATGACGAACTTAACTCAATCATCTCATCAGTTCCTAAATCTGAGAAACTTATTATTCTCGGCGACTTCAATGCCAGAGTAGGCACTGACCACAACACCTGGGAAGGAATACTTGGAAAACATGGCATCGGCAAATGTAATAGTAATGGGCTCCTATTACTCAGCCTGTGTGCCACACATGATTTGTCCATCACGAACACCATGTTTCGCCTACCCACTCGAAATAAAACAACATGAATGCACCCCCGATCCAAACAGTGGCATCTCATTGATTATGTCATCACGAGAAGGAGCGACAGATGTGACGAGAGTGACCAAGGCCATGTGTGGTGCCGAATGCTGGACTGACCACAGGCTGATTGTATCAAAACTCAACCTTAACATACAGCCCAAGCGAAGACACCAGAGTCAGAAACCCATGAAGAGGCTCAACGTCACAAAACTTAAAAGCGAAGCAACCGCAGAGAGCTTCTCAAGGGACTTGGGCAGCCGTCTGAGGGACGTTGAGCTCGGTCAAACCACTATAGAGGAAAAATGGGCCACTTTAAAGCACATTGTGTACTCTGTAGCCTCTGAGAGCTTGGGATATACAACACGCAAGAACCCTGACTGGTTTGATGAGAATGATGAAAATATTAAAACACTGCTGGCTGAAAAATATCGCTTGCACAGAGACTATCAAAGCAACCCTTCCTCAACATCCAAAAAGGCAGCCTTTACCAATATACGCAGAGTTGTCCAGAATAAGCTCAGGAAGATGCATGATGCATGGCTCAGCAATAAAGCAGACGAGATACAGAGGTATGCAGACAGAAATGACTCAAAGCGCTTTTATGATGCCCTGAAAGCAATTTATGGCCCTCAATCGAATCAATCATCACCGGTCCTAAATGCTGATGGCATGGCATTGCTCACTGATAAAACGCAGATTTTGGAACGCTGGGCACAACACTTCAACGCCATCTTAAATTATCCATCAACCGTCAACGACCAGGCCATTGCAAGTATACCGCAAGTTACAGTCAATGTCAGACTTGACCTTCCACCCAGCATGGAAGAGGTCAAGAAAGCAGCCAGTCTACTGTCCAGCGGCAAAGCCCCTGGATCAGATGCTATTCCTGCTGAGATTTATAAAGCTGGAGGCAGCATGCTGCTGCAGAGACTAACAGACCTCTTCCACTCAGTATGGGATGAAGAACAGATACCACAGGAATTAAAAGATGCCACCATCGTTCACATATACAAGCGAAAGGGAAATCATCAATCATGTGACAACCATAGGGGAATCTCCCTATTATCTATTGCGGGCAAAATCCTGGCTCGAGTCCTGCTCAATCGCTTGACTGTTCATCTCGAATCGCAGGACTTACTAACAGAGAGTCAGTGTGGTTTCCGAGCAGGCCGCGGGACCGTCGATATGATATTTGCTGCTCGCCAACTTCAGGAGAAATGCCAGGAACAGCACAGTGACCTATACACAACATTTATTGACTTGACCAAGGCCTTTGACACTGTCAATAGGGACGGACTATGGAAAATTATGGCGAAATTCGGCTGTCCCGATAAGTTCATCTCAATTGTCCGCCAGTTTCATGAAGGTATGATGGCTCGCGTATTGAATGATGGAGAACCTTCTGAACCTTTTCCCGTCACAAATGGTGTCAAACAGGGTTGTGTGCTCGCCCCGACACTATTCAGTATGATATTTGCTGCCATGCTGTCTAACGTTACGCATGACAGTAGCGACGACATACACATCAGATACCGGACAGATGGGAATCTGTTCAATTTGAGACGATTACAGTCCTTTACGAAGGTGAATGAAACAATGATCTCTGACCTCGTCTTTGCGGACGACTGTGCCCTCAACACCTGCACAGAACTGGACATGCAGAACAATATGAGGAGGCTTTCTGTAGCGTGTGATGACTTTGGCCTTACCATCAATACGAAGAAATCTGAAGTAATGTTGCAACCTGCTCCTGGGAAACCTTAATGTGAACCAAATATCACAGTAAAGAACCAACGTCTCCAAGTGGTGGACAGCTTCACTTATCTAGGCAGTACCCTTACCAAAGATGCGAATATCGACTCCGAGGTCAACAACAGAATTGCAAAGGCAAGTGCAGCTTTCGGAAGACTAAGAGTAAATGTCTGGGATCGACAAGGAATTCTGAAGCTGTCGCCATCTTCGCTTGCGATGGGCAACTATTATTATTACATATTTACCTGAACTGTGACTGGGCCTAGTTTTTCCTCACTAGATTTAAAACCTACCGGTCAGTTGCTATCATCACGCCTTGAAGGAATTTTACCTCTAGCAGAGAAATTAAAGAGACCACTCCATCCTCACCGCTGTGTTGAATTGTGTCAGTGCCATCCCATAGACTCCTTTTTATATAATAAAACACAAGAACTCTTAGGCTTCAAGTCCGGCGATAAGTGGGAATATTTGCTATCAGCTAACCTCGCTACATCTGGGGCGGGACATCGAAGTACCAGACACTTTCATATGTCAAGAGTGTAATTGCTGTTTATATAATTCTATGGATTGTCTGATGCTGCAATCGGTAAGTGTGTGTGAGTATATGAGTGTGGATCCTCACGCGCATGCATGAATGACAGGAGATTAATTTTTGCAAACCATTTGTTAACTTGCCTACCGTGTAATACATTTTCTGTATACCCTGCATTGTTCCTTTAAGTGGGATATTTTGTTAACTCTGTTTACCCCCCCCCTTTTTTTTATTTGCTTAGTAAAGGGAAGAACAATTGGGAATAACAGGATTTTTGTCTACCACCCATACCTAATATTGTAACACCTCTTTCAGAGTAATTAAATTCACTGTTGGGTTACATTACCTATGTTCCTGATAATTATCTATCTTTGGACTGGGTTTATCTTTGTCTAATACAAGCGGGAAGGGCTTAGTCGATACCAATCTTCTTCACACCCCCTCACCTTGTTATTTGTATTTTCTGTACTTATGATATATTTTTCCTGAAACACTTGATAATTGTTTGTGATTGATTTAATATTAATAAACAGCATAAACTTACTTAGTACTGTGTTGGAATACCCAAAGCCCAATATTTCCCCTATCTGTTTAATATAGTTTGTATTCACGTGCGTCTGTGTGTTTGAAGCACCAAATCGGTGTGAGAGTAGATGTGTGTCTGGAAACTGGCAAATAATTGTTTGACCAGGAGAGTGAAGAGAAGATTGAGAGGAACGATTTGTCGTAAATAAGTCTGTCCTTACTCTCCCCAGCACTCTGTGAAGCAACTATTTACTCTCTACATTTTCTATCACTGAGCTTTTCACCACCATTCTCCACTCTAAACAGGACCACTATTACTAAGACTCTTTCTCTCGAAATAAATTTACGACAGGGAGTCTTCACAAGATAATTCAGAAGTCAAGAACCATGCATATAGGGCTGAACAATGGTTAACTTGTATCTGTCCGTCGCCTTTTGTGAAGGGTTTAAGCAATGGTTTTTAGCCCGTTCAAGCCCCCAGTTGGTGTAATCCAACGAAATTCCTTTTATAAGTAATGGCTCTATAGATGTAAATATATCTATGTATATATAGATGTATGTGTAACCGCCTGTTTTGTAACGGCCACCATAAATGTAACGTACTGTTTATGCGTGATGTGAAAGCTGGCAGAGTGAACGTGTCGTTTATCACATGGACTGTGTAATGTTGCGGTGTCGATGTGAGTGTGGGTGTAGACGAGAACACGAATGCTTGAGGCTCTTAGTAAAGTCAATAATGCACCCATACACTCATATGCAGTAGTCAATGATGAATTGAAGACTGCTGGCACGTTTCAAACATTTATTTACGAAACTGGCAGTAGCATCAACAGGACAGTCAAATCGACGAGATCAAGGACTTCACATAGATAATAAATGACTGTTAAATGTCTGGTAATCAAAGGCTTGCATCATACATCAACGAGGACATACCCAAACATCATCTGTCCTAATGTTACAATATGTAATGTAGCTTCCGTACCATTGACTCAGCGCGTCAGGTACTTAATTAGCTCTGTCGTCCAACAAACGAGCTCCTAAATTGCGTAGCAATAATACATAAAGCTGTTATTCAACTGGCATAGCTCGCCAGGTATATTTCCTCTTGCTGAAAAATATTGGCCGTAATACAGGGCCTCAATATGTAGACAGCTGTGTATCCTTTTTTTAGCAGGCACGATCGAACCATGCTAAACATATATATACCGCCAACCTGCGGCGTCAACAATAATTTATCATCATCATTAGGCTTCTGTTCACTTGAAAACATATAGTCTCATTTGGCTAGAATTAGAAGCAAAGAAGAAATTCTGTCTCTCAAGATCTGTGAGCTTCACTCACCGATAGGTAAGTTCAAATGTTCTGCAGCCAAAGGCATAGTAATAAGAATGTCATTTACCTTCATAGAGAATCTTCCGGATACACACTTAACAAACAATCACTGGGGAAAACATTGACATTTCAGTTATATCGAAACTTTCCAATCCCCATGATGATATAGAGGAAAAATCACAAAACGGACATCATCGTCCGACAGCCCAGATCACAATCTAGATGACGGAAGTCACAGTTCGCGCTCAGAACTCTGCGCATGCCTAGACAGCATAAAAATGAGCATCGTTCAGACAGATCAACGACAACGATTGAAAGAAAGAGAAGATAACCCTTTAAATAACCTGTCATAGAAGTTAATACCCAATTATCCAACTTTGACCAACAAAGTTTTACAACAAAAGTATTAAATAGATTTACCTATATGACTCCGTCAAAACGACAAAAGTATAAAATAGATTTACCCATTATGACTCCGTCAAAAACGACAGCAACAGACTACCGCACCCCCCGTATAAAAAAAAATGACCCTTTTTTTTAAATACATCAATGAGCAAGATACCACAAGCTCATGACACATGAATAATGTGCCAATGAAAGAATCAACCGGAGAGAATCAAATCATCTCACCAAATAATAGAAAATATCTTCGGGAAGGTACCATCAAAGAAACCTCAGTTGCTGGCGATACTAACAAAAATTACATAACTATCAAACAATTATGCAATACTATAATCATAGCAATGACCAATGACAATCTATCTGAAGAAGTCATATCAATATACAAATTACAATGTTATACCATTAATATATGTAATGGATGGACATGACCAAATTTGTTAAATTCCTTACACATTATCTAACAATAGAAGTATATTATATACAAATAAGTGCTGCGATTTCTTGAACAAAAGTAAGGTATGGCGTCATCATGGTTCTCACAAGCGCTCCGTACTTGGTACTAGTTTGCACTGAGAACAATATAAATGACATTAATTAGTAACATGCTATAATGCACTATAGTCATTACAAAATTATTTAAATATTATATGTGGCCATTTTAAAATTTTCCTTTTCTTATTTTTTTGGCCTTTATTTTATGTTAACCTTAACCTTCGACATTACACCAAAGATAGTAATAGAGAAAGAAAACAATCAATTTACTAATCTAAGGTGAAACAAATGTATTAATGTATATTATGAACAGACATGAGTCTGGAAATGTATCATGAAATCTAGGACACAAGACTTAAGTGGAATCATGTGGGCATCTAGACAGTATGTCCGCCATCACATTATCCGAACCACGGATAGCCCGCACCGTGAAATGAAAAGGTTGAAGAGCAATAGCATATCGAGTAGATCTCGAGCTCTTCAAATCCTTGTTCTGCATAGCTGTAAGAGCTTTTTGGTCGGTTTCCATAATGAAATGCGCGCCTAGAAGGAATCTTTGTAGCTTAAGAATGGCCCAGACCATAGCTAACAATTCACGGTCTAGAACCGAATAGTTCCTTTCTGCCGCATTCAATTTCCTAGAGATATACATCACAGGATGCAGAGTTCCTGAATACTCCTGCATAAGTGCCGCCCCGATCCCAGTGGAAGAGGCATCACTACGAAGGACAAAAGTCTTATCAATCGATGGTAGTCGTAAGATAGGAGGAGATGAGAACAAATTCTTAATCTGATCCAATGAAGATTGGCATTCTTGGGACCAGCGCACCATATTAGGAGAACCTTTTTTCAATAAAGTTGAAAGAGGTGCCATAATGGAGGACAGATTCTTAATGAATCTTCCGTAGAATTGTATTAATCCCAAGAGACTACGTACTTGCTTTTTTGTTTTAGGAACGGAGATATTTAATATCTTAGAAATGTTTTGGTCCTCTGTCTTCAATAGACCATGACCAACACGATGACCTAGGAAAGAGATTTCACTAAACCCAACAAAGGCTTTAGAGGGTTTTGCAGTCAAATTATGCTCGCGTAGAGTAGACAGTAACTCATTTAAACCCGAATAGTGTTCTTCCCAAGTATCGCTGAAAAGACAGATGTCGTCCAAAGTATGCGATGACATCTGTACGATATGAGAGAATTCGACGCATCATGCGTACGAAAGTAGCTGGGGCGTTCATCAGCCCGAAAGGCATAAAATTCCATTGATACAAACCCCTAGGTGTTGAGAAAGCAGTGAAAGGTTTGGCGCGTTCAGTTAACGGAACTTGCCAATAGCCTTTCGACAAGTCAAGTTTAGTAAAGAATCGCGATTTAGAAAGTCTAGTAAGTAGATCTTCCAATAAAGGCATAGGTTCAGCATCAAACTTCGTAACCTGGTTCAATTTGCGATAATCGACGCAAAGACGTATGTTATTGTCTTTCTTTCGAACAATAACCATGGACGAAGAGTATGCTGAAGTGGATGGTTCAATTATTTTCAATTGTATCATTTCATCCAATTCTTTCTCGACTTGCGCTTGGAAATGAATAGGGATAGGATATGGTCTTACTCTGATCGGATTATGATCAGTAAGTATAATGTCATGTTTGATAATATGTGTGTGTCCAGGAATGTCGGTAAGGACATCCTGAAATGATTGTAGCAAAGAAGATACTTGACGCTGTTCCTCAAAAGACAAATTAGAAGAAACCGAAACGTTTCTCCATGATTCCGTAGAATTGAGTGGAATCATAGGAAGAGGTAGATTAACATCTGAAAACGTTGTTTCCTCCTCCTGTATAACCGACAAGGATGAGATATGACCATGTTGGACTGGAGAATCGTCCGTCGCCTGGAAAATAGGCTGCAAATAGTCTGGTCGTTCAATAAATTCCGTAAGCATATTTATATGGAAGGTTTTATGCCTTCCATCAATATCGACAACATAGTCGACATCGGAAATTTTTGAGACTATTTTATATGGACCTTTCCATGCAATGAGAAGTCTGTTCTCCCTCGAAGGAAGTAAGACAAACGCTTTGTCTCCAGGACAAAGTTGACGTAGGCGTCTCTTCTTATTAGCGAATTGCCTCGCCTTTTCTTTGGCAAATTCGGAGGATGAAGTCGCTAACTTGCATGCTTCGATAATCTTATGCCTGAGAGCAATGACATACTCATATGAAGATTGAGTGTCATTGTCAATATTATCGGCAGTTATCAAATCGTGTAGCAAGGACATAGGACCGCGCGGTTGCGCGCCAAAAACAAGTTGAAAGGGAGAAAACCCTGTATGTTCGTTGGGGACCTCTCTATAGGCAAAGAGAGCCGCGGGTAAAACCCTGTCCCAATCCTGAGGATGATCCTCAGTAATCTTGCCAAGTAAGTTCTTAAGTGTTCTATTAAGACGTTCAACTAACCCATTAGACATTGGGTGATAAATACTACTGAGAGACCTTTTAATATCTAGGATAGACATCACCTGCGACATAGTGTCTGATATCAATTGAGTACCATGGTCTGACAATATTTCTCTGGGAAAACCCAAACGAGAAAATATTAGCCAAAGAGCGTCTGCGATATCGGCAGTAGATATGCTCTTTAGAGGTATAGCCTCTGGCCAACGTGTGCACATGTCGACGCATGTTAGAATGAATTGATGTCCTCTGGCTGACTTAATCTTAAAAGGGCCAATAATATCTATTGCCATCTTCTGGAATGGTCGAATAGGAATGTCTGCAGCCTGGATAGGTGCAGCATGTCGTGGACCTCTAGATTTGACTTCTTGACAAATCTTACAAGATCGGCAATAAATTCGTATGTCTTTGTTTACGAATGGCCAAAAGAAAGCCGCTAGAACTCTCGACTTAGTGCGAGAAAAAACCCATGTGTCCAGCACACTGAGAATCGTGTGCATGTTGAAGAATTAAGGCTCTCATACTTTTGGGCACAAGAATTTGAGAGTGCATAGATTTGTCTGAGTGTTGTACCATACGTACTAGTATACCATTCTTCATAGTGATATACGATTTGTGAATTGTATTTTGATTCGGATCACCGTTTTTAGCGAGAAGAAAGTATTTATTTAGAGAAGAGTCTTCTTCTTGTAGTTTCACAAACGAGTCATGTGAAATCACCAAGTGATCATCTTGGCTACCAACTTCATTACTATCATTAGATGAAGTTGAAGGAACAAGAGCTTGTGCTCTTGTTACAACCACATTGGCTGTTTGGATATTCTGTTTCTCCCAAGCAGCAATTTGCTGCGGGGTACATTCCTTAACCCCGTGAATACGACCGATTATAAGATCCGCAGTAGGATTAGGAAGAAGACACGCGTGGACATCTCCTGTAAAGAAGGGAGTATCCATGTGGATGATAGCAGTAGGATATATTTCCAAAGATCCGCCAAATGTCACACACTTAACCACCTTCCCCGTGGCACAGCAAGGATCTATAAGAGATTGCCTAACCCCAATAGTAGTACATCCAGAATCAAAAAGTACTGAGACTGGATTATCATTCACTAGACCTCTATTTAAAATAAGAGATCCTTTCCCGTCATGCGCAACTGTAGCAGGAAGAGCGGGAAGAGGGTGACCACAAATTAGGGTAGATACTGTAGATGGCTCGAACAATGTTGAGCATTGGGGGCACTTAGCTGCTCTCCCAAAATCGAAAGCAGAGCCAGTGATAGCATTAGAGTTTCTACTATCGTTCACTTGACTACAGGCTTCCTGAGACTCATGTTGTGCAGCGTGTGCCTGACGATAAGATTTCCTTTGTTATGTCTAGGTCTGCCGCGATTATTATTTCCCCTGTAATTATCATTATATTGCCCCTCATAACCATTATTCTGGTTTGCATCACAGTTTCCATAACCATCATCATAATATTCTTGCAAGCGAGGATAATTATCTCGAGAAGAGAAACTCTGATATTTTCTAATGTGATAACCTTTGCGAAAGTGTCTAAAATTGTTAGACCCAACATTACGAGGACTATCAGCTCGTCTCCAATTCTTTGAAGAAAACCCACTGTGTGATGGATTGCTTTGATATTGAGTATAATTCTGATTACTCTTCTCATTAAAGCTTTGCTTAGCACCTTGAAATTTACGATTGTAATTAGAGCCATATGGTGCTGCCGAAGCAACTGGCAACCCTTCTTTCACTTTAGAATTGCTAACTGTAGCATGGGGATGCGCAGTTACGTACTGGCAACAATATTCCTCCATGTCTTTTATGTTTTTAGGTTTACGCTCATGAAGAAAAGCAAGAAAATATTCGTTGATTGATGACATAACCTTGTCTCGAAGTAATAAGTCCATTAGGCCTTCATATGTTTTTTCAGTCTGAGACAACTCATTCCGACGTGTGAATGTAAGACGTATCTTTATAATAAAGTCAGAGAAATCCACTCCATTTTCTGGCAACATTATCTTAAGACGAAGACGATAATCTTCTTCTTTTAGTTGATATCTTTTAAGCAATGCTGCTCTGACAACATCATAGTTGGTCCTATCATGTTCCTCTATTGTCATAAGAGTAGTTACTGGTTCACCTGAAAAAAATTCCATCAGTTGTTCGACATATTTTTCCTTTTTATGTTATGCGTATCGCATAAAAATTCGAATCTATCAAGATAATCCGTTATATCGTCCTTTAAAGGATTGAAATGAGGTAATTTGATCTTATTAGACTTCTCCTTTGTTGTATCCGAAGTTGCTTGATGAGCACCCGCATTCATCAATTTCAATTTATCTAACTCCAAAACTGCGAGTCTTTCATCATGTTCCCTTTTTGCTTTTCTCTCCTCAGCCTCAGCTTGAAATTGAAATTTTCTCTCCTCAGCAGCAGCTTGAAGTTTTTTCTCCTCAGCAGCAGCTTGAAGTTGAAGTTTTTTCTCCTCAGCAGCAGCTTGCCATTTTCTTTCCTCAGTAGCAGTTTGAGCTTGAAGTTTTTTCTCCTCAGCAGCAGCTTGAAGTTGAAGTTTTTTCTCCTCAGCAGCAGCTTGAGCTTGAAGTTTTTTCTCCTCAGCATCTCTTTGGTGCTGTATTCTTCTATCTTCAGTTTCTCTATCCAACTGCATTTGTATCCTTTTCTCTTCAGCCTTCTGTGCCTTGGCATATTGAGCAAGTGCGAATTCTTCTAACTTCTCACCTGTCTTCCCAAGGGCTTTCCCTTGTTCAATAAAGAAGTCCAGTGTAGACATTCTGTCTAACTATGTGAGATCCGACCTGAAAAATTAAATAAATCACCTATCCCACCTTGATGGGAGACAAGTCTGTAATACTAGACTTGTATACTCACTTCACTTTATTTCACTCTCTTTGAGAGACAAGTCTTAATAAAAGACCTTGCATAGTTACCTTGTTTCTCTATAATATTATCATTATAAGTAACCTTTATCTGAAAAGTGTATGATATTAATACTAAGAGTCAATGATCAAGTATATCTATAGACTGTATGACAACAATGTATTACAATAATAAATACAAAGACAAGAATACAAAACAACAACCGAAAACGTTCGCAGAAGTCAAATAATAAATAAAGCTTAACTGAATCTAATGTTGTAAAATTTTACAATGATAACTGCGTGTTACGTACATTTATTACCTAAGGGGGTAGTCGTCGGTCCTACCAAATGTACGCACCAGTCTTGAGATAGTTATATTATTTGTGCGTTCGATTGATTCACGCACTGACGTGCACAATGCTGTGTGAGTTGCTTTGGACGCACGTGTAACCTAGTTGAGTAGTTTGTGACGTCAGGTTTTGAAGTGGAAACATGGAACTGGCTTGTGTCCATGATTGTAATTTTATATTGTGTATCCAATGGCATGTTGAAGGAAGCCATTTATTATTGTGATTTGTATTGGTCTTCAGGTCGAAGCCAATCGCAGTTATGTCACGTAAGTTATCGCCCACTTCTTATTTTAATGCTGCATAAAAAGGCCGCTCTACTACTAATCTAGCGGGAATTTTATCATTCCTAGAATGGATCTACAGAGTCGCTTGCCTTTTAGATTTGGATCGTAGACGGAGAATTCCTACGAGTAGAAGAAGTTATATTGATTACCTTATGCACATGTTTTAAATGCCGTACATGCTTCAATGCCAAAGTCGTGGCAGGGATGTAAAGAGAGGTTAGCCGATTCCGAACTCAATAGCTGAATAGATTGTTGTGGGTGTTGATAAGACTTAATCACTTGAAGAATAACTAAGAATGATCAGCAACTTCAAAGTATGACATTTTGTACCTATAACCTATAACTATGATCGTATCGTTTCTTCGTATGTGCCATGTCAATAAACTATATGTCCAGCAATCACTGACTTATGTACTGCCCAGTTTACCATCGAGTGATCAGTTCAAACACTACCTGTTGTAGTCCGTTTTTACAGAACAGTTTGTTGACATTTTCGTTCAGTTTGCCATTCGCGTTGTGAAGACCAACACCATTACCATAAACGGCTACAACAGTGATTGGTGCGCCAGCGTGGTTTGAAATTCAGTATTTCAACGGATCTTACTCAAGCAAATTAATCGTTTGAAAATAGAATGTGTACTTTCAAGGCGACATCATCGTCAAGTTGGAACTTGTTGTCAACATGAATCGTAATCAACTGACCGTTACAAGATTCTCAAGGTCATCTATCAACCTTCACTTCGGGTTGTACAGTGACTGACTGCCTTACTCACCTCTTCGTCAGTACTACGTGCGAGCTAGTTTCATATACGCAGAGCGAAGTATTGCATCCTCTAACGTACATACACGGGGACGAGGCACTTTGATTTTTACCTGCACGCGAGCTAAGTATAACTTGTATCCGTTATACACTTTATTACTATTAGCTGTGCCTTAATTGATTATGTCCACTTTTGTATTTTCCGTGTTATGTGTTATATGTTGTGTATTCTTCGCGGGAGGTTGGGAGGTAGATCTGACGAACGAGATCCATCTCGAAGTCAATTCGGGCTCTTCGTCAGACGTTCTGTAGGACATTATTTTGCAGACTTCCCGCAGTGGAATGTTCCTACGCGTGAGCGTAGAAGGATTCTAGGTCCACTGTGTCTGGTGGTCTGTGACACCTGTCTGTTTTAGCTGTAGTGTCACGTTTACTTGTTGTTTTTGGTAGCTATTTTTACTTGTACCTTGGTTTTATGATGAATTTTGTTTGTATTTCGCGTCCATCTCACCTTTCCTGTCGTTTAGTTTTTTACAAAACCTATGTTTTTTACACTGTGTTGTCCATTGTCTTGTGCATTATTTAATCGCAGTTATCATCGTAATTCTTTACGACATTCCATTTTAGTTTCTCATTTTATTTTAATTGGATTTCTGCGAACGTCTTCGTTTGTTTTGAATATCTTGTCGTGTCATTATTGTGCTATTGTTTGTCACATTACTGCTTTCACACCATTACATGTTATAAATTACATTATTAATTATTAATATTATTGCCTATTATATAAATTGATTTTACCGTTCTAGAACAGGAACGAAGAACACTAGTTGTAGTAACACTTTTAAGTAGTATTATTACATAATAATATTGAAATGGCTACCTTAGACTATTTCATTAAGCAAGCAAAAGCTCTTCAGATGGCTCCTGATGAAGCTAAAGCATTTGCACTTGCAGAATATAAGAAAGCTCAAGAAATAGAAGCTGATCAGAGAAGATTGGAAACTTTACGTTTGGAAAATTTGAAATTTGAGGCAGATCAAAAACGGATTGAGGCTGAGGAACAAGAGAAGAAGATGAAATTTGAGGCAGATCAAAAAAGGATTGTAGCTGAGGAAGATGAGAAAAAAAATGAGATTAGCCGCTGAATTAGAAGAGAAACGATTTCTGCGAGAGGCAGAACAGAAACAAAAGGAGTCTGAAGAAAGACTTAAAAAGGAAATGGAACAGAAACAAAAAGAAATAGAAGAAAGGAGATTAATAGCTGAACAAAACACAAAACGACTTCAGCTTGAGATGGAAGAGAATGATAGAAAACGACAGCATGAACTGAAATTAGCAGAGTCAGAATATGAGAGAATTAGGTTAACTCAGGAAGCTAATTCTCAGAGAACTTTTGAAAGCCAAACTTCATCCAGACATGATAATTTTAAGGAAATTCACCTTAAATTACCAAAATTTAATCCCCCGTCTGATGACGTAATATTCTTCCTAGATAGGTTTGAGGCCACTTGTGGGTCTTATAACGTGGATAAAGCTCTATACTGTACATATTTATCCAGATTACTTACAGGGGATGCATTAGCAGTTTATCATACCACCAGCATTGGTGAGAAAAATGACTACAATGCTCTTAGAGCAGCACTTCTGCAAAAATTCCAAATGACAGAAAACGAATATCGTTTGAGATTTCACACATTACTACCTCAATCTGGCAGAAATTTTAGTGATTTTCTGTCACAGATACGACTAACATTAGAAAGATGGATCGAATTATCCAAAATTGAAAAGTCGTATGAAGGTCTCTTTGATTTACTGATGCGCGATAAGGTACTTTCGTCGGTAAACCCTACATTTCTCGCATTTTTACACGAACGGAAACCTTTATCTATGAAAAATTTAGAAGAACATGCAAAAAATTTTTGCACTGCTCACCCAAACATGGATCTAAGTAACGCGCAGATTAAGAGTGAATTGCCTGTTGCTTTTGCAGCACAACAAAACAATTTTTCACGCAATCGTTCTTTTAGTGCTGATAGGTATGTCAATAAGGGAAATAATCATAATTTCAACAATGATAACTTTTACAAAGGGAAGCAATTTCAACAATCTGCTCCATTTAATGTTTCTTGGAACCAAACTCACAGATCGCGAGATTTTGGTAACAATTATTTTAAAAATAATCAAGGACATTATAATAAACAAAACTGGAGATCAAGATCTCAGGGTCCGCAAAACAGACAATTTTTTGGAAATAAACCATTTAACCAACATCATAACGATCATTCTACAAATTATCGGACTAATCCAAATTTTAACTCTAGCAGAAACGACAATTATGGCAATTTTAATGACAAAAATCACAATCGATCGCGCCGACGAGATAGATCGTCGAATAATACAGGTAGACATTCTAATGTTGCTTTTAATGATACACAGGCTAACATTGAACAGGGTAAAGTAGCTGAAACTCACAATGCTATGTCTTGTTCTCTAGATTGTTCCCAGGTGAAAGACTGTCCAGAATGCTCGACTCTTTTCCAGCCTAAGGCGATCACGACGCTGCGTTGCGGACATACCTTGCCTAGCCTGCCTGCAGTCTGTACAGCCACTGCTGCGTCAGTACACCAGGGACAGGGCTCTCTTAAGTTTCACAAGGGATTTGTCAATAATATTTCATGCTCTCTCCTATTTAACTCAGGTTGTACAACAATCGGTGTCCGGACTTCGCTGATCGACCCAAGTTGTGCCACGGGCCGGGTTGTCAAATGTGTAACATTTGGTGGCACTATTGAAACATTTCCCACTTCTATTATTGATCTTAACACACCTTTCTTTACAGGAAAGATCCAAGCATGTCTTCTGCCTAACCCAATTTGTGATGTTATACTTGGTCGCATACATGGTATTAAAGAGTGTACACCTCAGCAAATAGCTGAATGGGAAGAGCGACATATTCAAACTGCAAATGCAGTAGTGACTAGAGCGCAAGCTACTAATATGTCGCATGATACACCTATTGAACCTACAGTTCATACCACTTGTGATGATGATGCTCCTATTTCACGGGAGTTGTTTGCAACATTGCAAAAGAATGATAATTCATTAAAAAAATTCTTTCAGTATGTTAACAAAAAGAATACAAGCAACAAACTTGCAAAATCTAGACATGACTTTATACTTAAAAATGGGATTTTGGTTAGAGTAATACGGGAAAAGGATTTATCCTTATGTTCTCAGATTCTTGTCCCATCCTGTATGAGATCTCGTATATTACGACATGCTCATGACTCGCAATGTGCGGGCCATATGGGTTTTTCGCGTACCAAATCCAGAGTGCTTTCGGCATTCTACTGGCCAGGCGTCCATAGAGATGTTACTCTCTATTGTCGGTCCTGTTTGATATGTCAAGAAGTTAAGGTACGGGGTCCATTTCATGCGGCTCCTATTCAAGCTGCGGACATCCCGATTAGACCATTTGATAAAATGGCCATTGACATTATTGGTCCAATGCTTCCATCTGCTAGAGGGCATACGCATATTCTTACGTGCATTGATATGTGCACTCGTTGGCCTGAGGCCATCCCTCTAAAGAACACTTCATCTGCCAGTGTAGCAGAGGCATTGATGTTAATCTTCTCACGCATTGGTTTTCCACGGAAAATCTTGTCGGATCATGGGGTTCAGTTCATTTCTGAATCCATGTCTCAAGTTATGAAGACATTAGGTATAGACAGATCTCTTAGTTCTATTTATCATCCGATGTCAAATGGGTTAATTGAGCGTCTCAATAGGACACTCAAGCAGTTGTTGGGTAAGATGACTCAAGACCATCCCCAAGACTGGGATCGGGTCCTACCCGCTTGTCTCTTTGCGTATCGCGAGGTACAAAATCAAGCAACGGGGTTTTCTCCGTTCCAGCTTGTTTTTGGCATGCAACCCACGCGGTCCGATGTCGTTAATCCACGACTTATTGGTGGATGAGAATATTGAAGAGGAAACTCAATCCTCTTATGAGTATGTGATCTCTCTTAGAAAGAAAATCATAGATGCTTGTAGACTAGCTACTGCATCATCCGAACATGCCAAAGAAAAAGCTCGTCTATCTGCAAACAAATATAGACGTCTTCGCCAGCTCATACCTGGTGATGAAGCTTTTGTATTACTCCCTGCGCATAACAATCGTCTTTTAATTACCTGGAGAGGTCCTTTCAGGATCATCTCAAGAATATCCGATGTCGACTACATCGTTGATGTTAATGGCAAACATAAAACCTTCCACATTAACATGTTGAAGGAGTATTACTCACGTCCTGATTACTCACAGTCAGTGTTTCAGGCAACTGACGATCCTACACCTCCTATTCAACACTATTCTAGTTTGTCAGTCATCCAAGAAGAGGAATCTTTCTTTCGATGATGTACAACTACCAATACCAGTTGTACCACTCCATTCCACTGAGAAATGGAATGATGTTACTATCTCATCTACTCTTACTGATGATCAACGTCAGCAAGTCTCTAATATTCTACACACGTATGAGGATGTCCTCACTGACATCCCAGGTCATACGTCAGTCATCCAACATGACATTATTCTGACTGACGATACACCGATTCGAGTTCGCCCATATCCTATTCCTTTACACTTTCGTGATAAGGTTGATAAGGAATTGGATGATATGCTCCAATTAAATATAATTGAACCATCTTCATCACCATATTCTTCTTCTATGGTAATCATTAGGAAGAAAGACAACAATATACGTCTTTGCGTAGATTACAGGAAGTTAAACAAAGTTACAAAATTCGATGCGGAACCATTACCTCTTTTAGATGACTTATTGGAGAGATTATCTCATGCTACATTCTTTTCGAAATTTGACCTTTCAAAGGGTTATTGGCAAGTGCCACTCACTACAAAAGCAAAGCCATTCACCGCTTTCTCGACACCACGGGGTCTTTTTCAATGGAATTTTATGCCTTTCGGGTTAATGAATGCGCCAGCTACCTTTGTACGCATGATGCGCCGCATATTGTCTCATCGTCCCGATGTCATTACTTATATAGATGACATCTGTCTTTTTAGTGACTCTTGGAATGAACATATTCAGGGTTTAAAATCTTTACTTTCTACCTTACAGGATTATAACTTAACAGCGAAACCTTCAAAGGCTTTTGTCGGTTTTCATGACATCTCATTTCTTGGTCACCGTATAGGTCGCGGTTTAATGTATACAGAAGACAGTAACGTCTCTAAAATTTTAAACATCTCAGCACCTAAGACAAAAAAAAACAAGTGAGGTCACTCTTAGGACTAATACAGTTCTATTCTAAATTCATCCCTCATTTGTCTACTATAACTGCACCTCTTTCGTCTTTACTGAAGAAGGGCACACCTAATGTAATAAAGTGGTCGCAGGATCACCAAACGGCGTTAGACTATATAAAACAAATTTTTTCAAATAAGCCTTTTTTAAAGTTGCCTAACAAAGATCTCACCTTTGTTCTTCGCAGTGATGCTTCTTCCTACGCTATTGCGGCAGTTTTGATGCAGGAATACGGAGGCACCTTATTTCCTGTTATGTACGTATCCAGAAAGCTTACAACGAGCGAGATAAATTACTCCGTTCTAGACAAAGAGCTCCTTGCTCTTGTCTGGGCAATCACAAAACTGGATCGTTATCTCCTCGGATCACACTTTGTGGTGGAGTCTGACCAGAAAGCTCTTACAGCATTGAATACAGGGAACGTTAAGTCATCAAAGTCAGCGCGTTACGCTATAGCTCTTCAACCGTTCCATTTTGAGATACGAGCTATTCCTGGAGTGCAGAATGTATTTGCAGACTGTCTTTCAAGATGCCCTAGTGAACTTGGTGAAACTAAACTACTTTTAGATGGAGAAACGTCCTCACCGAAACATGAATAACTTTGTACAGTGTCATTAATTGTACATCTGTGAAGACTATGTATAGTTTTGCAGTATTCGTATAAATATAACTTTCAGAACATACTTACATATGGATTATAACATTATTTCTTGTGAAGTAACGTTTTATTAGAACGGGAACAGTGATATTAAAGTAACATTTTTTTTTAGTATGGAAACATTGGTAAAAAGCAACAAATAGACATTCGTTAGTGTTATGGAACATATTACACTACATATCGTGTTCGTAAACTTATTTCGTGCATGGAACATTAGGAACATATTCTTGTTGACTCTAAATAGTTCTGAACGAATATTCACAATGACTGAAATTAGAATTACTTAGAATAAATTACTAGTTATTTATTTATGTGTAATTAAGTACTAGAATTAGATTAATTCAATTTAATCAATTTGATTGTTTATAAATCACACATCTACTAACGTTATTAGTGTCTCGCAATACGTGTAGTCACGTATCCCACTACATGATATTTCACTTTTAGATAACTAGTCAAACTTACTAGTGCTAGATAACAGTAAGTGCGTTGCTTCTTAAAGTGTTTAATTATGCATTGCTTCATTTTTGCATGTTGTATTTTAAAAAAATTTTCTGTTTCACTGATTCTTTTATCATTGATTATCATCAGTGTTGCTGTTCATTTTCATTTTTGAAATCATATGTTTCAAATTTTGTTGAAAACTTAGTTGAATTTTATTATCATCTTTTTTGTTGATTCTTCATTTTCATTTTTTTTTCAACTTCTTTTTACTTCGAATATTACCACATCGTTCCAAAGTAGGTCGATGGTGGATGTGTGCTTTAATGCATACTGTCATTTAGTTATATTAATTTCAAGTCAATATTCTTTTCTTAATATGATATAACTTTATGCATTGTATATATTGTTGTAGTTTTGACTCACCTCTCTCGAGTAATTAGTTCGAAAAAAATTAATAGAATTAATTTTTTTAAGGGGAGGTAATAAGGGAGCTGTTACGTACATTTATTACCTAAGGGGGTAGTCGTCGGTCCTACCAAATGTACGCACCAGTCTTGAGATAGTTATATTATTTGTGCGTTCGATTGATTCACGCACTGACGTGCACAATGCTGTGTGAGTTGCTTTGGACGCACGTGTAACCTAGTTGAGTAGTTTGTGACGTCAGGTTTTGAAGTGGAAACATGGAACTGGCTTGTGTCCATGATTGTAATTTTATATTGTGTATCCAATGGCATGTTGAAGGAAGCCATTTATTATTGTGATTTGTATTGGTCTTCAGGTCGAAGCCAATCGCAGTTATGTCACGTAAGTTATCGCCCACTTCTTATTTTAATGCTGCATAAAAAGGCCGCTCTACTACTAATCTAGCGGGAATTTTATCATTCCTAGAATGGATCTACAGAGTCGCTTGCCTTTTAGATTTGGATCGTAGACGGAGAATTCCTACGAGTAGAAGAAGTTATATTGATTACCTTATGCACATGTTTTTAAATGCCGTACATGCTTCAATGCCAAAGTCGTGGCAGGGATGTAAAGAGAGGTTAGCCGATTCCGAACTCAATAGCTGAATAGATTGTTGTGGGTGTTGATAAGACTTAATCACTTGAAGAATAACTAAGAATGATCAGCAACTTCAAAGTATGACATTTTGTACCTATAACCTATAACTATGATCGTATCGTTTCTTCGTATGTGCCATGTCAATAAACTATATGTCCAGCAATCACTGACTTATGTACTGCCCAGTTTACCATCGAGTGATCAGTTCAAACACTACCTGTTGTAGTCCGTTTTACAGAACAGTTTGTTGACATTTTCGTTCAGTTTGCCATTCGCGTTGTGAAGACCAACACCATTACCATAAACGGCTACAACACTGCGAAAATTAAACAAATGACAACACTGTTATAAACAAAAAGGTGTATAGAAATAAATGAAAGTAAGGAGAGACGAACAGATACAAACAAAACAAATCGTAAATCAAAGAATGGAAAAAATAACGAAAACAACACTAACACATCTCGTCACAGCTAAGAAAAAAAAACTGAAAAGTAGCAACACAGGTTGCTCACAATTTCCACTGGGGAAATATGCGTAATCCTACAGAAAACGCTCACGATAGAACCTCTATCACGTGGTATTTTCTATCGGAGTCTCCTTACCCAACCAGCCCGCTGAAATACACACTAAATAAACATGTAAACAAAAAAACATGTATACAAAAAACATGCATGGCATATATAAATACTCAATATACAGTATGTGTATAGAGGAAGGCTCAGCTTTACACAAAATAAAGGCACAGTTTACACACTAAACCAGGCCACTTATCTTTTAGCACACTCCTCAATAGCCGCAAAGATGCAATATAATGCGGTACTACTGTCAACAACAATGGTAGACGATCCACCGTTGAAGGTCACCGTAACTTCATAACAGGCAGTGGTCTCCAAAGTGTAGCTACAAAAATCATACTCGACACCAGTTGAGACTAGAAAATCCGACGTCGATATGTTTGTAGAATGTAGTGTAAACAACCAGCGGTACTGTTTACGTTCTTAAGTTGACAGGTAACGATGTGACTTGATAGCTCAAAATGCAGTTGTGGTCCATGTAGCAGTAACACAAAAATGCCAACGTCAGTGTTTATGTGAGTCAGCTCAGTTGTTGACCTATTTGCCACTGTCTTGAAAATGTAGAAAACATTCTGTTTTAAAGAATCTAGCTCAAACGTTCGCTTTCATACAAATAAAAACTGAATCGACTATGATTGTTTAGTTTTAAAACAACATGTAACAAATTTAATGAATTAGTCTTTAACAGTTAAAATAAAAAGGGAATGATGAATTTTGCTGTAAATACAAGTTTTCGTCACGGAGACGTAGGTGAGGGATTTATCAAAGTCCGTTGCTTTCGCTTTTTTTACAAGAAAACTTAACTCTAGGTGAGTCCTGTCGCCGTGGTTTTCGTCACTTGTTGGTGATGAGTGTACTTCTCTCACACAAGTGGCGTAGTAACTTCAGTACTTCGAACCATCTGATAGCTTGTAACCACAAGTAATCTTGTACCACGAATTTTATTTTAGACAAAATATTAAAAAATGCCTCTGCTAAGTACATTTGTGGGCTGCCAATTAACAGGCGTATTCTCGCTGTGCACCCACCAAAGTTAATCTCTCAGAAGAATTAAATTCCCGAGTAAACAGTGTAGCTCAGGGAAGATGAATAAAATTCACCATATTCCCCTGGGTATTAACTGGGAAAATGTGTCTGGACATCGCGAATAATGAGTTGCCTGAGTTACAATTAACAAAGTGCATATATCTCACAAAATATTATACACTTTAAGCATATGTGATGTAATCATCAGTCATCACTGCTCCATTCGGAGTCTGGGGTCGCCTCTGCTGTCGGTTTTCCGCACGACTAGTTAGAAGAAATCCCCAGCGCTTGCTGTAGTGGTTTACGAATATACTAGTTTGTCTATTGAGGATCCAGCCTCATATATAGATATAACCACTTAGCAAGAAAACATGTTAATTTTCATTTATAAAATAATGGTTTACACTTACCCCAAAGTTTTTGGGAATACACAATCTCCTCGCGCAGGGTAGGATAGACACGAGCAATTTAGGTTATATGCTCTCGAACTACTTGGTCTGGAAATTTTGAATCCCTTATATGACGGGTGAATCTGCGAAACACTTGGTCTGGGAAAGTTTCTCTTATGACGGATGATCCAATTCCTAGGTTTCCAGTCCTGGCATTTAAAGTCCTGGTCCCTTAAGTTTTTTTCAGTCTCTGTATTTATAAAGGCAGGCTTACATTTTAAGGTTTTAAGTTTCCCATATACTTCGATCTGTCACTTATAATATAGGAATTCTAAATCCGATGACTCTCTGGCTTCTGGGAGTCGCTCATATGACGTTCGCTGCTGTCTCTCTGTTCTGTGTCTCTGATTTCGCTAGATTATATTTCCAGTTTCCACTTCAGATCACAGATGGTCTTTCCGCGAGTTTTCCAATGAAATGAAATGTATATCCCGGCGCTTATTTCAAACCAATGGAATCTCTTTAGACTATGTGGGTCGGGGTGTTTAATTCAAAAAATCCCCCACGTGTTTGAAATATTAAATTTAATATTCCAACGCGTGACCTCTTTCAAATCATGCGGTAATATTTCCGGTGGCATCTTGTGAAACCTCACAAAGCAAATATGTGTACTGATTACCTGTCCAGATGCTTTCCTGCCAATATTGACTCGCCAGACAGATTTATCTGTAATAAAGATACGGACAAAGGCCAGCGGATGCGATAATGTAATTATCATCTGTGCGTGTGACTCCCCCAGACTGATTTCTCAGACGGACAATATTGGCTTCCTTAGAACCGATCGTGCACGACCAGCCTGTGTCAATAGAGGATCGTCGCCATGAAAGGTTGGCGAGGCGACTCACAGAGATAAACGTATTACCGCTGACCGGTGATAATGACTGGGTATTGTTACGATAATACCCCAGTTCACCTGGCGGAACGTAAATAAGTGAGGAATGGTAAAGCAAAAATGTAAGATAAAGATAGTCCCATAGCAGATACTTCCGTAGGGGAATGGATAATTAGAGACTTCACCCAACTAGATCCAGCATAGAGCAAAATAATGAATGAAGCATAATTTGTGCCAAATAATAGCAATTTGTGAGAAAAATGAAGAAACAGAAATGATACTGCCGTAGAGCTGAAGGTGTGAGAGATCACACAAAAGAGCATGTTCAGACGTTCTGTGACATATATCATAGATATTGGTGGTACCAGCAGAAAGTACTATCTCTGGAACAAGAAGGGAACAGTGACCTAAGCTTTAAGACGAGAGACCAACTTTGTAGACTCTCCTTGACTTTTCAGGGAAACGAGCTACACCCGACAACCTTGACCAGCGACGAGCGTGAGCAGTGTAAACTGAACCCATCAGCGGGAGCAGAAACTACTATTGGCAGCTAAGTGCAAAATATACGCTGCCAGAGTGAATTTTTTTCATCGTCTCTATTATCAATCAATGATGAAACTTTTCTTCTAAACTATTCAATTATTTTCAAACTGTTAAAACTTAAAGTGATTATTAAATTTTGTTATTTGTAATTTTACAAATTTAACTTCGATTTAATCATTTTAAAGTTACTGCATGCTGGTCTCAGTCAATTTACTACACACACACTAAACAGAGCTATACCAGAATAATAAGAATTCCACCGAGTAAATCAGAGTGGGGTCTTAACGAGCTAAAATTAATCATTGCTTAAGTCTTCACAAAAGTGGTCGGCAGATTCTAGAATTAACGTGCTCAGCCAAAGCAGCATTGTTTTCGCTTATCTGAATATCTTGTGAAAACTCCCTATGTGATAGAAGTGTCATTACCCTTCTCACATCTCTGCCAAGAGTAATCTTGTGCGAAGGTAGACACCTTTAAAGGCCCATATTAGATACTCTTTTGGCCACTGTTTGACCACTACTGCAAAGCAGGGGAGGCAATACCGTCACAGTGACTCCGTGCTCCATAAGGTGTGAAAAAAGGGGATCATGACGATAAGTAAAGTGCTAAGAAACTGCTTATTGTTTCCTGCCATGTTTTTACTGTGTATTGTAGACTAAGTTGTTTATCTGTATTTTAAGCTTTATGTGGGAAATGTTCAAGTTCTGACCAATATTAAATTATGAACAATATTCACTTCTTTCTCTCTCTCTGTTTTTTTTTTTCATAATAAATAGAAACATATTAATGAATTTTTATCAGAACTTTTACATTTCACACAAAATACTTAAAATATGGAAATGTGTGGCATATAAAATCGTTTAATTTGTGTGTGTAACATCCTTGTCATCGTTCAAATACAGAACATTACTGCATACCGGTAATAATTTTTGTCTTTGATTAACACATTGGGAGCGTCAGTAACTTTATTTTCCAAGGGGCACTGAACTTAACAAAAATTGGGAACCACTGAATCGCTGGCCAAGAAATGTGTTGTTACATCACAAGTGAAAATACTTGGTCGATATTTTTAACTATATCATATTTGTTTAACAACCGGATTATCTTAACAGTGTTATTGTTTGTCGGTTGTTGGCTTAATTTAACACTAGAACACGCAGGTTGTTCGGATTTTTTTTTTGGTTTAACGCCTGGAGATGCATAGCCCTTTACCTCAGTTTGTTCGGTTGTTGCTTTTGACAAGAGTAGATGTAGTTCTTTCAATCAATCAATGAATCAATCAATACTCTTTAGCTCCCCAAGGAATATATGCCTTCAACCAACACATGCCAGGTCCTCCTGTCACGTGACATCAGCTCAAGTGTTTTCACGTCTGTCTCATCTTTTTCACTTCTGTCTCCAGTTCTCTTTTCCATGTGTTTTTTTTTTTGGGGGGGGGGGGGGGGGGAAGAGAAAGACCTTTGCCTGTCTTATTTGGGGAACTCTGCATGTCATGTTGTCATAAGTTTTCTTTATTAAGTTAATGATCTTCAGGGGGACTCCATACATGTCTTATCAGTTTCTAAAGAAGATTACCTGTCTACACTGTCAAATACCTTTCTATACTCTATAAATCCCATTTAAAGAAAAGAATTCAGTTATACCAGACCTAAGGGTCTTTTGTATTTGGACATGCGCCCTAATATAACCGACTAGGTTGAACGGGGCGCGCCTCGCCAAAACGAGGCAAAAGTTTTACATTAAAAAAAAAGTTATAAAATTTCTTCAGCTATTATTCGTAATTTGGCTATCTGGTCTGTACATGATATAGTGTTGTCGAAAACATGCTTGTGTGTATCTCAGTTGTCATTGAGTCTCTGAAGGATGATTCTGTTTAACATTTTTCCTGGCACTTATAGTCACACACTAAGAATCCTTAACTCAGCTGTTAAGTCAGTCCTATTGTATGGCTCTGAAGCATGGAGAACAACAAAAACAACAACCAACAAGCTACCTACTTTCACAAATGGGTGCTTGCGTAGAGCAGAAGGATTGTAATGGGGCGTCAAGGTCACAAATGTGGCGTTGATGACAAGAACCAGACACGTGCAAGTTGATCAAGACATGAAAATAAGAAACTGGCGATGGACGGGACACACATTGAGGAAACCACTTGATAGTATTACAAGGTAGTTAGTTTTATGGAATCTCCAGCATAAGAGAGGTAGAGGTAGGCACACACACACACACACACACATGGAAAAGAGGACTGGAGATAGATATGAAAAGGATGAGGAAGACATGTAAATAACTTGAGCTGATCGCACGCGCCATATGTTTGCTGAAGGCCTATACTTGTTGATTGGTTGATAGTAACATTATTACTCTGTCATTTGTGCTCACTTGTAAATCTCACTTTGTAAGCACTTTGACCAGTGTCGATCTGCTATTAATTCTTTTATCTCTCAGAGTTTACAAAGTAATTTGTATAATGTCTCCGTAGAGGTGTCAACATCTGCTTTGATGGCCTCTTCTGGAGTGCCATCCAGACCAGCAACTTTTTCATCTTTTAGGAATTTTACGCCTTTCGTTATTTCTTCCATATTTGGTCTTTAACATTTAACTTGCAGCTCCTCTTCTACTGGTTGCATGTCAGGGGAATTTTTTGGAGCTATTTTATTGTCTTAGATTTGTGATAGGGGAATTAAGACATCGTTTGGTTCCTTCTGAATAGAACTAGAACAGGTGGTGACTCAGTGAGAGATAACATAAGAAATAGATTTTCACGAGTGAAATGGTGAAAAAATAGGTAGAGTATGTCCCTGGACTCGAGAAGATCCTCTAGTTCAGCCTATCTCTACAACAGAACTTTGTTTGTCAGACAGTATACCTATATATATATATATATATATATATATATATATATATATATATATATATATATATATATATATATATATATATATATATATATATATATATATATATATATATATCAACCACTCACATACACACACACACACACATAAGTGACGACAGTTAGACGCACAAACGTGAAAACTATATCAATAGAATAGGGATATGTTGGGACGAGCTGACCAACACATGTAAATAAAGTTTTTATGTTAATTTTATTTACTATAAAGAAACTCTACAACAGCAATATTTTGAATATCAATCAAATACAAATAAACATAGGTTAATTAATTAATAAAGAAATAGACACATAGGTGTAATCCTCCCTCCCTCTGTTGAGACAAGATCCTGTTAGAAGAAAGTTATTAACCCCCAAAGAGTCAAAGATTTATACGCTATGATCTAGGATTTCCCTCTACAGTAAAGAACAGAGTTTATACGTGAATCTATTCTGAAAGGGACAGTATTAGCAAAACTTACTAAAAAAATAAACAACGTGAGTACATGGATTCTACAAGATATATATGAGAATTATTCATTCATCCTTCCTCTCTTCTCAGACAACCGTGGCCACGTTCATTCTTTCTTACCGAATCTGGTGCTTAACAGCCTCTGGAACTTCGTTACATGGGTCACACAGCAAATCCAGGGTTATTTTGGCGAAGTAAACCCCAGCTCCTCAAAGGTTGATTAAATCCTCTTTCTTCGGGGAACGTTTAATTCGTTACTTTTATTAGGATTTCTGTCTATGTCCTATTAATTTCGTCCAGGTAAGAAGATTAACAATGCTCACATGTGCCAGTAGCTTGAGATTCCAGCATATAACGGAATGTAATGAATGTAACTTCTCTCAGTATAAAAATGCCTTGTCACACCACAAATGGTCGATAGTCGGAAAATGTCAAAAGTTTGATTATGTCAAATGTTTGATTTTGTTGCCACCACGGGCTGAATGTATATGAAAATTGCAAAAGAACTCTGGATAGCTCTAAGTCCAGTTAACATTTATTCTTAATAATATTTGGGTTGGTACTCTGTCTCTTTCTGGGTGTAAACCAAAGGGCAGACTGGTCCACCTTGAAGACACAATATTTGTTATAAGAATGTTCTGTTTTAACTGTCAGACTTTAAATCCGTTATTTTCAGATTCAGGTTTTAGGCGTAGGCTTAGACCGCTGGTAGGGTTTTTGGGGTTTGAGACCCAGTACTAAAATTTTATGGGAAGAAAAAAACAACCATATAATCACACTAACCACTACACCACTATTCTATCTTACTTAACCAGCGCAGAATTATAATATTATCATCTTCTTCTTCTTCCATCCTTAGCCACCAACCGGCAAAGCAGTATGTGGCCAGTACGCCTAGTGGCGTCTTAGGGCAACAACAAATTGATCAATCTATCGCTGTTTCCACCACGCCTAGTGGCGTCTCTGTGGAACAAAAACAGACCAAACAATCTATCATTGTTTCCGTAATCAGATTGGTTGGCAAGCAGGTGATCAGCCCACTGTGCAATATTATCATACACTCAGTTATTTAACTTTGAATAGAACTACACGTGTATCTCATATTGAATTGTTTAATAAAAGTCTCCGTGAAATAAGCGCTAGTCATTTATAATTTTAATCATCATGAATTAGAAATAAATATATATTTCGTCAGTACTCATAATGAATGGTGCGTTTACTAGACGATTAAAATAACTCAGTTAGTTAGATTTACACTACAGCCGGAACAATTTAGCTATAGATTATATTAATTCGCTAGTCACTTTGCACAAAACTCCTAGGGAAATAAAATGACGGACTTAACAATTAAATCACTCTACCCAGAAAAATCTTAGTGAAATAATAATTACAGCAAACACAGAAGTAGGACTACTCCAACGAAAACTTAAGTAATTCCAAATGGTATATTGAATCTAGAAATCGCAACTAGTAATCTCTAGGACTTCTGTGGGTACTGAATATAATGAGTTTGCAAGAGGAGACATATATATGATTTAAACAGAAAGTCGCTCTTCTTTGCGAGTTTTAACACCTACGGGGATTTCTCTGCTCAAATTTTATATGAAACGAAATATTCACACCATTTCACCGCCCTCTCGACTCTCTGCTAGCGTACGGACTGCTTAAGATCAGGCGAGCAATGTCTTTGATCTCGTCGTTTCACGAACGACCAGATCAAGGGGGTGGGGGGTAATAGAAATTGTCTCCCCTTGGTTCCAAATTATCTACTCCTTCTACTCAAATTATTTCCCCTGATCACTGTCTACCGAAAATACGTTTCAACTACATTAGCTTATCTTACCCTGAGCCAAAAGTACGACTTCTTTTGAAATAGTCGCCCCTTTCTACGCGTTCCGTCTACCTGTCTGATCCTATTACAGCGATTTCCAATCGCTTGCATTATAATTACAGGTAACCGGCTCAACGTTAGCTAAATAGGTCTGTTGGTAAACATTCCTAAGGAAATAGAGAACAGAAAATAAAATAGGCGTGCTAAATTAGAAAAAGAGACAGATCTCTGAGTGTAGGAGGGTTTTATGTTAACAAAACGTGCGTAGGTGAAAGCCAGGTGAAAGAAAAATGTAGATAATGAAATAGATACATGAAAGCTATTATCATAATATGTCACATTTATTGAGAAGTTTGTCAAAATGTTCTGTCTTTTTATTCGCTGTTTATATTACTATAAGAAATGTTTCATTCTTGTTTTTTTTTTTTTTTTTTTTTCGTACGCCCGCTAATACTCGAGGCGAAATCTCAGGTTATTATTAATGTCTAACCTGACATTGATTTTACGTGAGTATCTCTTTTTTTCTTGTACAGAGACAGGTGTCCCTCGCCATTCAGGCAGATACTCGCCGATTTCGGAGGTACCCATTAGAGCTGGGTCGGCTCAGGAGCCGCCAATCCCTGGTCGACGACACTCCTTCAAATGTCCTCGCCAGGTCTCGAGTTAATCCAGTCCTATTCCCGGTCGACGAAAAATCCTCAAATGCCGTCGCCCGGGTTTGATCCTGAATCACCCGGTCGCCAGAGCGGTGTTGTAACCACTACGCTAGCGCGGCTCCCTTTCATTCTTGTCATTATTGAGATCATTCTCATGCTTGTAGTTCCCTGTTAGCTTCTTTGTGCTGGTGTACATCTTTGTGCTGGTGTACATCTTTGTGCTGGTGTACATCTTTGTGCTGATGTATATCTTTGTGCTTGTGTACATCTTTGTACTGGCGTACATCATCGCCATCATTTTCCTTTTCGATCCTTGTGGAGCATAGAGCCACCCCTGTACTTGGTCCCCTTGCATGTAGCCTGCACCAGCCTTTTATATGTTACTGGAGTGGTAGTTTCTGTATCAATTTGTTTTATATGACGAGGTTGCAACCCCATGAACATCCTCATATGAGTCGCCTCGTACGACATGCCTGATGGAGCAGTAGTCACATTCTTTCTTTGTCTCATTAGAGACCCCCATGGAACTATCGAGAATGTTGATATAAAGTAACTCATATTTCCTTTGGCTGCACCTTTCTTAGCCTGTCTTGTCAACTCATCAATTTATGTTTTCTTCTCTCTTCTCATGTTTCATCTTACCTCTTTGTTGTCTTATATGTATACTTCATGAGCCCTGGCTTTGAAACTTTTGGTTTTGCTTCTGTTTAAATCTGCTTTTTTTTTTCTATCCTTCATCTAGTTGATAGTTTCTGTTGTTATCCATGCTTTGAGCTAGCTTTCTCTTTTGCCAGTACTTCTCCACATGTATCATTGCATATATATTTTGATCTGTTGCAGTGGTCTCCTGTCTGCCGTTGCTACAGATGATTATGAGCATGAAGTAAAAGCGTGAAAGAAAAGAATATAATAAATTGGGAAAATAAATTAAAGAGTTAATAAACAGATCAGTGATTTAATGAATCAGTCAGTGAGTCAATAAGTGGTTTTGGGTGTATAAGTCAGGATGATACTCTTCCAGGTATCTCGTCTCCTTGTCAACTTTTTATATCTCTATGGACTTGCATGTACTGTCACATAAAATGGAAGACGTGGCATATCAATTGAAACAAGATGTCGAATAGCCAGTGCTGTGACTTACCAACTGTCACCACTAATCACACATCCAAATATCGGTATGGAAACTTAATGACTATTGATAAATAGTATATTCATACCATCTCGTTGCTGACAGCGTCGAATATGGTCACTAGCCATAGCAGAAGACAGGAAAATCACATTGTGCGAAATGAGATGCTTAAGAAGAGCTAATACTACTATCTAGGGAGACGGAATGAAAAATGATAACATCAGAACAATTGTTGAAACTACATTCTACATCAAATATATAGAGAGACAGAAATTAAATGATTTGGCTATCTCACGAGCATGGAGCCCAATCAGTTACCATTACGCTCCAACAACAGTAGAAAATCTGGTATTAAGGCACGAGGGAAGACCTAGAGGCAGATGGACAATATTACAGAAATCGTATAACATGACGGTCTAACAACAGCCTAACATGACGGTCTAACAACAGCCTAACATGACGGTCTAACAACAACCTAACATGACGGTCTAACAACAACCTAACATGACGGTCTAACAACAGCCTAACATGACGGTCTAACAACAGCCTAACATGACGGTCTAACAACAACCTAACATGACGGTCTAACAACAGCCTAACATGACGGTCTAACAACAGCCTAACATGACGGTCTAACAACAGCCTAACATGACGGTCTAACAACAACCTAACATGACGGTCTAACAACAGCCTAACATGACGGTCTAACAACAGCCTAACATGACGGTCTAACAACAGCCTAACATGACGGTCTAACAACAACCAGTGTGGCAACATACTTGGTTCAACAACGGAAACTTCAACTCCCCACGACGCTTCTTGGCAATAGTTGACCGAAAAAGTAAAAAGTAGGTAAATTTATTCAGCGCTACAGTTGTTTGTTTAACTATATACACTGACTAGGATGCATAGTAACACCAGACGGCGGGGCAGGCAAAGACATCAGCATCAGAATGAATAAAGCAAGAACAGCCTTTTTTAGCCTAAACAACATCTGGAAGTCCTCTCAATACAGCACAAGCACAAAATTAAGATTATATCAGAGCTGTGTGCTTTCTGTGCTTCTCTATGGTGCGGAATGCTGGAGAGTTACAGAGAAGGAAATGTCGAAATTGTCCTCTTTTCACACAACATGCCTAAGAAAAATTCATCGAATCTTTTGACCGAATACCATCACCAACCAAGATCTGCTTACTCGGAGCAAGCAAGAGGACATGCACACCATCATAGCTGGCAGACGCTGGAGCTGGGTTGGCCATGTCCTCAGAAGAGACCCCGATGCCATCACAAGAACAGCTATGCTTTGGACCCCTGAAGGAAAACGAAAGAGAGGCCGACCAAAAACAACCTGGCGGAGGACTGTGGAGGCTGAGATGCAAAGAATGAACCAGAGTTGGGACACTGTACGAAGGATGGCCACCGAACGAGCAAAGTGGAATCAATTTTTGTTGCCCAACAAGACGCCACTAGGCGTGATGGCCACTGACTGCTTTGACGGTTGGCGGCTAAGGATCAAAGAAGATATACACTGACAGTTATTAGGGCAATTGTTTTTTTTTTAACTGTATACATTGTAAGTTATTAGTGCTATGGTTTTTTGGTTTAACTGTATACATTGTAAGTTATTAGTGCTATACCTGTGTTTTAGCTGTAAACAGTAACAGTTATTAGTGCTATACCTGTGTTTTAGCTGTAAACAGTAACAGTTATTAGTGCTATAAGTGTGTTTTAGCTGTAAACAGTAACAGTTATTAGTGCTATACGTATGTTTCAGCTGTAAACAGTAACGGTTATTAGTGCGATGGTTTTTTGGTTTAACTGTATACATTGCAAGTTATTTGGGCTATACGTGTGTTTTAGCTGTAAACAGTAACAGTTGTTAGTATTGTGGTAGTGTTTTACATACTTAACAATGAAATCATGTATTTATTTTTGGATAGTTCAAATATAAACAGTCAAAATTATTTCTGCCGTCGAAGTTGTTTAATTAAACACAATATAATGTTTATTTTCTGTCGATGTTTAACATTATTATGTCTCTTGTTTCATTTATAGTGTATATATTTGCATGTTGCATTGAATGATACATGCACATTCCTAATGCAGTGAGGCGTCACTTATGTCCTTGACGGGCAATTCTTATGGGCAGTCTTTGGCCACATTTCTCAGTGTGTCTCATTTGGATACAGTCGTGGCTATTACAAAGTACTCGTGCTGGTGAGTTTCCACATCTTTTACCTTGGTAGTTTTTGTCATCTACTTCTTCTTCCTGTTTATCCTCCTCGTTTTTCTTCTTGCCATTTTTGTCGTTGAAAGAATGGGACACTGATTTCGTTAGGCATTTGTGTTGGTTTTTGTAAAATATGTCGTCTAGTTACCCACTGTAACAACGAGGATATACCTGCCTGGATGATACTATTGATCTGACATGGGTGTTTAAACAGTGCTTTAGGCGTTTACTTGTTTATATGTTAAGTTCAAACCAGGTCAGATTATAGGTCTCTTATTCTTCTTGGTCGTTCGCTGTCATGTAACTACTTTTATTTTATCTCATAAACTTGCTAGTCTGCTTCAGGCTTTTCTCAGCGCCATACAGTTTCTCCCACAAATGGGCCAGTCAAGGCCATGCCGTCAATATGCTCCTCGTGTGGAGCCGAGAATTTTGGAGGATATGTTCTACTGTTTGTCTTCCCCACATGGACACATGTCTGTCTGTCTGTCTGGTGTTTAATTTGTTGAACAGATCCTATTTAAGTCACTAATATTAAATTTGTTTAAATTGGGACAATTTCTTGCATCTGAGTTTATTTTTATGTTTGCTTGGGTGTGCTAGCACGCGCGAGTGTGTTAACGCACTTTAAGAAGGTTAAATAATCCAATACCATAATTCCCGCCGTAAGTACGTCGGTCGGTCACATCCTGCACACCGTCATTTGCGCACTTTTCTATTTTCGAGAGAGTACATTAACTTTCAACCACAGCTAAGGGGTGCAACTGTGGTTGAAAGTTAGACAATCACTAGCAATAACCCGTCAAAATTGACAGGTTTTTAATTATAGTGTGTTGTTTCTGTTACATGTCGAAGCACCACCAAGTTATTATTATGGATCATTTTGATCCATAATAATAAGTCTGCACTATTTTAAATTAAAATTTTGTCTTGAAGAAACAATCAAATACTTACATTTTAAAGTTATTTTTAAGAAAAATGATGAGTTAAATCCGTTTCCCGAATGAAACTGGACAGAAGAGTATCTTGATTGTCTGTTGATTTAATCTGCATCTCCACACCTTCCTGTCTCCAGTTCATATACTGTTTATCCATTGTGTTGTTGGCTACTTTCCATAATCAAACTGTTCATGCACACCGTCATTTGAGTACTTTTCTATTTTCGGGAGAGTACATGTAAGGGAAACAATACAATCAGTGCAGGTAGTTCTTTCGTCTTCTACTTTTTTCAGCATATTTTACGCGATTTAAATGTAGGCTTGTTGTCGTGGAATGGTTTTGAAGGAGAAAGTGTAAGACTTGATGGAAGAATAAAAGATAATATCTAGAGGAAAATCTTTCAGACTGCAGGTTGAATGCACTGTCTCTCCTCGGGAATTAGTCCACTAGAAAACCTTTCTTAAAAAAGAGAATTCTGGTGACACTAAACAGGATATTCTCTAGGCGATAAATTCTTTATCCGAAATCCTACAAAGGGCATATAGTTGGATAAGAGATTTGGTGCCCAGTCACATTAAAAAATATCCTGACCCAATAGTGTTTATTAATTATGGCTCTGTCCCCAGGGTGTATATTTTAATTACTAAAACTATACAACCCAATCAAATATTACAAGAAAAATAACAACAGACTCTGTTATGTAAATTATACAAAATTGAAGATAGATTCTCTCATACTTGAAATGAAATTACACAATGATGATAGATTATATGTTCAAAAATTTACACTATAAGCTTTGTTCAATAATCTATTAAAGGTTTTGAAAAATGTCAGAATAAATTTAACATCATGTGGATTGATCAGCTTTTCTGTACTGGTTCTGCTGGCATGTTAAACAACTCATCTCAGATGCTGATGAATTTATGTTGTCTCGTTGGCAGGGGGTTCAATCTGTCGCAGCACTCCAGGTCCAGTATAGCAAGTTCTTTTTAGGGTTTCAGAGGATGGCATCGTCCATCAGAAATCTAACGAACATTCATAGTTAACATCAATAACAAAGTGCTATCTATTATCTATGAAACACTATAGCATAACTGACGTTATAAGCATACAGGTGAATCTCAATCTATATCTGGCTACCAGCTTGTCTACCGCAGTGATTTTCAACATATGGGCTGTTAGCTTCACCAACTGTGAAGTTTGGGGCTGTGGTCATCAAAAGTTTGAGAACCACTGGTCTACCTTGTACCCATAGAGCAGTAAAAATCAATGTGGGGTCATTGGTACAAATGGTTTGAGAACCACTGGATTATAGTCTCCCATGCTGCCGTAAAATATGTTGGGGTGTCCTTGCTGACAAGGCTTGAGAACCACTGAATTATATTTTTGCTTCTTGACATTAAAGCTATTAAGGTGTGTTCCTGGTCTCAGCCTTGAGAACCATTGGCTTACAAGTTACACATATTACATAGTTTTATGGTTATGTTATAAACAGTCATATACCCTGACAATACCATCATATTACATGCACATAAACACATTAAAACATAATAAGGATATTTGCAGAAGTCAGTTCAGGATTAAAATATGACAAGGATAATCATGGCTGAAATCATACAGTAGAATTACTAGAAATCATTCAGTATAAAACCGGACAAGGGTAGTTCATAAATGAAACCTTCAGTATACATAATGCCGTTGTCTCCTGTACAAAATCTTACTTACTTACTTACTTACTTAGTCGTTCCCCTTCTACCGTGAGGTGTAGAGGTTTGGAAGAGAGAGCGCCAGACCATTCTATCAGCTGTCTTCTTCCTGGCCTGGTTCCATTCTAGTCCTCGGTCCTTCAAAGATTGTCTAATGTTGTCCTCCCAGCGGACTCTGGGTCGTCCTGGAGCTCTGGATCCCTGGCTCTTTGTTTCCCATGCTTGTCGTGGTAGCCGATCTTCTCCCATTCTGCAGACATGGCCAAACCATCTTAGTTGGGACTGTTCTATTTGGGTCTGCAGCGGGTGGGATTTTAGGTCTTGACGAATCGTCTGGTTGCGGACCATGTCTCTTCTTGTTACTTCAACCACCTTCCTCAGATACCTCATTTCTGAGGTTTGGATCTGGCTTTTGTGGGTTGTAGTCATTGCCCAAGACTCGCATCCATATGTCAAGACTGGGACATAGGTGGAGCGGTATACAGCCATCTTCGTTTTCTTACCAACCTCTTTCTTGCTGAGGAATCCACGATTTATGGCCTGAAAAAGTCTCCCAGCCGCTGCTTTTCGAGTGGCCAACTCTTCTTTGATGCCTCCCTTTCGGTCTATAATAGCTCCGAGATATTTACAGTGGTCGACCTGCTCCAGGACCTGTTCTCCCAACTTAATCTGATGTTTTCTTTCTTCTCGTGATATCACCATGGATTTTGTTTTAGAGCTGCTTATGACCATCCCTCTCTTCTCCAGCTCTTCCTTCCAGACTTGCAGGTTGGATTGGAGATGTGCCTCTGATTTCTGTACAAAATCAAGGACATTAATTGCTGTCACAGAGAAGATGAAAGTACATTTAGAACTTTGTCTAACAAAAGATACTTACGTGATATGCTGCAGATAAATGTATGATTATTATTCATGTTATTCATATAACAATATAGATCTACTCACTGCGCTCAACCAACCACTGCTGTTTAAAACTGGATAGTTCCCCTCTGTAATTGCCTTGACAGGGCCATCTTTTTCCCGGCCGGTCTGCCGGTTAGCGAGAGAATGTCGCTTCGAGAGAATCGCGCCAAAATTCCTCCAGGGTGTTTGGTGGCTTTAATTTGCCTATGTTAGGGGTGGGGGACTGTAGCAAGTTTAATTTGCTGGGGAGGTTATGATGTTATACCTAAAAAGAAAGAAATCTGTGTCTGTGTTAACCGTGTGAGGTCAAGCACATGTAGGCCCCTGACTCTAAAAAAGATGATGATGAGGTATTTGCAGGGAACCTAACGCTACCTCCCTAGATCTCACACGGTCACTATTTTGGCTCTAGTGTCTGGTGTATGATATACCTAATGCCTAGGGGAGAAATGAAAATGATGGTACATAAACACAAAACACTCTAACTCACTATAAGGAAATGAATAAAACAGTGGGTAAGGTTTTTCTTTAAAATAGAATATTTTCTTTTTACAATTTAATCTGCCTGTCCCGCCATCTCTTTTGGACAGGTCTTTGAAAATGAGGAAAAGATAGTTTACATAAAAGGATTAACTAAAATGTGTGGACTCTTTGTCCAATAAGTATAAAGTCACTCTATCTCTCCTGTTGGTGTATTCACAGATTACAACTTTATTATCTAATAGTGTTTGTCATTTGTTAGGAGGGGCTGTAGTTTCATCACCCCCCATAAAATCCTGGGTATGATTGGAAATACCAAAGTTTATTGTAACTGAAGTGTCAGATATACCCAGATGCTAACACATCACCTGGGATTCTATGTAGAAGGATAATTCAGTATGTAGTTGCAGAAAATATAGATATATCAGCACACACAAGCTCCTCCAGCTATCTGCTGACAGCATAAACGTTTTACCGGCTGGTAACAGGAAATAAAACCTCTGCAATAAAAAGACACCCTGGCCTTTTTATATCTGATCACACTTTATTATTATTATTTACATATGGTGGTATGGGGTCAGCCTCGCATGCATACAGGTGAACTCGCCCCTAATTTTATATGACTCACACCTTGCTGTGACCACACCTCAGGTCCCTATGGCAGATACGCCACTGTACTTTTACATAGTTTTCCTCAATACAATAACATGGAGTAACCACATTTCCTTTTGTATGATTTGCTCTCCTTTTGTTTTTTAAATTATAAACGCTCCAGGCATGTTGAACAGTGTTCATGGAACACGGAGGCTTACTAACAATTTTAATACAATAATATTAAAACAAAATCATGACAATATACAACAGTTAAATACAGTTCAATGTGAGGACACAATAATGTCTGCTCCCGACATGTCCTTCACTTTTCCCAATAGCAGTATCTAACTTTGGCAGTTGTAATAAACATATTAATACATAAAGCATTCTTACCACAATTTTCACAGAAATGTGTACCAAATAACGCTGACTTGCAAAGAATGGCCTCAGTTTTTCTCTGCCCTGCCCAGACTGCGAATTAATTCTTTATTTTATAAATTAACACATCTGATCTCAGCGTATTTGATAGAAAACGTTTTTGGTCAACTGGCGACGAGCATTGAAAGCTTTTTGCTAATATTTATTAGTACTGGCCAATGGAAAACTTGCGACTACCAGAATTCAAATGTAGTTTTTGAAAAACAAAAACAAATTCCAAACAAACTCTGTGTCTGGTAGTCAATTGGTCCGTCTGCGTTAGTTATGCCCAATAGAAAAAGATGTTTCGTTTTTAGTTACATTTTTCCTATCTCTCCCCTTTCACTCCTATACCAACTAATAGAATTTGAATTACTACCATGCCTCTTTTTAAGCTGGCGTCCCCACTAACGTTATGAAAAAAACAAGCAGGAACCACAGTCTGTCCGTCTTAGTGTTACTAGACATATAGTATTATCTCAATAACTTGGCTAATAATTGGACTACCATATTTTTTAAAACACATTTTTGCTCAGGGGACTCTAAGCTATACTACCATATGATTTTTATGGTCAGTTTCAGTATGGTTTAGGTTTTCAATTTTGTCACTGTCAATCGTCAAATAAAAAATTTTACACAAGTCGGCCATCTTCCCCCTCTCATCTCTCTCTAGCATTTTTATTTCAAATAACTAACTTGTTTGAGTGACGTCAGAAATACATTACTCGGCGAGAATTTAAACTGTCTGTGTGTATATATCATCGGGCCAATCCCACCGCGTGTCAAGCGAAGCGGGGTTTTGCGCGGCGGGTGTTAGAATTGGCGTTAAATATTACTGTTGTCTCGTGTTACACTACCAAAAAATGTCCGAATCACTACAATCAGAGGCGTTAAAGTTAAAGTATTACGTTAATTCAGACAGTAACTTGGCGGCACATTTCTGAAAGATCGTTAATTATAAGTCTTGCCGCAGTCTCTATCAGATCGGGCTAAATGTTAAAAATGTTATTGTACGTCACAAGGAAAGCGAGTAGGTTTATACGGCGGGATCGTTTCTAAGCATTACCATGGCACAAAATTCAGTGCGATGCTGGCGTGTGAGATGATTATAGTCTGACACATACGGCCGGGGTTATTTATTATCATAGGACTAAAATCTTACTGAAATGAGCGATTATCTCGCAGATTTTACTACAGGGACCTTAACTAATGTTGACATTTCGCTCCATCCGCAACCACACACACAGTTGGCCGGTACTTGGGAGGTCAAAAGTCACATGACAATACGACTGCCTTACCAGTGTGCTAAAAGTGTAATGGGGAAACCCATGTTACCTTACAGCGGTTAAGAGTTCACAGCGAAGAGTCAACGACTTTTTGCCGATAAAATTTTTAGACGCGTAGTGGATTTTCTAGAAGAAAGAGAACTGGTATGAAAAAAGATTGGCAGAAGGAAAAGAAGGCGATTTACACTTTGTGACACTTGTGAAGCTTTACTGTGAATCTCTGCCGCTCCTGTCAGAATGTGGGTATGTTGCGAGATCAAGAGGAAAAAATCAGCAGTGCGTGTCTTACCTAACCAACGGAGAAAAAAATAGGCGTAAATATAAAGGGACTCATAACTACGACCCGTGGCTTTTTTTACTTCGGCCTTATTCCGCTGGCTTTAAGCACAAGTGCAGTCTTGTCGTAGATTTCGATAGGTGATTAAGAACAATGTTAGGTCCCTTCTGAATAGAACTGACAAAGGTGATGACTCAGTGCGAGATAAGGTAAACAGATAGATTTCACTAGTGAGTTGGTGAAAAAGGTAAAGTCTGTCCCTGGATTTGAGAAAACTTCTCTAGCCCAGCCTATCGGTTAGTACTAAAAAAATATTGTTGTTCCGACAGTTCCCTTTCTATATATTAATATATATATATATCCACCACTCACATACACACACACAGATAAGTGACGACAATTAGACGCACAAACGTGAAAACTATACTAATGGAATGAGGATGTTGGGACGAGCTGACCAACACAGTAAATACAGTTTATGTAAATTTTATTTACCATAAGAAAACTTCACAACATATATATTATCATATATCGAATATAAAAAATAACATCATAGGGGTACAGAATTAATAAAGAAATAGATCCATAAGTACTATCTCCCCCTGTTGAGATCCCACAAAGAGAAGTTAATTAACCCCCAAAAGGTTAGCACTATGGTATATACTTTGACTATACTGTAAAGAACAGAGTATTTACGTTATTCTATTCTGAAATTGAACAGTATTAGCAAAACACAGTAAGAAATATACAAAGTGAGTACATGGATTATACAATAAAAGAGTTACTCATTCCTGCTTTCATTCTTTCCATACAACCGTGGCCACGTTCATTCGTTCTTACCTAATACTTGATTTGCAACTTCTGGAACAATCTTTAGGACACACACACACAGCAAATCCAGTGTTATTTTGGCAAAGAAAACCCCAGCTCCTCAAAGACAGATTAAATCCACTTCTCCGGGGAACGTTCTTCTTCTTCTTCTTCTTCCTCGTTCGTCCTGAAAAGGACGTTGGTTGCGTTGTGTCTGTTTACAGCGGAGCTGCGATATCTGCGCCTTTCGGCCGGCATATCCGACTTCAGCACGGCATTTTTTGGGACCGGGTTTGCCTTCCCTCTTTGATCCCTACTCTCTCAGCCAGACTGCAGTGATGCAGCCTGTTTCCAGGACCACCACGTGGAGGTGGAGTAGGGTCTTGGTCAGCTCTGGTTCGCTGACCCTGACTCAAGCAGTCAAGCTATGGGTCGCTGACTGCATTCTCTATTGCTGTGTCTTTGGGTCCCGGAACATTCACTTTGTTACTTTTATTTAGGATTTCTGTTTATGTTACGTTAATTAGTCCAGGTAAGAAATTTAACAGTGCTCACAGTGTCAGTAGCTTGAGATTTCCAGTACATAGGAATGTCAGAACGGTAACTTCTCTCAGTATAAAATTTCTTGTCACACCACAAATGGTCGAACCGTCGGGAAATGTTAATGTTCGATCTTGTCGCCACAACGGGCTGAATGTAAATGAAATTTGGGAAAAAGAAATCTGGATAGCTATAAGCCCAGTTCAAAATTTATTCTTAATGTTCTTTGGGTTGGTACTCTGTCTCTTTCTGGGTGCAAACACGAAGCCAGACAGGTTTACCTTGAAGACCCAGATACTAAGTAAAAAATGGTTATTCTCAGATTTATATGGAAGCCGTAGGCTTAGACCGCTGGTAGGTTTTGGGTTTGACCCAGTACTGTGTATAGGAAGAAAAAAAAATACAAAATACTTTACCATAATATAGTATTCTTAATCCTGTTCTAAACCCGTGTAAAATATAATATATTTATCCACATCGGTTATTTAACTTTAATTGAAACTACAAGCCTAGAGCTTATATGATGGTTTAAAAACTCCCGTGAAATAAATTCTAGTCATTTACAAAATTAATCATCAGGAATTAGAAATAAATATATATTTCGTCAATACTCATAATGAACAGTGCATTCTTAGATTCGTGGACAGTGTCAGTTTCCTGCGTGGCGGTAATCATAATATATATTAGAATTTTTAGTGTCTTAACGTGTTAAAGTTTTTCACTGGGATTTCTGTGTTTATTAAATAAGCATATTAAATAACTTATAGCAAATTGTTCCAACTGTAATAAGTAAATTTAATTTCTTGTCATTCCCCCATTAAGAGACGCATTAAATTAATTAATATACGCTAGGCGATTGATAACACTGGTATACACACATTTTGGTGCCTTAAATTGTATAGCTGTTCTTGGGTAATTTTGGGTTGCTGATTCCAAAAATGTAATCAGATTTTTTCTATCAGCTCTAGTTTTTGAGATAACTAAGAATGACCATATTAGTAGGGCAATTGTTATGTACAATCCTAGAGTTAGGTGCTATCAGTGGCATTTTGACTTTAGTCTGCATTCATATTATATGTAATTACTGTGCATATATTACCAAAAATGTAATAAAACTTTATCACTAGCACTTGTTTAGTCAACACGCAAAAAGGATCTTTTCGAGGACTTCCTGGAATGTGATATGCCCGGACAGTCACGCTTATGGGTCCAACAGTAATCTGCCATCATGTGGGCATCCCAAAGTCCCTGGTATCTCTCTTCCATTGTTTTTATATCTTGGTGAAATATTTCACCTTGCTCCTCACTAAAGTCGCCAAGATTCTCCGGAAATAAATGTAAATGGTTATGGAGGTAGTGCAATTTTATGCTCATGTTGCATCCAAGTTCACAAAAACTCGACAGCATGTTTCCAACTAATTCAGAATAATTGTCTGCTTTAAAGTTACCCAGAAAGTTTTGCACAACTAAAACAAATGATGACCAGGTTGTGGACTCTGTTTTGTTCATGGAATCAATAAAATTTGGATCGTTTATTAACTTTCTAATTTGAGGTCCATCAAAAATTCCAGCTTTAAGTTTGTCTATGCTCAATTCTGGAAACTTTCTGCATAAGTAATTAAAACAGGTACCATCTTTGTTCAGTGTCTTAACAAATTGCTTCATCAAGCCAAGCTTTATATGTAATGGAGGCAGTAGAACTCTTTCTCGATCAATGAGAGGCTTATTGACAATATAATATTCTTTCTCCAACTTTAAATTCACCCCTCAACGGCCACTGTTTCTTTGTCCAGTGCATATCTTTTGCCCTGCTATCCCACAAACATATAAATCATGGATATTTGGTGAATCCCATTTGCTGGCCAAGCAAGAAGTTCATCATTTTAAGATCTACACAAACCATCCAGTTATGTTCTAAATACTTCAATTTTTCCAGAACTGTGCTTATTGTAGCATACTCCTCCTTCATTGTAGTAGAATGAGCAATTGGAATTGAGCCATATTTGTTACCATTGTGTAAGAGAACACCCTTCAAACTTCTTTTAGAGCTGTCAATGAAAGGTCGCCACTCATCTGGTGTATAAGTTACACCCATTTTGTTAACAAGACGTCCTACATTAGTACAAAACACAAGGTTGTTTTCTTTACAAAAGAATGGAATAAAACCTTGCTCTCTGCTGCGATAAAATGTAACCTTTGTTTCAGCAGTCAGTAATTTTTTTTCTTTCAATCTTGAAGCCAAACGTTCTGAAGATTCCTTGGAGAGATATAGATCTCGGATTAGATCATTTAGTTCAAGCTGGTCGAAGCGTTGAGCATCTGAAAAATCATCTTTGAAATCACTATCACTGTCACTTGTAGTTCCACATGCCACTGCTGTCTCATCTTCTAGCAGGGAATCCGAAATCTGACTGAAAGTTGGAATTGGTATGTCATCTCCGTGTGGAACAGGTCGCCTAGCAGAATCTAAATCTGGATATTTCCACTTTTTGTGATTTTTTCCATTAATTCCCTTACTATTCACAACACAGAAATAACAGTCATCATAGTGGTTCTTGGGCTCTCTCCAAACCATTGGAATTCCAAATTTTAAACATTTTCTTTTCCCACAAGTCCACTGTCGCAGGTGTTCAACACATGTTTTGCAAACAATATGAGGAGCCCAAGACTTGTCCTGGTCACCTAGTTTTGCTTTAAAGTAAGCAAAGTATGCCTTTTTCACAAAAACAGTAATATGCTTCCTATGTTCTTCTTTGAAAGTGTACTCTCCACAAATATAACAAAATAAATGCGGTAAAAGAAAACATGCTCTTCTTGGCACCAAAAAAGATTTTTTTTTTGGTAGCGCTGTGTAATTAGAGATAAATCTACTTTTATTCATCATGCGTAATTTTGTGAATTAATAGACTCGCGTTAAAGCGTGATAATATTAGCTAGACTCTTGTGGATTTAAATATAATTTAATACCGGAGTGATCTAGAGGTCTTACCTAACGCGTTTGAGATTATAATATTGATATCATTGTTAAAATGTTTGTTTTTTCCACCTCTAGGTGATCACAACCTTGCGATCTAGCGGTTTGAATAGCTCCAGAAACATTCTTAAAATATTATCGGGTCTTAGATTTTGACCTGTGCGGTCCTCTTGCTTTCTTCCAGAGAGAGAGAGAGAGAGAGAGAGAGAGAGAGAGAGAGAGAGAGAGAGAGAGAGAGAGAGAGTTCCCACTTATAAACTTTAAGAATAAGACCATAAACTGGACAAGAAATTACCCAGATTGTTTACAGCAAATCTGATCCGTTTGTGGCGGCCAAATATCTATATAATATTTGTTCCAGAATACTGACTATCGTGGTTTTTCTTTTCTCGAGTGGATTTAAAGAATACTTGGGTCCATAACCGGCACTCAACCCCCAGAGAGAAACAAAGAAAAAAAACACAGATAGGAGATCCTTTGCTTATCTTTATTGGTTTTTCTAACAGTGTACCCACCAGACATTTCCTTAAATTAAATATCGGACTACTGTGTCGTAAAAATTCTTATCTGTATGACAACACGCTCAAAATTTCCCCGCTTAAAACTAGCTGTTGTATTTTTGAATCTAAAATTTATCTACGGTATTTGAATGTGTCTAGGAACCAAGTCAAAAGTTACCGCCCACCAAAATTTATCTAAGAGCATAGTACAAATCTAACAACCAATGAGAGTGCGTATTTTTTTGGGTAAGGATAAAGAAATCTTTCTAATTGGTAACAATGCCTATTCTGTGTTTTTAATCGAACGAAGATATTTTATTTCTTAACCACTAAAAGGAATTAAAATGAAAGGGATATCTCGAATTATAGCGCTGATATTGCTTAACTCATAAACATAAATATTCCCTCATAAATAAATTATATTAACTTAGAAAAATTGATGTTGGTGGTATTTTCATAAACCTCTACACCTCACGGTAGAAGGGGAACGACTAAGTAAGTAAGGTATTTTCATATCAGGGTAATGCCAAATTTAATTACTTAAAAATTACCCCGATTGAAATGCAAAGGAATAACTGAGGGAAAACCATATAGAACGATAGAGAGCAATGGGCCGTTTTATTATCACTTTTTATAATTAAAATCGGTCCGATAATAACTGTAATATAAAATATTGAAATTTAGTCCGATTATACAAACACGCTCAAATTCGTATCAGTCATTAGTGTCTAAAAATATTTTGTTTGACTTGTCTTCCGATGGGGCGGAAGTAGTTCTATAAATAGCACAAGGTAGTACGATCTGGCCATTCCATTCAAAAATCTGCGCCGAGCTGACAGAACGAAAAGACAGTATGACCAAAGTTTTGCCGTTTTAACTGAGAGCAGTTGTAAGAACCTTTAGACGGCCAGTTCAGCTTGTGCGTGTGGGTGAATATCTTTACCTGAGGGTAAGAAAGATAATTTTATTTGCCTATTTTGTTAATTATTAACCTGTGTATAACCAGCCTACGTGTTCCATATTAATTCGAAAGTGAAACTGCCGGCGGGATGTGTTGTGTCACACTGACCTAAGTAGGAATGTGTGTAGTATTGCAGGTTTGTTGGAAATGAAAAAAATGTGTATAGTGTTTCCAAATAGGGCACAAAATTTACGACAGTAAGTGTTAGTAGTGGTTTAAATTGGTATTTTCTTCTGGAGTGACACACTGTTCCAAGATCATGTGATAAACATATAGGGAAGGTTAGAATGAAGTAATCAGTAGTTCACATGCTGTACTGTACAGTACTTACCATGATTATTGTATGGAAGCCAAGCATAGACGAGGGACACTAACATTGAATCCAAACAGAGAAAGAATGATTACATGAAACTGATTGTAGGCAACGGAATTCAAGGTCTTGTGCAACTTGTTAGCAGAAATATCTGACAAGGGTAAGTTTTAATATTGTTTAGGGGTGAATGGACTGAGGCAGACTTCTACATGGGATGGGTTGTCCTTCTATTCCAGGTTATGTCACGAAATTACCTCGTGGCTACATTCACCTGAGAGGAAGAGTGTGTGGGAGTTGAGAGTTCCTTATACACTTGGAGCCAGACCCCATCTTCGCAGTCAGGAGTCACAAAGTTGGTGATCCTGACAAATGTTTTACAGAACAGCAGCAGCAACAAATCATCATCATCTTCTCTGAGAACTTACATAGCTTGACCCCACTTTGATGTCTATATACCCTTGCTCTTTTTCAGAGAAGGGGGTATTACTTATAAGACCAGTCTCTTATCTGGCACTATCCTGGTATCATCTGATACACCTATTTGTCCAGGATATCCCATAGTTTATTAACATCAAAACCTCTTATGACATACTGTGTGCTGCCCATGGTGAACATTTCGATCGTGATGTATATATTTCTTCATGCACTACCTGACGTGAACTTTGACACATAAAATTAGCACTATCTAAGCGGGCGTTCCCCATTTTGAAAATTAATCATTCTTTGAGGAACTGGTGCTCCCTTGGATCAGCACCACCCATGAAATATGTCAAAGATACACAGCTGTTACATATAAGAGTAATCGGTAAGTGTGATTGAATGTGGCCACAGACTGACAGATTGTAAGAAAGAGAAATGAATATTTCATATTTTGTATAATCATTTTACTCACTTCTGTCTTTTCGGGTTCACTACTACTGTTATATTATTTTTTTCCTAGGATAGATTAACTAAAGACTTTGTTCTTTCCTTTATCATCTATCCCTTTACTTTAGTTGTTCTTTTCTTTATCGTATATCCCTTTACTTTAGTATTAACTTTAATCTTTTGGGTTAAGTACCTCTGTTGGGATCTACTTTGGGGTTCCTTTACCAGAGAGGAGGGCCTATTGGGTTAATAATTTGTCTTGCATTTTTGTGTCTGTAAACTATACTTTCTGATGATTGATGTTGTGATTTTTTTCTAGAGACAATAAACATAATACACCTTAAGTTATCGTGTTGGTCAACCCCTGCACATTATATGTTATCCATAGCTTGGTTCACGTCTGTACGTATAATAATAATAATAATAATAATAATAATAATAGCCCCTTCAGTCATAACTGACTATGGGAATGCGCCCCTGAGGTGACAGCCCTCAGCTGCTTATTTTCCTGGTGCTACTTTCGACGTTTTCTCCTCACCTCTGCTTCTTGTGTGAGCCTCTCTTCGCCCAATCTGAGGTGGCGCCGTAAATAGCATCGCCACTTAGTGCGATCGGCAGCTTTATCCTCCCATGTTGCTGGATCCATGTCCAGTGCCCTCATATCTCTCTTGCACACATCTTTGAACCTCAGCTGTGGTCGCCCAACTGTTCTCTTGCCCTCTGCTAATTGTCCGTAGAAGATATCTTTTGGGATGCGACCATCATCCATGCGGCGAACATGGCCAAGCCAGCGAAGTCTGCGCTGTCTAAGAAGCGTATACATACTTTGAAGGCCAGCACGTGACAACACCTCGACATTTGTCACTTTATCTTTCCACGAGATGCCGAGGATGCGGCGTAGACACCGCAAATGGAAGGTATTGAGCCTTCTTTCTTGCTTAGCATAGGTCGTCCAGGTCTCGCTGCCATATAGGAGTGTGCTGGTGACGCAGGCATTATATACCGCAGCTTTGGTCTTCATTGTGAGTTTAGAGTTTCCCCAAACACGCGATGTGAGGCGGGCAAAGGTAGCTGCAGCTTTGCCAATGCGGCTGTCGATTTTTGTATCCAGTGAGAGTTTGTCATTGATGGTAGACCCTAGGTATGTGAAGTGGTGCACCACTGCCAAATCATAGTTATCGATAGTGATAACTGGTGCAGCACCCACATCCTGACTCAGCACATTCGTTTTCTTTAGACTTATTGTGAGGCCAAAGTCCTTGCATGCTTTAGTGAAGCGATTCATTAAGCTCTGAAGCTCCTGTTGGCTTTGAGTGATGACTGCAGCATCATCAGCGAACAACAAGTCTCTTATAGTGACCCTTCTGATTTTTGTTTTTGCCTTCAGCCTTGAAAGATTAAACAGACGGCCATCTGACCTAGTGTGAAGGCATATTCCTTCAGTTGCATCTCTGAATGCATGGTTCAAGAGTAAGGCAAAGAAGATTCCGAAGAGGGTCGGAGCCAGAACACAGCCTTGTTTAACGCCACTTCGTATATCAAAGGGCTGTGACGTGCTTCCAGCATATTGGACTGTTCCCTTCATGCCGTCATGGAATGACTTTATCATTTCCAGCATTTTAGAAGGGCAGCCTATTTTCAGGAGGATTTTAAAGAGTCCATCCCTACTAACCAGGTCGAATGCTTTTGTGAGGTCTATAAAGGCGATATATAATGGTCTTTTCTGCTCTCTTGATTTTTCCTGAAGCTGGCGGAGAGAGAAGATCATGTCTGTTGTTGATCTGCCAGCTCGGAATCCACACTGTGACTCTGGATATATGCGCTCAGCTAACTTGTTTAGTCGCATTAAGATGACTTTGGCAAAAACCTTACCAACAATACTAAGAAGAGAGATGCCTCTGTAGTTATTGCAATCACTTCTGTCTCCTTTATTTTTATACAGTGTTACAATCTTGGCATCTCGCATGTCTTGAGGAATAGTTGTCTCTTCCCAGCACTGGCACAGCATCCTATGCAGGGGATGTAATAGCGTGCTCTTACAGCATTTGATTAAATCAGGAGGAATCCCATCACTGCCTGGTGCTTTGCCAGAGGCCAAGCTATCAATGGCCTTGCTGAGTTCCTCTAATGTTGGTTCGGCATCCAGCTCCTCCAAAGTTGGCAGACTGTTGACACCATCAAGGGCTGCAGGCGTAACGGTATTGTCTCTAGCGTAAAGCTCAGAGTAGTGCTCGACCCACCTCTCCATCTGCTTACCCTTATCGGTTAGCTTCTCTCCGCTGATGGTTTTTTAGCGGTGCCGTCTTACTTTTATGGGGGCCAAGTGCTTTCTTTATACCGTCATACATTTGTCTAATGTTGCCTGTTTGCGCTGCGATCTGGATGCTCTCACTGAGCTGGAGCCAGTAGTCATTTGCACAGCGTCGAGCAGTTTGTTGAACTTTGCTTCTCGTAGCCCTCAGGATCTGTAGGGTTCTGGCACTCGGTGAACGTTTGTATTCATTCATAGCACTGCGCTTAGCTTCAATGACAGGTGCCATCACATCTGATGAAGCATCAAACCAGTCATTTGACTTTGCTGTTTTCTTACCATAGGTGGCAAGTGCAGTACTTTGAATGGTGTTCCGTAGATGCTCCCAGTTCTCTGTAATAGTATCACCATGCTGAGGGCTACTGAGCACTTTCTCGAAGGTTGCAGTGAATTGAGCGATCATGAAAGGGTCTGACATCTTGCTGGTATCAATGCGTGGTTTCCCTTCATTTCTGACACGATAGAGTTTTCTTGGTTGTGCTCTGATTTTGCAGCAAACCAAGGAGTGATCTGTATCACAGTCTGCACTATGGTACGAGCGCGTGGAGAGCACAGACCTGAGGAGTGGCCTTCTGACGAGAATCAGGTCAAGTTGGTGCCAGTGCTTGGATCGTGGGTGTCTCCATGACACCTTATGCTGGGGTTTTGTCTGAAAGTAGGTGTTGGTCACGCAGAGGTCATGGTGGACGCACAACTCTAAGAGCCGTTGTCCATTTTCATTCATTCAAACCTGCCCAGACATGAAGGCCATGAAACATTATCGGCACCCACTCTAGCGTTAAAGTCACCAAGGAGAACAAGCTGTTCTTGCCTAGGTATGCTTTTGATAATTGCTGTTAGATTCTCGTAGAACTCATCTTTAGCTTCTGAGGCAGAGTACAGAGTAGGAGCATACACACTGACAAGGGTGATGGGACCTGTGCTAGTTTGAAGGCGGAGCGTTAACAGGCGTTCTGATCCATTCTCGCCTGGTTCAACCATTTTAGTTAGCGATTTTTTGACCGCAAAACCTACTCCGTGTTCACTAGCTTTATTAAGATCTTTCCCTTGCCAATAAAATGTGTAGTCCTTCTCGCTCACCGTTCCAGAACCCGCCAGGCGCGTTTCCTGAAGTGCAGCTATATCCACCTGAAGTCGTTTAAGCTCATCATTAATTATGGCTGTCTTCCTTACATCGTTTACATCCTGTAGGTTTTCGGATAGTCCAGTCAACATAGTCCGGACGTTCCAGCATCCCAATCTGAGAGTTTGCTTATTTCTATTTTTTCGATAATTGCTTGGTGCAAAATTTTCTGTCCACAGTTCAGGTTTGACCCTAATCCCCATGCACCCAATGGGGAAAGCAGACAGTGGCGGGACAACACCTTATTGACTGGGGGCTGCCCAGCTTGAAGCGGGCGGTAGCTGTCCAGTGAGATCCTGGAACCTCTCCCACTGTCGGAAGTAGCCCCTGGCGCCATGCCCTACGCCAATTGGGCAAAATGCTTATAACCGCTAACTGCTACTTCCCGTGTTTTGCCGACACCTATAGGGTGAAGCTGGAGTGTCCTCTCCAGGGCGCGAGCTTGGGCACAGTTATATGGAGATCAAGCTGTTGCCCATGCAGCATGTTCCCCCTCTCCACACAGCCGGTAGATCCAAAGGAACGGCAGTAGCCGATACAGTTTGGTACCAGCCATGTCGCAGGAGTTGCCAGAATAATGTCGAATCGACATTAGACTGCCTTAGGGACTCCGACTCCGGATTTATCCTCAGGGTTTACTCCCGAAGCCAATTCCATAAATGGATATTCCCGCAAGGCAGCGGTGGTTTGAATTCAGAGTTCCTTCTCTTAGATAAGCTACCAACCAAGGATCACGAGCCCTAACTGCCCGAAGCTGCTGGTTTTAAGGTGCCAGTCGCTCGCCTTTGCCCCTTCTCCCGTCAGTGGAAACAGTTCCGCCGGGCTCAAATTGAGCCACACATGAAGGCCGGGAGCTGGACTTGGTTGTCAGAGGCTGTTTGAGGCGCGTGCCATAGAAGTATTTTATCTGCAGTGAGAGCTTATCCTCACTACAACTCCCGGCACGTATTACGTATTATGTCACAGAATTGTGTATATGTAAGTGGAGTGTAACTCGTATATATGTACCAGGAGAGAAAGTGCGTCTAGTTAAATATTGTCGTAAGATAGGCTGGATTAGAGCAGTTACTCAATCCAGAGACTGTTCTTTCTCTTACACTCTCACCATTGTGAAAAGTAAAGCTATTTCTTACCCCTTATTATCACATAGTTTACCATTATCACCTCTGCTCAGACGGGACCTTAAACATCTTCAACCTATCTTAATAAAATCTACGACAAGTTGTTTGAGAATTTTCTAGTGGCCATTGAGATATTTATTTCTTGTCCATTAGTTAATTTTGTATATACATCTCCACGTCCATGTTCTGTAGCTTTGGTTGCTGATTCATCTGTATACATGTGGATCCTTTCTGTGGTTGGGTACGTCTTTCTGATGTTTTCTGAGAACCGGCCCACTGCAAATTCAAATGTCTGCTAAAACAAAAAAATAGGATAGACAGACACGAGAGTGGCATATTGCAGCATGGCTTCACCAACCTCTTTGCGAGACACACTGTATGGCAATGTGAGAAGCTTGAGACATACCGCCAATATTATGTGAAATATAGATGTGGTTCTATGACAGTGAATGATGAAGATCTCGGTACAGTTGTAACTTGTTGCACAATACACAATGTGTTCTCAAAGAACAGTAATGTTCAGCCGGAAAAGCAAATGAACTTTCTCATCTTGGAGCGGTGGATGTAAAATATACATGTCTTGACAAGATACAATTGGTTGTTAGGGCGTATCTGATAATCAAAAGTGGCAGGTACGGAATGTTAATTGACGTGTCTGTAAGAACGTGATATAGAATTGAATGTCCGGGCTCTTCATTAATCTTGATGGCCTGGCGCTGGCCTCGTGTCTGTGTATGTAATAGGTGTATGTTTCGTCAAAGTCTATGACACAGCTAGGCATAGATGATACAGTATGTTAATAAAGGTAAGCAGCGTCTTGCTAATGTTAGTCCATGTGTTTAGTAACAGAATTGCAGTACGGTACTCGAGTGTTCCTATTATATTAAACATCAAAGCCGACGATTAATTACATAAACCTCTTCTGTATTCACTAGTCATAAACTTTTAAGACTGTGTAGAGGTATATGTGTGTGTGCGCGCGTGCGATTCCTTGCATTAAGTTTACAGTTATCTTAACTTAGGCTTTCTGATAATTTTAGGCTAAATTAACACGAGGTTCACTGTGATCTAGATGTCTGTTGCAAAAATAATATATTTGTTATTGAGCAACTTTTCTTCGCGCACGGATCTCCTCACTTATGTTTCCAAATGCTGTAGGCTACCAGGTTTAAGAATTGTGAGGAAGCTTTTTCTTTTCCCCGCTAGCGGATGATTCAGTCGGAAATTCAGGATTTCGGAACCGCACCGCATTAACGTGGGCTTAGTCACCACGTGACGCTTCTTTCTATGTCATAGTCGGCGTCAGAAACTTCTCCTTGCCCAGACACATGAGTCTCAGTCTGGAAATTATTTGTGTGTGATATATTTTTACTAGACTGAAACTAAACAAACAAGGCTTTACGACTCCGAGCACGGTAACAGGGAGGGTCAAACAAACATACCAAGAAAAATAACCGTGACAACACTGTCTCATATTTACTTTTGTGACTTCCAAAAGATGTAGCCTAGTTAGTTCTGTGTTAATTTTACTGTGGTAGGCGTGTGTTGGATTAAGTTATTTTATATGGTCATGTTTCCCCAGTACAAGTTTAGTGTTATATCATGAACACACCCGGATATCCTAATTGAAATACGGTACCGGTAGCAGAAATAATGCTATGTCGTTAAGACGATGTGTGCCCGGGGTATTCAGCAAGGCCGATGATGTGTTTCTGTTGCTGTTGAAACTTGTAAGTATCTCATCATTCGACATGAGCAGTCGTTAAAATTTGTCTTGAGATAATGATAGTTGTCACAAATGTATGCATGCCTGCTTATTTAAAAGCCTTAGTGTCAAGTCACACTCGCAAACACGTGTGACACACTGGTAATGTATGATATCGGTACAGGACACGAGCGAGACAGTGGGCGCGGTAAATCTGGCGGGTGTTAGTTGTTCCTGTATTGTTTACTCCGCGAGGCTTATTGTTTTAAGGTAGACGCACTGAAACTACCAGAGAAGCGTCGGACAGATAACTACGCATGTAAAGGTCATTCCGTAAAGTAAATGCTGAATTAACTTGGGTGATGCCGAAGTGTGTAAAGTTCACATTAATTTGGCTAAGGTGACATGGATTACTAAAGTGTGTTGAGTGTTCTATGCATAACAGACTGCACTTGTGCTTAAAGCCAGCGGAATAGAGCCGAAGTAAAAAAACGCCACGGGTCGTAGTTATGAGTCCCTTTATATTTACGCCTATTTTTTCTCCGTTGGTTAGGTAAGACACGCACTGCTGATTTTTTCCTCTTGATCTCGCAACATACCCACATTCTGACAGGAGCGGCAGAGTCACAGTAAAGCTTCACAAGCCTACATTTAAATCGCGTAAAATATGCTGAAAAAAAGTGGAAGAAGAAAGAACTACCTGCACTGATTGACGACATTTAAGGCATATGAGGCGTCTGCCATCACTTAGGAGGGTAAGATATATAGAAGTTGTCCTTATGTAAAGCAGTATAGATTTGACTCGACTCGTCAAGACGTTTAAATTTGACCCGGCTCGTCAAGACGTTTAAATTTGACTCGACTCGTCAAGACGTTTAAATAACACATTTCAAAGCGGGTCAAGTGATGGTAAGTTCCAAATGTTTATTATTAACTTTATTCTTCAACTGTACTGGCTTAACCCTTAGGACCGTCATTGCTATAATGTGTAGCTCGTGTGCATCCTGTGTGTACAGTTGAAACAATTATAGCTCCTGATATACTTCTGTTTTTGCTGGTTGTTGTATCCGGCAACGTGTGGTAGTGATAGTATTCGACATTTCTGCGAAGTTTTCACCCAGAGAAAGGGAATACTCTTCAAGCTCTTTCGTAATCACTACTAACGTACGTTCACAACAAACATGAGAACAGCTGGGAAAAATAAAAATCAGACGAGAAGCGTCACTGTACATGACCACAGATATAAAACACAGCTTTAAACTGTGTATACATACACTCCTTGTTGTCTCTCCCATTTTTCATCATTGTTTTTAACTGCTTTTGTTGACATTTTTCTAATTGATCTTGTATTCTATGCAGTCAGCTTCTTTTAGCATTGAATCTATTAGACATTCAGCTGGATTACTTGACATTAAATCTTATCACATTAAATAGTCACACTTGATACTTTTATTGAATGGTATATCTCTTTTCTGTTAGTCTGAAGAGTTATCACATGTCAACAAATAATTTATTGCTGATTTAAAAAAAAAAGGAATATCCTAGTGAATTTCTTGCAGGCAAAGCCTCTCTCTCTCTCTCTCTCTCTCTCTCTCTCTCTCTCTCTCTCTCTCTCTCTCTCTCTCTCTCTCTCTCTCTCTCTCTCTCTCTCTCTGTGTCTGTGTCTGTCTGTCTCTGTCTCTGTCTGTCTCTGTCTGTCTCTCTCTCTCTCTCTCTCTCTCTCTCTCTCTCTCTCTCTCTCTCTCTCTCTCTCTCTCTCTCTCTCTCTCTCTCTCTGTTTCTGTCTCTCTTTCTCTGTCTGTCTGTCTGTCTGTCTGTCTGTCTGTCTGTCTGTCTGTCTGTCTGTCTGTCTCTCTCTCTCTATATATATATATATATATATATATATATATATATATATATATATATATATATATATATATATATATCTATATATATATATATATATATATATATATATATATATATATATATATATATATATATATATCATGTGTCAAAGGTTACTTTACGATATCTTATGCTAATAACTTGTAAGTATGTGGTAGGACAAATAAAATAACAACGATATTAAAGTCCTTTTAGTGTGGACATTATTTTATTTGTAATAATGTAAATCAGTGGAGATTTATTTCCACGATTTATTTATGTCTTAAAATGTAAACATAGCCACGTCACACAATACCAGCCTATTCACAAATCATACAAGTCCACAAAATCAAATATTACAACAAAGTTTAAGCTATTGCGTCGTGTTTCTTGTTATCTTAAAACTTCAGCACATGCCCTTCAAATCTATAAAATGTTCCAAAGATGAAAAAAAAAGATTATTTAAAAACAAATTATGGCATTTACGATTGACAGAGCCGTTAGAGGTGCCGGGTTCGATTCTCACAGTATCGTCACGCCCCAGTGTACTCATCTGTAAATGGATAACTGACTACTTTTAAGTCAGGGAAGGAAAAGGCAGCAAGGAAGGGATATATATTAGGGCTGGGATCTTAAACGACTAATTAATCGATTAATCAGTTAAAATTGTGTAAATCGATTAATTGATAAAATATATTTTAATGGATTATTCCATTTTTACCAATGTTTATGTTTTTTGCTTAAATGCAAGAGCATTTGCTATGTTAGAGTTTGTGATATGGAATTTGGCAAGTATGGTCAATAATAATAAATTGTTTGCTTGTAACTTTTCAATGTTTTGATTATATTTTCAGGACGATGTTGCCTTATAACAAGTAAAGTAAATAACATCATTAGTGATTTTAAGAAAAAGATTTATTTACAATTTTTCAAATGGTTCGAAATTTATCGATTAATCTTCAATTAAAATTGTTTTAATCAACCCCAGCTCTAATATATATACGAGGGACGGTCAAAAAGTAATGCCTCGTAATTTTTAATTTTATTCAATTGGCAAGAAAACAGATAAAATTCACTTTGAAATGTAGCCCCAAGTCTGAACTTCAAAAATTTATTTCTCATTGTAGTCTCCGTTATTTGTTACAGTTTTTGTCCATCTTCTCTCAAGGGCATGTATCCCCGCACGGTAAAAATGTGTGTCCTTTTTCCTAAACCACTGGCGTACGGCGCTTTTAAGGGTATCGGTGTCCTCAAAGTGATGTCCACGAAGATCTTCTTTCAGTGGTCCACACAGATGGAAGTCAGAAGGTGCAAAATCGGGACTGTAAGGGGGATGTGTTAATAATGTCCAGCCAAATTCTGCAATCGCATCAATGGTGCGTTTAGCGGTGTGTGGCATGGCATTATCGTGCAACAGTAGTGCAGTTCTCTGATCTTTTAATGGGTAAAGTCGCCGAAGATGACCTCTAAGCTTCTTCAAAGTTTCAATGTAACGGTCTGCATTCACCGTGTTTTCCTGTTCCAAGAAGTCGAGAAGAATCACACCCTTCTCATCCCAAAACACGGAGGCCATAACTTTCCCTACAGATGGTGAACTTTTGAACTTCTTTCTTGTCGGCGATGTTGTGTGATGCCATTCCATTGACTGCCTCTTGGATTCTGGTTCAAACAAATGACCCCAAGTCTCATCACCTGTCACAATATTCGATAAAAACTCTTATCCTTCAGTTTCGTAACGGTGCAGGAGGATGATGGCTATGGTTTTCCTTGTCTGTCAACATTCTGGGTACCCACCGTGCACAAACTTTTGAATAACCCAGGTCTTTAATGATGTTCTGGACACTGCCTTTACTAATGGACAACATGGAAGAAAGTTCATCCAGTGTTCCCCGACGGTCACCACGAATGATGCCATCAACTCGATGAATGTTGTGTGGAGTCACTGCGGTAGACGGACAGCCAGTCCGCTTTGCGTCAGCCATTGAGGATTGAGCTACTTCAGCTTCATCACAACGATGTACCCAACGTCGGACAGTGCTAACATCCACTGTTGAATCTCCATAAACATTCTTCAAACGTTCGTGGATGTGAATTGGGGTCTCGCCTTCAGCATTGAGGAATTCTATGACATAACGTTGTTTTAACCGAACGTCTTTGGCAGCCATTTTTAAACTGTTACAGTGGTGCCCCCTGTTACTGAAACAGGTTGGTAATGCTATACAGTGCAGAAGAGTGTTTGAGGAATCCTGCTAAATTTACAAATTGCACACCGATGCAGTATTTACATACATAAAAAATAGGAGGCATTACTTTTTGACCTTCCCTCGTATATATATATATATATATATATATATATATATATATATATATATATATATATATATATATATATATATATATATATATATATATATATATATATACGAAACGAAACGAAAGAGATGACCAAGAACACACAGAGTTTGACTCATTTAACATCGGCGGGTACCAGATCCCGGAAATCAGATATGCTGACGACACAGTCCTCCTAACGACCAACCCAGAAGGACTTGAACAATTAATTCTGAACAATTAATATATATATATATATATGCTCCGTGTATTTATTTGTCGCAGGAGCTACAGCTCCCTCAAACTTGTTGTTAGAGGCAACTAATAAGGCAGTATCCTCGTGGAAAACAAATTGTTTTATAAATTGCTGCTGCAAGAGTGCACGAATGCTTTAGTTCAGGTTTACTATAGACCAGCTAAATTGGTGGCTCCATATTCCTAGCGAGAAAAAAAAATGGTATGCATATATATAATCTTTCATTATGTGACGTATTCTTTCCAGAACGTTATCTCCATTACAGCTGCTCTGAACGCATCACGATTCTGGGCAAGTCGACCTGCACCAGCCAAAGACAAGTTCAGACTCTCTGTGATGTCCTGGGTCCACCGTCGTCTAGGTCGACCCCTTCCCCTTTTTCCAGGGACCATGCCTTCCATCACTATTTCTTCCAGACTATTATGTCTTTTTATATGACCGAAAAATTTCAGCTTCCTTATTGCGATGGTATTTAGGAGCCAATGTTCCTGTACGTTTAGTGAGTGCAGTACTTCTCTGTTGGTCTTTTTTTCTGTCCAGGGTATTCTCAACATCCTTCTGTAGCATTTCATTTCGAATGATGTAATCTTTTTTGCAACTGTTTTATTAAGTGTCCAAGTCTCGCAGCCGTATGTTGCTACTGGGAATATACATGCTCTGATCAGTAGTAACTTTGTTTCTTTGCTTGTGCCTTGCCATAGGTTTTTCATCTGTATTAGTTTATGTGAAGCAATTGCAAGTCTTCTTTTAATTTCTACTGCACAGTCGCCAGAGCTGTTGATGATTGATCCTAAGTATTCGAATTCATTAACACTTTCCAGTTCTTCGTTATCAATTTCAATTTCTGGTTTGGTCTTTACTTTATCTGTTGTCAATACTTTGGTCTTCTTGGTGTTTAGGTATAGATTCTGTGCCTCGCTGTGTTTTTTGGTGGACAGAATTAATTGTTCAAGTCCTTCTGGGTTGGTCGTTAGGAGGACTGTGTCGTCAGCATATCTGATTTCCGGGATCTGGTACCCGCCGATGTTAAATGAGTCAAACTCTGTGTGTTCTTGGTCATCTCTTTCGTTTCTCATGATATTCTTGGCATAAATGTTAAACAGGTAAGGGGAAAGGGTACAGCCTTGTCTTACTCCTTTCTGTACTTCAAACCATTCCGATGTTTCCCCCTCTATTCTTACGGCTGCCTGTTGTTCTTGATACAGCAGTGCGATGAGTTGTGTAAGGTGGTTTGGAAATCCCATATTTTTCATAATAGCCTATAACTGCTGATGTTGTACACAGTCGAAAGCTTTGGTGTAATCAATGAAACAAGTATGTAGGTCGACGTTGAATTCTCTACACTTTTCTATGATGATCCTCATGTTGAATATATGATCTCTAGTGCCTCTACCTGGTCGAAAACCCGCCTGTACTTCGTTTATTTCTGTTTCTAGCTTTTGTTCCATCCTTTTCATTATGATTTGTAATAGTATTTTGCTGGCATGGCTTATAAGGGCTATCGTTCTGTAGTTTGTGCACAGTTTCAGGTTGCCCTTTTCTGGCAAGGGTATGTAAATTGATCTTTTCCATTCCTTGGGCCAAATTCCGCTTTGCCAGATCTTGCAGCATAATGCATGGTATATACGAGCGCTGCCTTCTCCTCCTGCCTGTATCATTTCAGCTGTTATTTCATCACAACCAGGAGATTTTCCACTTTTCAAGTGTTTGATTGCGTTCCGGACTTCCTCTATGCTAGGTTCTGGTTCACGTTCCGCTTCATTCATGACGTTGTTATCTGCCGCTTTGTTTATTTCCGTATACATTTCTTGACAGTACTCCTTCCATCTGTTCAGAATATCTTTACGTTCTGTTAGAGTGTCGCCTTTCTTGTCGTTTATTGCTCGAGGTGATGATTTAAAGTTGCTGTTCTTCAATGTTCTTACTTCAGAAAACATATTCTTACTCAATCCCTGTTCGCGCATTTCCTCTATTTTCCTGCAGGTGTCGTTTATGTATTGTTGTTTGTCTTGTCTGACTCGTTTTTTAATCTGCTTTGTGTATTCCTTGTACAACTCCTGATTTTCTGTATCTTTTTTGGACTTCATTTTTCTTCTCTCTACCACCAACTTCAGTGTTTCGTCTGAGATGTATTCTCGTCTCTTTATACTTCTTTTAGGAATTAACCTCTGTGAATTTGTGATATAAACATCTCTGATGTTATTGGCAAGTTCATCTGGTGTCATTTCCTCCTGTACTGCCATAAGAACGTCAAATTTGTTCTGAATATCGACACTGTACTCTTCTGGTATGGCGCTTGTGTCATAACGTATTACTTTGTCGCTTGTAATGACTTTTTTCAATTTGATCTTGAAGTTTGCAGCAAGAAGTTCATGGTCGGAGTCACAGTCTGCTCCTGGGAGCGTCTTGATGGATGAGATACAAGATCGCCACCTTTAATGTATTAAGATGTAATCTATCTGGTTCTTGCTTTTTCCGTCCGGTGACGTCCATGTATATAGTCTTCTAGGGTGTTGCATGAAAAGAGTATTTGTGATGATGTCGTGGTTGAGTTAAAGTGAAAGAGTATTTGTCGAGTTAGACAATTATAGTGAAATCGACAATGATAGTGAACTGACACAGTTATAGATTACACATAGATAAGGTGTAAATAGGGGGTGGACTTGAGACCAGCCTGGAAGAAGATTTATTAAGAAAAAAAGTTATCTCTCTCTCTCCAAGCCTCAACACACTTATATAGTCTAAGCACCTCCCGCTCTCTCTCTTTTTTCTTCTATAAAAAATAGAGACTATAGTAAAGAGCTTGTAATATTAATTATGGATGAAGGGTCGTGAACAGCGCGTTAATAAATGAGTAAAATTTATTAAAAGAAGAAATATATCTGAAAACAATGCATATCATCACTACAACATAAGAATACATCAATAATCACAAATATGAAAATTCACACCAACGAACACACAAACCACCAACATAAAAACCTGTAGAACATTCAGAAATGAATAAACAGAATTCCAATCCGTCCGCTTTCGTGGGACCAAATGCAATAACTCCAGTAAGTATCTTTACGTGTAGCTATCCTTCATAAGTGATGGAATAACATAAATAAATCCACTGTAGGCGCTATCGTTGGTGACACCCTAATGGCGCGATGGGCTGTAAATGACTCTGTCTATCGCCGGCTGACCGCTAATACGTGCGGAGGTTTTGGATGACCCGAACACACACACAAGACGAGGTCAAATTCAGGACAATCGGCCCACTGTGCTATTATCCAGCACGTGTAAGTTGGCCTGCGTACTTGGTGTTTTAAATCCGGTTTGGCTGGCTTGAACTATTATTGGTAACTGGGGTGCTCTGTTTAAGCACACACCTGGTGAATTTGATTCTGCTGAAGACGCTGGGTTGATAGGTAAGTTGGAAGCCACAATGCTCTGACTGGTGATCAAGAGGCGAGTAGAAAACCACTACTGCACAAATTCAATTTCCGATTTTTGCTTGGGCTCGTTACACACTGCGTGAGTTTATTTTCCCGTCAGAGGGATTGGCGTTGACAAAGGGTTGTATTTCAGGTAGGGGTGACGACTCGTAGTGCTAATTGCGTTCAGGAGCCGTGAGAGCGATGAGAATGTTACGTTCGTCGCCTGACTGGATTATTTCGATGGCAAATGCAGTAAGTATATCCTGAAACTGAGACCCAAAAAGAGACGACCTTTACATCAAGCAAACAATAAAATTACAATAACGTTATACTAAACAGTTATGCTCCACTATGGGATTTGAATTATTTTAATCATTGCTATGATTGTCTTGGGCTGTCCTTTATCCATATAAGTCTCCCTCCTGTTCCTTCCACTCTATCAATTTATCAGCATGCGCCTGCATAGACTAATATATTTTGTACACACATGTACCTGTCCGTAAATGTTATGACAGCAAAATCTACTCCATCTTCTTCCAACTCAACATACAGGAACCCTAACCCAATAGTTCCAGCTGACTGGATATGCTATTCATCTTACAACATTAAGTGAATGTACATAAAAATACAGCCTTTGACATTACATAATAAATGGTATGCTCCCCCTTGGGGAAAAATATTAACATCCCACAAATGAATACATAGAAAATGCAATGTTCTTGCTATAATAATACAGTTGTGGCTGAAATCTAAGATATAATGTTATCTATGGCTGGTGACTGCTTTCTGTGAAAGTGATAACTAGTGTCTAACTACACAAATCGGCATATCATGATTCCACCCAGCCACTAGAAGTTTCTATCAGAAAGGAATAAGTGACTATCTCCTATAATTCAGGGTTATAGCGCCTGCACATCACTATTCAGGAATAACCCACACCTCGGACATTTCCTTACAGTAATGACAGTTATTTTAGCCTACTCTTAACCCATGGTAAGCACTGTACTGACTGATTCTACGCCCATTAACTAAGGCGGTAGACGGCGCTACATTATCACTGAATTAATTACCGGGAGCAATCCTCACAATGAATTCAAGTCACACTCATATCAGATATATAAAACTAACAAGAATATATATTTTATAATAGATATCTACTTACCCCGAGATGATGAGAAATAGGCCACAATTTAGTTCTGTGTTAATGTCTGCCTGTCTCATTTGTTCATCACGGGCAGAAAATTTTTTACGAGTGTGCTTGACTGATTAAAACTATCTAATTTTATAGTCTACAAGTGACGCTACCCCAGGACATCTGGCATGGCTTGTTTCTACAGATGTTCGGCGTATAACGTAATCAAGAGTAAGACAAATGTTATTCTAGAGGTATACATCAGAAGCAACAACCGCGAGAAAGTTTCCCAGATAGACAATACAAAACATTATGGTCAGGGGCCACAACAAATCTCTCAGAACGAACGTGAGTTGTTATCTCCCCTTTTGATCTCACTACCAACTGTATTAGGCTAGCGGGTTCCCTTCAAAGAACTATTCCTCGCTGGAGATCAAACCCGTTACGCGCAAGACATTCCTCTGGTCAGACGAACGCCAAGTGCAGCTTAGATAATATTATCATACGCTGACCAAACTGACCAGTGGGGAATTTATAATGAGGCCAGAACGAAAACAAAGCCGTGGGGTGGGGTCTGAGAGAGGAATAATGGGCTACGTAGGTAAAATCCGAAAGAAAGAAAATACAAAATGTCGAGGAAACCAGGACATTAAAAGAGTAATAAAAAGATGGGACGTGATGGTAAAATAAATTATCAGTCCCCCGTGACAAGTTACCCCCCTGTTTAAAGTTCGTGCAGCACGGACTAAAGGACAGTAATTTATCTTTTTCCATAGACGTCCGTTATATGTCCTTGGAAAATCCTATACTCATAAGCCAAATTCGTATCCAACTTCTGTCTGTCTGTCCGTATGGCTACGAGTTCATTTCTTTTCTTCACTCTGTCTATTAGTCGCTCGGCGAATGGAATTTTGCTAGACCATTCGGCCCTGACGTATTTCCTTTCCCTGTGAACCTGACCGTGGTTACATAGTTCGCTCTGCCTGTGTATCATCCGGATGAAAATCCGTAATTGTTTTGAGTTTAGGCGCCGCCTGAACTCACTGACCACTGCATAGGTAATCCGCCTGTTACATACAGTGAAATCATTGCTGGACTCGGGGTGTTTACGTTTCCTTATGTGTTTACGTGTCACAGGCGTGTACTTAACTGACCTGAGATAGCTGCAGCCTACCGGAATTTTCCGCGCGCATGTAACCTGAGTCGGCAAATGAAGCAGTTTGCTGTCCGAAGAAACGCTCGCGTATTTCTCCTTCTGCCTCTCCACACCTACTCCCCTGCTTCGGTGGGAGCGTTGATCAATCGTCAGACCTTTGCCGTCTAAAGGCGGGTCTGGAACTTTCCGTGCCTTGTCTGTCACAATTCTGGCTTGGTCAACGGAAATGATGAAGTTGCTCGGTAGTGCCCTGGCGTAGGCGACTACGTTGCTGTACATCAGCGGGGTTGAGACCACTGGAATATTGCGATTACAATGAGAGAACTCTGATGCCTGAAGCGTAGAGTCTTCAATCGCATTCTGGGGTTCTACTGAATCATAACAGATCTCAGTAGCTTCTGTCTTTGGAGAAAGATAGGTATTATCTGCGATTTGCAGAATTGGTTGAGTCGCTTTACCCCTACCAACATGAAGTGAGCCAGAGCTGTCAACAATAGCTCCTTGTAAAGTAGTAAGGCAGCTTTCTTCACTGTCTTCTGCCCTGTGAAGTATGTGAGACTCAAGTGGAGTACCAGGGATCCCTTCGCCTGAAGCCCTGTGTCCACTAAGAACGTCAACTTTGCCCTCCCCGGGGGAAGTTAATGGCATCAGTTGGCCGATGTCTTGCATTGACAGATCTACTTCCTGGTTTACAGGCTCCGCAGACTGCAAGCAAAGGGCTGGACGGTTTAAGATCCTGTTAGATCGCGAAGTGCCCGAGTTAAAGCTCTCGGTATCTTTTTCCAAAGTTCCTTGGAACAATTTGGAAATTTTAACCCTTTTAGCAGGCGCCTCATTCTTGCACCTTAGCAGCTTAGGATAATGAGAGGAGCGGCACCTCCTTTCTCCGATCGTTGAGTTGGAGGGATACGCCTCTGCATGTGATTTTTCGCTGTCCGGCAGGGGAGCATGCGAAATATGACGTGATAGGGTTTGGCTCCCTGTTCTCGACGTCATGTGTCGGTTAGGTGGTGTTCGATCTGGAGCATGAGAGATTCGGGGTTCTCCGACTGCCAGACGGTAGGTATCCGAATTATAATGCTTGTTAGCACCTCTCCCACTTTTGTACAGTTTCCACGCCTGGGATCGTTTCGTAATCGTTCCCGTGGCTTTAGGGCTGCTGTCCCGACATAAAACCTTTCCTTGTTTGGGCTTCGGATCCAAGTCCAAAGGAAAGTCAATGTTCTGGAGTTGGGGCGCGGTTTTAGCAGGCAAGTTATCTTTCAGGGGTGCAAGGTTTACAGGGGCGTTGTCAGATAAGGGCGCTGTAGAAGGCGAATTAGAGTGACTACAGTTAGTAACTGTTTCTATCCTCCGGGTTTGGCTTTCCAGTTCATTCATTCTGATTTGGTGTAGCCTGTCCTTTTCTTGTTCTTCTCTGTCCCTTTCTTGTCGTTGCTTTTCCCTTTCTTGTCGTTCTATTTCCCATTTCTTGTCCATTTCTTGTCTTTCTATCTCCCATTTCTTATTCTGTTCCATCACTTTATGGTCCTGTTCCATCGCTTCTTCTACATACTTTCGGATGGATGCTTCGCTTTCTCCAGCTTTTCCACAGGGCCATGCCAAGGCTAAACGGTTTCCGAATAAGTCGTCTACTTCGTAGTGCCTCTGCAGGATCTCTGCATGTTCTAGAAGGGACTGAGTCTCGCTATCATCGAACTCCGTGTACTCAGCTACCTCAAGGTCAATCCTATGCACTTTAGCTAGACTGGCCATTATATCAGGGTAAGCAAACACAATAGAAGAATAAACCTAGAGATTTTAGTTACCTAGTCCACTAGGGGCTGATTAACTTCCTTGTGAATTAACACTCAATAATCAATAAAATCTAGGCTAGCATGGGAAAACTTTAAGTCGAGAAGTTTGTAGCTACTCTGATTGCGACAAGCAAAAACCCCAAAACTCCAAAAAAAAATCTAAGTGATGTAAAACTTATTATCATCACTCCACCCCACTTCTGTCAGTACTCAGCTATTGAGAGGATTGGTTACTATCATCCGAATGAACACCCTCCCTTGGTACAGATACAAGCTAGTAACTGACTATCTGTAGGTTCTTATCTCAGATTAAAGAGCTACTACTTGGAAAAATCTTTAACCCGTAACAAAAAATTTTCTGACTTTAACAACAATAGTCGTCAGATTTTCAAACCCAAAACTCAGCAGTGATACCAGCAACCTTAACCAGCTGTGTCATGTGTAAAATGAACAATAATTGTAACTTGTGATTTATGATTGCTGTGGAGAAAAAAATGCTGTTCAGACTTCTTCCAAAAGAAATAGTTCGATTTGTCTAGGGGATAGAAATTCCTATAATCTGCAGAACACTAAACTCCAAGAATAAAGATAGAATCTTGTGAGAGATTCATACCGAACTGAGACCTCAATTGTTGTGGTTGTCTCCTGATCTAAGTTCAATAAAATCCTTCGGACGAGACCGCATTTGTCGTCTCGTTTTCCTACTCTAAGTTCAAAAATCCCTTTAGACGAGCACACATTTGTCGTCTCGTTTTCCTACTCTAAGTTCAAAAATCCCCTAGACGAGCACACATTTGTCGTGGTTGAGTTAAAGTGTAAGAGTATTTGTCGAGTTAGACAATTATAGTGAAATCGACAATGATAGTGAACTGACAAAGTTATAGATTACACATAGATAAGGTGTAAATAGGGTGTGGACTTGAGACCAGCCTGGAAGAAGATTTATTAAGAAAAAAAGTTCTCTCTCTCTCTCCAAGCCTCAACACACTTATATAGTCTAAGCACCTTCCGCTCTCTCTCTTTTCTCTTATCAAAAATAGAGACTATAGTAAAGAGCTTGTAATATTAATTATGAATGAAGGGTCGTGAACAGCGCGTTAATAAATGAGTAAAATTTATTAAAAGAAGAAATATATCTGAAAACAATGTATATCATCACTGCAACATAAGAATACATCAATAATCACAAATATGAAAATTCACACCAACGAACACACAAACCACCAACGTAAAACCTGTAGAACATTCAGAAATGAATAAACAGAATTCCAATCCGTCCGCTTTCGTGGGACCAAATGCAATAACTCCAGTAAGTGTCTTTACGTGTAGCTATCCTTCATAGGTGATGGAATAACATAAATAAATCAACTGTAGGCGCTATCGTTGGTGACACCCTAATGGCGTGATGGGCTGTAAATGACTCGGTCTATCGCCGGCTGACCGCTAATACATGCGGAGGTTTTGGATGACCCGAACACACACACAAGACGAGGTCGAATTCAGGACAATCGGCCCGCTGTGCTATTATCCAGCACGTGTAAGTTGGCCTGCGTACTTGGTGTTTTAAATCCGGTTTGGCTGGCTTGAACTATTATTGGTAACTGGGGTGCTCCGTTTAAGCACACACCTGGTGAATTTGATTCTGCTGAAGACGCTGGGTTGATAGGTAAGTTGGAAGCCACAATGCTCTGACTGGTGATCAAGAGGCGAGTAGAAAACCACTACTGCACAAATTCAATTTCCGATTTTTGCTTGGGCTCGTTACACACTGCGTGAGATTATTTTCCCGTCAGAGGGATTGGCGTTGACAAAGGGTTGTATTTCAGGTAGGGGTGACGACTCGTAGTGCTAATTGCGTTCAGGAGCCGTGAGAGCGATGAGAATGTTACGTTCGTCGCCTGACTGGATTATTTCGATGGTAAATGCAGTAAGTATATCCTGAAACTGAGACCCAAAAAGAGACGACCTTTACATCAAGCAAACAATAAAATTACAATAACGTTATGCTAAACAGTTATGCTCCACTATGGGATTTGAATTATTTTAATCATTGCTATGATTGTCTTGGGCTGTCCTTTATCCATATAAGTCTCCCTCCTGTTCCTTCCACTCTATCAATTTATCAGCATGCGCCTGCATAGACTAATATATCTTGTACACACAGGCACCTGTCAGTAAATGTTCTGACAGCAAAATCTACTCCATCTTCTTCCAACTCAACATACAGGAACCCTAACCCTGTAGTTCCAGCTGACTGGATATGCTATTCATCTTACAACATTAAGTGAATGTACATAAAAATACAGCCTTTGACATTACATAATAAATGGTATGCGCCCCCTTGGGGAAAAATATTAACATCCCACAAATGAATACATAGAAAATGCAATGTTTTTGCTATAATAATACAGTTGTGACTGAAACCTAAGATATAATGTTATCTATGGCTGGTGACTGCTTTCTGTGAAAGTGATAACTAGTGTCTAACTACACAAATCGGCATATCATGATTCCACCCAGCCACTAGCAGTTTCTATCAGAAAGGAATAAGTGACTATCTCCTATAATTCAGGGTTATAGCGCCTGCACATCACTATTCAGTTTTAAGTGAATAACCCACACCTCTGACATTTCCTTACAGTAATGGCAGTTATTTTAGCCTACTCTTAACCCATGGTAAGCACTGTACTGACTGATTCTACGCCCATTAACTAAGGCGGTAGACGGCGCTACATTATCACTGAATTAATTACCGGGAGCAATCCTCACAATGAATTCAAGTCACACTCCTATCAGATATATAAAACTAACAAGAATATATATATATATATATATATATATATATATATATATATATATATATATATATATATATATATATATATATATATATATATATATATATATTATAATAGATGTCTACTTACCCCGAGATGATGAGAAATAGGCCACAATTTAGTTCTGTGTTAATGTCTGCTTGTCTCATTTGTTCATCACGGGCAGAAAAAATTTTACGAGTGTGCTTGACTGATTAAAACTATCTAATTTTATAGTCTACAAGTGACGCTACCCCAGGACATCTGGCATGGCTTGTTTCTACAGATGTTCGGCGTATAACGTAATCAAGAGTAAGACAAATGTTATTCTAGAGGTATACATCAGAAACAACAACCGCAAGAAAGTTTTCCAGATAGACAATACATAATATTATGGTCAGGGGCCATAACAAATCTCTCAGAACGAACGTGAGTTGTTATCTCCCTTTTTGATCTCACTACCAACTGTATTAGGCTAGCGGGTTCCCTTCAAAGAACTATTCCTCGCTGGAGATCAAACCCGTTACGCGCAAGACATTCCTCTGGTCAGACGAACGCCAAGTGCAGCTTAGATAACACTGACAAACAACATTTTTCTTTCTTATATAAGAATAAGTGTTCTTAGGTCAGTTTCTTGCGCTGATTTCAAATTTGAAATCCGTTTATCTCTATCACGTCGGGTTCTTGAGATATTTGTGAATAAATATATTTTTGGGAAACCGTTATTTGCTCCGTTTCATTTTTACTATATAACTTTTTAAAAATTAATAAAATGCAAAATAATTCTACTTTTTATACTGCTAAAAGATGCATGACATATGTTACGTTATATTTCAAATAGTTACTGTATTTTGAAATAATTTTGAGTGAAATATGGCTTCTAGAAGTTGTAGAAATTCGGCTGATCTGTTCTGTTACGTGTGCGGATATTTTACCGATCGTGTTCACCAGAAAAACTTTACACCATTGCTAAAGAAAGCATATGAACTTTATTTCGATTCGAAAGTTGATGATGCAAATAAATCTTGGAAGCCAAATGCAGTTTGTTCGACTTGTGCAAATACATTGGCAGGTTGGTTACGAAAATCGCCGAAGCATAAGTCGATGCCTTTTGGAGTGCCAGTAATATGGCGTGAACCGACAAATCACGCTACTGATTGTTACTTCTGCTTGAAAAATATCTATGGTTTCACTTTTAAAACTAGAAAGTCTGTGGTTTATCCAAATATTGAATCGGTTCGAAACCAGTGCCTCATGATCCAATCACGTGTCCGATCCCAGTTCCACCAGAACAATATCCGTTGGACGTGAATGAACCATCAGAAAGTGATAGTTTACCTGCTTTAGAAACTAATTCTGACTCGGATTATGTACCGGTGAATGATGGTGTTCACTTAATTAACCATTCAGAACTTTCAGATCTAATAAGTGATCTCGCTCTCACCAAAGGACAAGCGGAATTACTCGGTTCGCGACTCAGAGAATGGAATCTTTTAGCGCCCAATACTCCGATATCTAAATTTCGTCATAGACACAGAGAACTTGTTCAATACTTTGAGATGGATGATGACATTTGCTATTGCAAAGATGTAAAAGGTCTAATGGTGCACCTCGGTCATGAGCACATAGTCAACGAATGGCGACTTTTCATCGAATCTTCCAAGACTAGTCTAAAAGCCGTGTTATTGCATAATGGAAATTTATTTTCATCAATTCCAGTCGCCTACTCTGTTCATATGAAAGAAACTTATGACAATATGGCTATACTTTTGGCAAAAATAAAGTACAATGACTACCAATGGCGAATTTGTGGAGACCTAAGGGTCATTGCAATTCTCACGGGCATGCAGACTGGGTATACTAAATTTTGTTGCTTCCTATGTGAATGGGACAGCCGCAACAGACAGGAACATTATGCAAAAAAGGTGTGGCCTATCAGGGATCGTATGCAGCTCGGGCATAAAAATGTAATACACGAGCCATTAGCTAACAAAGACAGCATCATTTTACCACCGTTACATATAAAGTTGGGGCTCATGAATAATTTCGTAAAAGCGTTAGATAAAACGAGCAAAGCTTTCACTTATCTTCAAGAAAAGTTTCCGCAAATTAGCGATGCAAAGATTAGCGATGCAAAGATAAAGGAAGGTATCTTTGTAGGACCTCAGATTAGGAAAGTTATTGCAGACAAACAATTCGAGAACTTGTTACATGGTAGTGAACTTCGCGCATGGATGGCATTCAAATCGATCGTCGATAACTTTCTGGGAAATCACAAATCTGTCGACTATGTGCATATTGTTAAGCAGTGCATAGATGCATACAGAATTATGGGCTGTAACATGTCCCTCAAAATCCATTTGCTCGATTCGCATCTTGACTTTTTCCCTGACAACCTTGGCGAAGTCAGCGATGAACATGGAGAACGATTCCATCAAGATATCGCCGTAATGGAGTCACGTTATCAAGGACGGTGGAGTGTGACCATGCTTGCTGATTATTGTTGGATGCTTCATCGCGATGTACCACATGCCATTCACCGACGAAAGTCGACTGCAAAGAAATTCAAGCCTACATAACTGTTATACTTCTTGTACAAATGATGTTGTAATACTGTATGCGTTGTTAAAAAACTTCAATTGCGTATTTCTAGAGATCCCGACCTGATAGAGAAAAACGGTTTGCAGATTTAAAAACAGCGCATTAAAATTGATCAGAAAAACATAGAAATGTTAGAGAAAGAAAAAAAAAATTTTTTTTGTTAGTCAGTGTAATATTATCATACGCTGACCGCACTGACCTGTGGGGAATTGATAATGAAGCCAGATCGAAAACAAAGCCGTGGGGTGGGGTCTGAGAGAGGAAAAATGGGCTACGTAGGTAAAATCCGAAAGAAAGAAAATACAAAATGTCGAGGAAACCAGGACATTAAAAGAGTAATAAAAAGATGGGACGTGATGATAAAATGGCCCAATCCATAACTTCCTTTCACTCTTTTTTCATGTTCTAATCTTTCATTTCCAACTTTGGCCTTAAAATATCCCATTATTATCCTAATATCTTGCTTATTTGCTTTCTCTAATGCGTGTTGCAGTTCATTGTAAAAATCTTCAATTTCATGTTCTTCAGCAGCTGTTGTTGGCGCATATGTTTTTATAATTGTGATGTTCTTTCTATTTCCTTTCAGTCTGATTGTGGCAATACGGTCATTTATGGGATTATATCCTATTAGGGAGGCAGCTGTCCTTTTAGACAGGTAGAAGCCGACGCCACTCTGACCTCCGCTCTCTCTTTGCCTGAGTATATGAACGTTCCTCCTGATGCCCAGGATGTCGATGTTTAGTCTTTCCATCTCGTTCTTCACTATGTACTGTTTTCCTTGGTATAAGCTTCTGACGTTCCATGTTCCTATTTTGATTATTTTTCTAAGACCGATGACATGGTTTTCCGTGGTAACACAGTCAGGCTTTTGGCCGTTATCACTATTACCTGTACTGACGCTGCCAACGATCTCTTCCCCAGTTAAATATGATCTGCCTGGCCTGGGGGACTCACCACCAGATCTTTGCGTAGTATTCAGATTAGCCATTATGGATTTCTTGGCATTGTACATCCAGTAGTTTGCCATTGCTTTCTGGATGGTTCTGGCCGCTTACCATTCCAGTCCATGGTGCGCCCTCAGCCCGATACCAGGCCTTTCCAACTCCTGCCCTAGAAGCCGTTGTCAATGTATTATTGATCATTCGCCCGTTCGGCCAGCAGTTGTGTGTACTATTTAAGGGGGACCGCCCTTTTTCAATTTACTCACGTAGTTCTGCCAGCCAGTCAAAGCCGTTGCCCGGGGGGTGGCGCTGCAGTACACAAGCAGACTCGAGGAGCCATACGTGAGCTGAACTGGAGTTGGGGAACCAAATAGGATCCAGGCCATCCTCAAAAAGAGGAAGTGACTGCCTCTCACCGTGAGGTACTATCCCTTACACACTCCAGTCCTACCCCCCATATAATCTTTAGTGAATTAAAAAGCAACCAAACACTACCGGTTGAAGATTATGAAGTTTACTTTGATGTGAGTGCCGTTGAGCATGTCAAGTGGTAGATTTGTGCTGAATGTACAAAAATGCGCGTTAACGTCCGAATATCCCCTTCTTAAATGTCCTCATCACCGTCAAGAGGTTTTAAATGTCATGAAATGTTTGTGAGCATACATCAGTCACAACAAACTGTGTCCGCGTGCAGTAGGATTGGTGAAGACTAATTGACTTCTTGTGGCGTGATATTTCAAAAACTGTTCAGTTGTCTAACACTGCTGGAGAAAGACAAAGACATAATTATCAGTGATTTCACTTAGCCGTTATCCAATCTGCAAGTGTGTTTTTCGCTGTTCGAAATAATACGATACCTTGCTAGGTCAGGCCGACATGGAATAACAAACTTTCTGCTTGTGCATTATTCTATTCAGTCAAGGCGATATATATATATATATATATATATATATATATATATATATATATATATATAATATATATATATATATATATATATATATATATATATATATATATATATCAGTGTACTCAGTAAACATAAATTTGGTTTTAGAAGTTGTGACGTGCTGCCGTTCTGGCTTAATACTTCAACTTGGTATTGTTCAAATAGCTGACTCCGTCTTAATAACTGGTATAGCCAGTGCTGGACTAAACATATTTCAGACAGAAACCCACCCAGAGCATGAGAGTACACTTATATAACCATAGAACGCAGACGGCAAATATAATGTGGTCTAATATAAGACTTCACATTATAGTTGATGTTTGCGTTCATTAATAATAGCTGACTTGTATTTTGTGTGTGCACGTAGTGTCAGTGCAGTTAAAAAAGCAAAAAAGATGCAAGTGTTATGTAGGGCTTTACATTATATTGACGTATGTGTTCATCAAGTCTAATGTAGGACTTGCATCTTTTGCTAAAGACTTTAGGTTCGTAAAAACAAATTTGATTTAACATAAATGTTGTTTGTGAAATTTTGCATATCAGTCATAAGTAAAGTACATACACCGCTTTGTTTGATACCGGAAGATAGTTATGTGGCACTTACTTCGTTAAGATTAGCAATAAAACAGTTACCTGCATCTCAAAGTTCATACCAGTGAAGAAGGTTATAGTTTGCAGTGTATTGTGGGAAAGTTGTTGTAAGTGCAGAGAAAAATATAGAATTAAACATAGACCTCTTCTTCTTCGTCGTTTACTATGATTCATTCATAACCCTCCACTCCCAAAGGAGCATAGGCCTTCAACAAACACATGCCAAGTCCTCCTGTCACGTGCCATCATCTCAAGTTCTTTCCACGTTCTCCTTATCATTTTCATCTCTGTTTCCAGCTCTCTTCTCCATGTGCTTCTTGGTCTACCTCTGCCTCTCTTGCCCTGGGGGTTCCAGAACAAGGACTGCCTTGTAATGCTATCTACAGGTTTCCTCAGTGTGTGTCCTATCCATCGCCATCGTCGTCTTCTCATCTCTTGTTCCATTGGCACTTGTCTAGTTCTTGTCATCAGTTCCACGTTGGTAACCTTGTCATACCATTTTAATTCCTCTATTCTACGCAAGCACCCATTTATGAAAGTCTGTAGCTTTTTGGTTGTTGTCTTTGTTGTTCTCCATGTCTCAGAGCCATACAATAGGACTGACTTCACATTTGAGTTGAAGATTCTTATTTTCGTGTTGGACCCGATTTCTCTTGATCTCCATATATTTCCCAATGCAATGAAAGCTCCTCTTGCTTTTTGTATTCTTATTTTGATATCACTTGTCTGTCCCTCCAACTTTGTCTATATTGCTGCCAAGATATGTTTAAGATTCTACATCTTGTATTGGTGCTTCTTCAAGTTCAACCCTGTTTTCATTACCTGCATTTATTCTCATTACTTTGTCTTTTCCCTGTGTATTTTCAGACCCAATTGCTGTGAGATCGAGTTATCATATATTGATGAGCCCTGCCAGATATCGACACCGGCATTCTCGCCCTAGCCTCAGGAAAGTAAGTAGTACAACTTAGACGTAGACGTAGTACCTTCATGTCCAGATACTGTTGTGTATATTTGCTTAGTACTTCCTACCATAATTTTATTCACAGCAAATAAACCGTAGCGAAGCAAAGCATTAAAAAAGTATACCGTCTTTGGGTGCTACCCATTAGAATAGAACATATCAGGAGTTGGCTGCTTAAAGGAAAATTTGCTAGAGCGTCGGTATACAAGATATGAACTGGGTTTAGAGAGGACTCAATAACACATGGAGAAGAGAACAGGAGTCAGAAATGAGAACGATGAGGAAGTCACGGAAGGACCTTGAGCTAATGACGCGTGACAAGAGGTGACTTAGCGAGTGTTTGTTAAAGGCCTGTCTTCCTAAGGAAGCTCAAGGGTAATGAATGATTATATATATATATATATATATATATATATATATATATATATATATATATATATATATATATATATATATATATATATATATATATATATATATATATATATATATATATTGTGTTTCTTTCGGCGTCTTCTTTTCATTTCTTCTTGTTGCAAGAACTTCTTTTCTCCCAATCTGAGGTGGCACCGTAAGAAGCATCGCCACGTAGTGCAGTCGGCAGCTTCATCCACCCAGGTTGCTGGATTATGTCCAGTGCCTTATGTCTCTATTGCTCATATCTTTGAACATCAGCTGCGATTGCCCGGCTGTTCTTGTGCCAAACGCCAGTTGTCCGTAGAAAATATCTTTGGGGATGCGACCATCTTCCATGCGGCGGACATGGCCAAGATTGCGTAGTCTGCGCTGCCTGAGTAGTGCATACATGCTTTGAAGGCCAGCTCATAACAACACCTCGACTTATGTCACTTTGTCCTGGCACGAAATACCAAGGGTGTGGCGTAGTCACCGTAGATGGAAGGTATTGAGCTTTTTTTTTTCATGCTTAGCATTTTGTTTGTGTTTTATATGGTGGTGTTGCCAGCCTCATACACAACTTTTTACAACAATCTTTGTGCGAACTTAAGCCTGTTCATTTAAAAAAAAATTATTTTGGTTTCATCGGAGACCTCCGGCAATTTCACGGGGCAGTGTTCAAGTCTGCAGTGATTCATTCGTTCCTTACCTGTCAGCTACCTTTGAAATATAAGCATTCAACAAATACTCGCAACGTTGCCCTGTCCTGAACAATATTGGTTATACTGGTTGAGCCCATTATATAAGTATTAATTTGTGGCCGATGGCCCCTTTAATTGTAGTTACGCCCCTGTCCTTGTTTGTTTATATAGTGCCCATGATTCACTTTAGAATGGCGGGATCGGCTCCGTTGTTCGACAGTTACTCTAAAAGTCATGTCTAATGGTTAGTTTTAAAAAAAAAACAACTACTTCGGTCATCAGTTGCAGAAGTGGGCATTATTAACTTAGGTTCGACTGTGGTTCTTTGATTCTAATCGCTTGGCTACTTGTACAATTCTCTTGAGGGTACTGGGGACTCCCATTCATTCTCCTTGTTTTTCCACGACTGTTAATTTTTGTTTCAAGCCATTCCCTTGAATTCTCGGCGTGGTAGACACAATATCAAGTATAATCATAGTCTGTTATGTGTAGTCGAGCAGACAAATTAAAGTGACATAGACAAAAGTACATTTACACTGCGCGAGCGTTCTTTTCATAACCATTGTTTTATGTCTCGTTAATTGTAAGTCATACATTTAATTGTGACCACAGCAGGCTCACAAATTATTGTGTGATCCAACTCAATAGTATGAAATTGAAACACACATTAGAACTATACAGTACGGCACGGGACGGGGACGACAAAACGATACCTCGCACCACCTTAAAAATTCCCCAGGGCCGGCTCTGACTGTGAGAGTACTCCGTCACAGTGTTCAACAAGTAAGTTCATTTATTTTTTACATTCGACACTATTTACAATTGGTTTGTTTCTTTACCTTACAGCGTTTTTCCTCCATCGAGCCCCGCACTCCTACTTCTCCAAGTGAAAACGGCCAGCCTCAGGTATACACAGTACAAGATAGTGATGACAATGTATTCACAGAGGAAAAGGAAGTGCCAACATTTGATGTCCCCCCGACACCTGGTACGGCACCATCTGTTAACACGAAGCCGGGGTGGAGCAAGAGAAAACTGCGCTCTCGGGACATAATTCTTATTGCAGTTGGCGTGGTCCTGTTGGCGGCACTTGCCGTAGGAACGACTGTCGCCATCATACTTGTAAATAAAGGTGTGAATCGTCTTAGTCTAACATTTATTTTATTTCTCTTTAAGTGTTTTTCAGTCTGTATATCTTTTTAAATAATTTGATGTTAATGACATTGGTCAATTAAAAAAAAAAAGTATTCCGTTCAACCCTCGATGGATTTTAATTAGTATATATAATGTAATAAATTCAAGACAATATAGTAACTTCTTCTCGTCTCCACTCAGTCCAAATAGAGTAAATCAAAACCAAAATTGTTTATGTGTGTGTGTGTGTGACCTCCCCTTTCCAAGAAACAAACAAACAATAAAAATTTAAAAAAAAAAAAACAACAAACAAACAAAATGAAAGGGGGGTAAAAACAAACAAAGTAAAATCTCTAATAACTTCCCTGTTGTTAACTTGGTGAAAAGGAGTGAGAAAGCCCAGGGGTGTTTGAGATTACACCAAATTCACCAATTATCTGCCATCAACTTCCATCCCACTCTACTGTCCATTCCTTAGTTATTATTCTTTTAATTAAGCTTTTGATCTGTGTTTTACTCATCCCCACATTTATTTGGTTTTTATTATTTCTACTTTTCTTACCCTCTATATCCGCCTTTTCATTTCCTTCCATGCCAACATGTGAAGCTATCCAAGCTATTAGAGCAGAACCTCCTCTGGAGCATAGTATTTGCCAGGTCTACTGCAGTCTCGTAAGTTTCTTATAGCCTGAACATCCGAAGTGAGTCTGTTAATATTGCCAATTTATGAGGAGGGTTGTTAACAATTTTCAGAGCTTTCAGAATTGAAACCATCTCTGCTGTGAAAATAAATGTATTATCTGTTATACTATATCCTTTCACCATTTGGCACATGGTAACATAAAGTTCTATCCACAATTTGTTATCGTCTCCCTTAGATCCATCTGTGTACACTAATACTGTCTTTTGATATTTGTTGAATATATGTCCTGGCTTTGTTTTTGATAGTTACCATATCAGTCGTTTTATTAATTATGCCTGCCAGGTGGTAGTGTGTATCTGGTTTCTTGAGTTTTGTAAATACTACTGTTATTAATTGCTGCATTTGGGGCATCCAAGTTCCTCCATGCATTTCCAACCTGTCGGGTATCTACTGGTATTCATGAACCTGTTCTGATTTGTTGTTAATTGATACCCAGTAAATGATGGATGTGTCTTGTCCAACATAATTTTAGTCATGTAATTTAGGCTTAGTTCCTTTCTCCAAAGGTCCAAAGGGAGGATTCTAAGGCCACTTTCAGAGCATCCCCTGGATGTTGATCTGAATGCACCTGCAATTGTACATAATGCTTGGTACGGTATTGCCTCCCTTGCTTTGCAGTAGTGGTCCAACAGTGGCCAAAACTCAAGAGTATCTAATATGGGCTTCAAAGGTATCTACCTTTGCACAAGATTACTCTTTCTCCAGAGAGTCTTCACAAGATATTCAGAATAAGCGAGAAGAATACTGCTTTGGCTTAGTATGTTAACTCTGTAATTCTGCTGACGCTTTTGTGAAGGATTTAAGCACTTATTACGTTCAGCTCGTTTAAGCCCACACCCATGATTTACTCAGTGAAATTCTGTTATTCTAGTGTAGCTCTGTTTAGAGTGTGTGTAGTAATTTGACTGATATATCGACTTCAAGCAGGCCTTCGACAAGGTGTGGAAAGATGGCCTTATTGCAAAACTTAGGAGAAGTGGAATCCAAGGCAACATGATGAAATGGATCCAGTCATACTTGCATAACAGGAGAACTAGAGTCACTCTTGACGGTTTGCAGAGCAGAAAAGTGTTGCTCTGTCAGGAGGTACCTCAAGGAGGAGTAATTTCCCCAACACTCTTCCTTGTTTACATCAATGACCTGGTGAAAGATCTCCCCGCAGAAGTGAAAGCTGCCTTATATGCAGATGACCTAGTACTCTGGTGCGCTGATGAAAACGTCACCACAGCAAATTATAGAATGCAGCGGGCAGCAGACATGCTAGTGTCAGGGGCAGAGAAATGGCTTATCACAATAAACACAGACAAAACCTCCACAACACTGTTCTCCCTCGCCCCCAAGGACAAAGCAGCTAACATACACCTAGGGACAACCGTGATCAAGGAAGAAAGCTACCCCACCTATCTTGGGGTGACATTTGACCAAAGGCTTACATGGAATAAGCATATTGAAAATGCAGAAGGAAAGGTCCGAAGACGACTAGGCATACTCAGAAAATTAGCAGGTACCAACTGGGGAGCAAATGAACGAACTCTAAAGAAGATTTATAATGGAGTAATAAGACCACACTTAGAGTTTAGCTCAGCAGCATGGTCATCAGCTGCTAACTCACATCTGCAGTCTTTGGACAAGGTGCAAAATCAAGCTCTCAGGCTCATAACAGGGACTATGAAAACTACACTAATATCAGAGATGCAGAAGGCTGCTGGATTACAGACATTGTCCCATAGAAGAGACACCAAAAACATGATACAGATGGAAAAGTACAACAGTATGCCAACGCACCCAATGAAGGCAAGACTAGATGATCTGGCATTGGGACGTCTAAAGCGTAGCAGCTTTGTGCATCGGGGAAAAAGACTTAAAAGACAGCATCAAGAAGACCTATCCATGAAGACAACACCACTGAAGCCCACCCTATACCCTGTACCATGGGAGCAGGCCAGCAGTGCCCTCCAAATTAATACATCAGTCAGTGGTCTCACAAGTGGATGTGAGTATAGTGATCTGCAAAAACGAACTGCTACATTGAGTATGATCCAAGAAAGCTATCCCGACCAATCATGGATACATGCCTATACAGATGGATCAGCAACTAATGCTGTTAGGAACGGAGGTGCCGGTATCTTTATCTCATATCCTGACAACCACTATGAGACTAGGCACATTCCCACTGGTAAATTCTGTTCCAACTATACAGCTGAGGTTCAAGCTCTAGAGCAAGCTGCAAATATGATTTATAACACCAACTCTGACTGCCACCAGGTAGTCATCCTCACAGATGCACTGTCTATCCTGCAAGCTCTCAAGGGTGGTAAACTCCCGCATCTGAGAAATCAACTAAACAAGGTAGCTGCCAAAAAGAGAACCATACTTCAGTGGGTACCATCTCATTGTGGTGTACCCGGAAATGAAAAGGCAGATAAACTTGCAAAAAAGGGAGGAGAATGTGAACAAGAAGATAATGAAGTCACATACTTTGAGAAAAAGAGAGCTATCCAGACTATCAGAAGAGAACATAACCAACCCCAAGACGACTACCATACTCTTGACCGGCAGGGACAGATAACTATTTTTCGCCTCAGGACAGGGCATAACAAGCTGAATAAACACATGCACAAGCTACGTTTGTCTGCTTCACCACTGTGCACATGTGGATTAAACGAACAAACTGCTGAGCATGTTCTACAGGATTGTCCTCTGTATGACCAGTTAAGAAAGATATACTGGCCCAATGACTCAACACTAAACTCAAAGCTATATGGAGCTAAAGAGGAACTTCAAACAACAGTCGAATTCATCATGAGAACTCGTCTGACGGTGTAAACATCAAAGATGCGATCGCAAGAAGAAGAAGAAGAAGACTGATATAAACATGCAGTAAAATGATTAAATCGAGGTTAAATTTGTAACATTACAAATAACAAAATTTAATAATCACTTTAGGTTTTAACAGTTGGAAAATTATTTGAATAGTTATGGATCAAGAAAAGTTATCATCACAGTCTTTATGGAATGTGAGATGTTACAAGAAGTTCAAGTGGCAGCATATATTTGAACTTAGCTGCCAATGACGGTTCTGCTCCTTCTTTTCACTCTGCTCATGCTCGTCTCTGATCAAGGTTGTCGGGGGTAGCTCGTTTCCCAGAAATGTCAAGGAGAGTCTACCACGTGCGTCCTTCGTCTTAAAGCTTAGGCCACGGTTCCCTTCTTGTTGCAGAGATAGTACTTTCTGCTGGTACCACCAATAAGCCAATCCTGACTCACATACTTTTTGCTCAGATGAATAAAAGAGACTTGAATCGGCCTCTTACACGCGTCTGGGGTGTCGTTAATTTAATAAGTTCACTCTCTGACTTCGTGTGTGGTTCTTCAGTTTCCTCAGTCCCGGTTTCCTTATTTAAAATATTAGAGATTTCCTGGGCTATATTGTAAGTCCTGATAAATATACCAATAAAAGGTGTTCGGTATATTAAGAAGGAATTCTGAATTCTAATTCTTTGTAGCGGAAGGTTTTATATGTGTGAGATGATAGTGCTAGAGTAGAAATAGTATTCTCTCCTGAATGTGTGAGGTCCCAGTGACAGAGAAGTACACTGGTATCACTCGATAGTCACGGCTGTGAAAGTATCTGGACTGAAAATATTTAAAGAACAGTCAGACCTTACTGCGCCACCTTCGCTATGTGACCACCTGTGATATTAATAAAAATTCAACCAAACTCAGTATCAACTATATTGAATGAATAAAGCTGGTGAATACAATTTATATCCTCTTTATTTACATCTATCTAATTGTGGTGATTGTGTGTGACTGTTGATACAAAATTTATATTTATACAAAAAAACCAAATTGGCGAAATCAATTACAGTTTTTACTAGTTAAACTAAAATGCCATTTCTTTTGACTCTTCCAATTGGTTGGGTAATAGACTTCTTCACTGTCTTATTTACTTTATAGCTTTCACTAGTTTATCACGCAAATTGTCATCATAAAACTCTGCTTGACAGTTATCACTTCTTGGGTGCACGATTGTCACAAATATCACTCATCTGTTATGATAATCAGTGTTCATATTCTTCTTCCTTCTTCCTCGTTCGCCCTGAAAAGGACGGTGGTTGCGTTGTGTCTGTTTACGCCTAAGCTGTGATATCTGCACCTTTCGGTCGACACATCCGACTTCTGCACGGCATTTTTTGGGACCAGGTTTGCCTTCCCTCTTCGATCCGTACTCGCTCAGCCAGCCTGCACTGCTGCAGACTGTTTCCAGGACCACCACGTGGAGGTGGAGTACGGTCTTGACCAGCTCTGGTTCGCTGATCCTGATGCAAGCAGTCAAGCTATGGGTCGCTGACTGCATTCACTATTGCTGCATCTTTGGGTCCCAGTGTTCATATGAGATGTACAGTAGGTCGTGCTTCTACCAATCCAGGCACTGCTGGGGCGATTAGCATTGATCATCGAGCAATTCTTGATCATGGACCTCTGACTTTGGGTTGACAAGCATGAACCCTCGCAGGATCTAATTAAGATCAGTAAAGACTGGCTTTTGTGGAGTAACAGAACTGCCTGGCTGCAAATAACAAGATATTGGCCTTTACACGTTTCTCTCTCTCCAGCCGTTGTCCTTCTGTCTTGCTTCGCTGTACAAGTGAATTTGAAATCATTTTCGACCGCCCTTATATTTGGTGCTTCCGGACGTACAGGAAACAAGGCTCGCAACTCCAGCAAACTTCCCAAAATAGTTGTAACTCCGAGAGATTTGTGCTAAATGGGTTTCAAACCTTGGTCTCGTGCATCGCACCCTTCCCAGTTCAAGCCTTTAGAGTTATAGATCTCCATTCTTAGTGAGTTGACCTTCATATCTATATGTTGTTTTCCTAAATCGGTCGTGTTAACGATTTTATCTTGAATTATGAATAGGAAAAACACAGGATTTCTTAATGCACGGACACTTATTCCTGCAAAATTCTTCTCAACTACTTACTCCCTCCAGATTTCCTTGTACCTATGCATAAATGAAGATATTCCCGTCAAAAGGAGACCATTCTCATCCTTGTCTGTCATTCCGTTCTCCTTCCCGATCTCTAATTCTAACCATGTTTCGGACGATTTATTCTTCCTTATACATTCGCCGAAGTCGTTCTATCTGTCCGTGGGAAACCCCTTTTCTGATTGGCTGCCCTAGATACACAAAATACTCCTGCATTCCTTTGTGCGGGCTAGTACACTTGTGTCCCACTTTCCGGTCTTCATACATTTAACTAGGCAATTGCGTAACATGCGACATTCTTCACTGTAGCAGTCTGATGTCTTGGGGAGCGATTTCTCAAGTGAAATAGCTTGAGAAAATGGTCAGATTATATTCCCTGCCTTCCCACGCCTGCGTTTGTCACGATGTTAAATAAACGCTCCAATCATATTCAAACAGGTCGGGTTATGGGGTAATTTCAAAATATTCCGACATCGGATAATTTTGAACGTAAGGCAGAGGTCATCTCTCCCATATATGGTAATAAGATGTCCGATGCCCTTGTGTACAAACTTCCAAACACACCGGTAACTGCATATGACCATGTGTTCGAGATGTAGCAATCTTACTTTTATCTAAAGTAATCTTGTCATCTATGTCTTATCGGTGATTAAGCCGATAGCGCGGGCCGATGTACGTGTTAATCTGCCAACAAATCTGGGCAGCGCCAAGCAAATGTGATTATTATCACTTACAGGGAGTGTCGAATGATTTGATAAAATCAAATATCTGCTACTTCGCAGAAAAATAACAAAGAAATAAAGAAAAGTGCGACAAGTGAGAGCAAATAATAAAATGTACAGATATTGCCGGAGTGAAACAAAGATCGATAGGGGCCGCCCCGTTTTGTCACAGTGCTGAATTCTAATTTAATCTTGTGTATGTGTGCTGCAGAGTCATATACTATGCTTGCATAATCAATTTTGCCTCTAATGAAAGATTTATAGAATATGATCATTGTCTTAGTGCTTGCACCCCATCCATGACCTTTCAAATACCTTAGCATGTTAGTTAGTCCCCTACAAGACTCTACCAGTCTATCTATGTTGTTTGTTCTAGTTCAGTTGTTGGTCTAGTGTCATTCCTAAGTACCGTGTGGTTTTGGCTGTACTAATTTGTTGCCCCTTTAAGTTTGTCAATTATCTTATTTTTAACAAACCTACCTTTACTGAAGACCATTCTGTCTTATTTGCTTACTTACTTACTTACTTAGTTGTTCCCCTTCTACCGTGAGGTGTAGAGGTTTGGAAGAGAGAGCGCCAGACTATCCTATTGGCTGTCTTCCTCCTGGCCTGGTTCCATTCTAGTCCTCGGTCCTTCAAAGATTGTCTAATGTTGTCCTCCCAGCGGACTCTGGGTCGTCCTGGGGGTCTGGATCCCTGGCTCTTTGTTTCCCATGCTTGTCGTGGTAGCCGATCTTCTCCCATTCTGCAGACACGGCCAAACCATCTTAGTTGGGACTGTTCTACTTGGGTCTGCAGGGGGTGGGATTTTAGACCTTGATGTATCGTCTGGTTGCGGACCATGTCTCTTCTTGTTACTTCAACCACCTTCCTCAGATACCTCATTTCTGAGGTTTGGATCTGGCTTTTGTGGGTTGTAGTCATTGCCCGTGACTGACATCCATATGTCAAGGCCATCTTCGTTTTCTTACCAACTGTCTTATTTGCATTTAATTGAAATCCCCATTTATTCATCCATTTATATACTTTATTTATTTGTGCTTGAAGATTATTATATAATATTGTTAGATTTTCCCAGATCTTCAAATAGCAACATCATTATTTTTGATATCTTTAAATTCTTCAATCAAATCATTTACCATTATTGTAAGAATTGAAGGGGATAAAACTGATCCTTGAAGAATGCCTTTCAGTTGTTCATACAGTCCTAACCTGTCATTGTGAATTTGTACTGTGAACAGCCTATCTTGAAGAAAGTTCTCTAAGTATCTATACATTTTACCTGTAATTCCTATTTTTTTTATTTTAAAGAGAGCATCTGCTCTCCAGCATTCATCATAGGCCCTATCTATATCTAGTAATATTGCCACTGTTTTTTATTTCTTTTGAAATCCTAATTTGATTTCATGCTCCATTTTGATTATCTGATCCAAGCTCTTCAAAGAGACAGAAAACACATAACAGAAGAGAATCTAGAAGAATATAAAAAAAATAAATGAATCAAACAAAATAATACTCAAAGCAAAAACGAATCACTGGAAAAGATTCTGTCTAGCCCTAAATCCCCAAAACACACTATCTTATAGATGTGTGGAATAAATTAAAGGCTGTAAAAGGCAGAACTAGACAAATAATAATACCTACTATTAAAAACCAAGAAAGAGCAGATACTGACAAGCAAAAATCAAATGTACTGGCCAGATACTACCATAATGTTAGTTCCATGAAAAAGCCAGGTCAGAATGAGAGCACTAGAAGAAATAAGCTCATTACAAAACTCATTTAAAAAGTAACTGAGAATACAGACAAGTTATCATATTTAGATGCATATATTACAATGGAGGAAGTGAAACATGTAATAAATGAAAAAAAAAATACAGCACCAGAACATGATATCTTGAGCTATGAAATACTGAAACATATACCAAGGAGCACTTTAGGAATTGTAACATCTCTGTTTAACAAAATTTTGAATTTGGGGAAAATTCCCAAGACATGGAAAGTGGCAGTAGTTATTCCAATACTAAAACCAGAAAAATATGATCATGATGCTAGTTCATACATACCAATTTCATTAACTTCCTATGTAGGTAAAATATTAGAAACCATAGTAAATAATGGATTAAAGTTTTATTTGGAAAAAATAAAATATACAGCCAGACTCAGTCAGGATTTAGAAGGGATAGATGCACTATGTATTGGTAAAAACCCTTTTGGATTTGATATGTACGTATAAGATATTTGGGATTGTCGCAGTGATATTCAGACATTTAAGTGTGTCATTACATTTCTGTTGTTATGTTTGTTGGGGGCTGCTTCATGGTGGGTAATTATCTTGGCTAGTTTATTTTTGGTCAGGATGGTTGCACCATGTGGCATCCCCAACTAAGACTCACTTAGACGCATTGCGTAGAGTAGGATGACGCGTTATACCTAGTGACAAGTCAGTCTTCATATGGCATTCATGCCTAACAGTAGTGTTTATAATATGTGGTTTATCCACTAGCTTATATGTAGTGTTAGTCTGCGTTATGGCTGTTGAGCCCAGTGAAAGTGTTTTAGATTTAATGTGATTTTAATCACTTTACATCGTGTAGAGCAAAGTGTGGCCTACGCCACTTAGATAATTTGCTAATTATCGAATAACATTGTGGAATGGCAACATTGCCAGAATAACTAGTAAAGATGTAAAGATTGCATGATAAGCCAAATACAAATAAATATGAAGTCAGAGTTAAACTAGCAAATCTAGAAATGAGTTCGCAGACATAAAGTGATGTGAAAGATTATAATTAAACAATGTTCGATGCAGTGACAGTAAGGTTATAGAAACTAAATATTCTGACAATGATAATGAATGCACAAGGATCTGTGCAAGTTTATAAATTGTAATGCCAGTCAAAATTATCAAAGACAACAGAGTTTAGTTCTAGTGTTTTTTTCATGCTTCATAAGAAAGTGTGAACATTTATTAAAATGCAAAGTCAGTCGTCACTACTGGCGTTCTTCTCACTGAACTGAACTTATTGCATCGCCTTGCTTGATTTTAACCATTGGTGTTGACCTTCAATGATGTTATCTCTGGTATTCACCAAAGATCGTTCTTAATATAAATGAACACAAGCCCCTAACAAACCTTGGCTGAAGTTGTTACAATGAAAATTAAACGATTAGAATAATGACAATAGAACTCAAAAGTCAGAACAAACTTGTTTAATGAATAACGATGGTCAAGAGATATATTCAAGAACTGGATGGGGGAAAACTATGAATTCGAACTATAAACCTGTTCAAAAACCGTCCCCAACAATGTTTTGCTTCTCTATACCAGAACTAAAAAAAAACCCTTGACTTCATTTTGATGACATGAAGAATTGTGATTTTATTGAAACATTGAAACGTCTTCTTTTTTCATTTTAGACTCATCATCATCATACTCTATACTGTCATCAACAGTTGAACCTGAAGCAACGCTATCATCTTCACAAGGTTGGATATTATGTTGTTATGTTTAAAATCATTATCATCATATCTTGTATTTAATCATTCTCGTCATACCTCTCCTCACTTGTACTACTTCTACATCTTCTTTACCACCTCCTGTCTTCTCATTTCCACTGTTTCTTCTCCTTTATTTGTTGATGCCTTTCTCCTTTTTCCCTGTTTATTTTTGATTGCTAACCATGTTTATGTCTGCATTCCTTTGAAAAGTATGTTTACAATTGTTACAGAATTTAATAAAGAAGGTAATATTATTTTCTGAGTGCTGAAGATCAAATATTTTATATTGCAGCAACAACAGACACACCAACAACAACAACAGATACAACAGCAACAGATATATTGTCACCATCAGAAGGTAAGCCTGTGCCATCTCCATTTTGTGATTTTCATATTCTCACATATCTCATAATTGTCAGGCATCTGCTCATGGACTTTTCCTTGTATTGTTCCTGTGTTCTCCACATCTCTTCTTTTCTTCATTCTATTAATGCATCACACCAGGAAAATAAAAAGGTAGTCCCATAGCAGATACTGCCGTAGGGGTGTGAAGTGTTAGAGACATCACCACACTAGGTCCAGCATCGAGAGGTGGGGTTCCCTTCCTCGCTGCCTTTTCCTTCCTTAACTCAAAGAGCAGAGTCAGGTACCTATTTACAGCTGGGTAGACTGGAGCTTGTCGATAATGTGATTTGAACCCAGCATCTTTGCCATGAGAGACCAGTGCTCTAACCACTCTGTCGGACACTTACCAGGAAAGTAAGAAATGTAAAAGTAAAGGAATGAGGAGAGATAACTTTCTCTGTCTCTCCATTCTTTAACTCATATCAAAGCATAGGGGTCGTCCACATATGACGTCACACAGTGATGGAGCAGGGGTGGTCCAAACTTTTGTGACGAAGTGTGATGATAGGGAGAGGGAGGTTTAAAGCAGTGTGACGTCACACAACAAATATGAGTGAGGATCGTTTCTTTCATAAATGATGTCTGAACAAAATAGATTTTGTAACCTCATACCTCAGTCTACTTCTATCCTCAAAAGCAGACAACTTCCTCGTGGATGACTTTTATTATTATAATCACAGCTGAAATATCAGATAATCGTGAAAACCTTTAGCTGGTTTAAATTGCTATTTAAGCCGTGTCTTGTGCTGTTAGATAGCACATAAAAGGAAAGATATGTTAAAACTGGATTAATTAAGCACTATTTATTTTAAAATAGTGGGGGAGGTTTTGAGGTGTGTGATGTCACATGGGTGGGGGATGGTTGTGATGAAGTGTGAAAGGAGGGAGAGAAGGTTTAAAAATTGTAAAAATTGCATTTTAAAATGGCAAATATTGCGTTTAAAAATGGCAAAGATTGCGTGACATCATGCGTGGACGACCCCATGGGTCATCCTCAGCATGTACTACCCTGGCATATCATTTTCTCTGTAGTGACTACTGATGTGTTACATCAGTTGTGTAGTTTTCTATCTGAGTTTTTCATAATCTTCCTCTTTTTCTGTTTTGCTGTGGGTTCTGTGTGAAAGAAAATCTGGACATTTCTAGAACTGACTTTCTCAAAATATGCTCAGTTAATCTAAATCGGGTGTTGGCAGCCAGGAGCTTTTGGGACCTACTTCAGTAATACTAAGCTCTCTAAAGATCTATATATGTGTGTGTGTGTATAATTTTAAGTGGGGGGTGATGGGAGGGTGGAGGGGAGATGATGAACCTTACAAAGAAAAGAAGCTTTTCCCATAAATATATATTCCCGCTAGGCAGCTGTGGTTTGAATTCAGAGTTTTACTTTCTCTTAGATAGGCTTCCAACCAAGGATCACAAGCCCTGTCTGCCCGAAGCAACTGGTTTTAAGGTGCCAGGGACTCGCCTTCGCCCCTTCTCCCATCAGTGGAAACAGTTCCGCCGGGCTCAGATTGAGCCACACATGAAGGCCGGGAGCTGGGCTTGGTTGTCAGAGGCTATTTGAGGCATGTGCCATAGAAGCATTTATCTGCAGTGAGAGCTTATCCTCCACCCATGTGTTACTGGGGCCTAAAAGGGGAGCAGAGAATAGTAACACTGTACCCTACGATGCATGTCTTAAAAAGCGACTAAGGAGGGTTGGGCATGGGGCTGGTTACCCCATCCCATAAAAAACCTTTACCAAAAAAACTTCAGCAAACATGGACAAGTCAAATACAGAACATAAATCAACTCAGCTGCCCAAAACAGAAGAAATTCCTCTGGAAAGGAGGCGCATGAAGCAACCCAGAGAAAGCCGAAAGGAGTCTGGGTTGCCGACTAACCTTTTTTCGTCTAGGAAAATCTCCCGGATTGGCACCTGGAATGTTCGTACTCTGTACAAACAAGGGAAAACTGCACAGGTAGCAGCAAAAATTACAAATTACAGGATTGATGTCCTGGGTCTTTGCGAGACATGATGGAAGGGCATAGATGGGGGAGATTGATTACAGGAGAAATGGTGTTGTCCTCAGGACATGAGGAAGAAAGAGCCCACCACAGTGAAGGGGTGGCTCTAATGCTGTCTAGGGAAGCACAGAAGGCACTTATAGAATGGGAAGCAATGGGACCCCGAATTATAACAGCAAGGTTTAAATCAGCCAAAAAGAAATAAATATAAACATCATCCAATGTTATGCACCAACAAACAATAAAGAAGAATCTGAGAAAGAAGACTTTTACACCAGACTACAAAGTGTCTTGGACAATAAGAAAAGAAAGTACATCACAATTTTGATGGGGTACCTAAATGCGAAAATAGGAGCAGATAACACCGGCTTTGAAGAAATCATTGGAAAGCATGGATTAGGTATGATGAACGAGAATGGGAAACTATTAGCTAACTTCTGTGCTTCAAATTAACTAGCTAAAGGAGGAAGCATATTCCCACATAAAAGAAAACAGAAAGCAACATGGATATCACCAGACCACAGAACTGAGAATCAGATTGATCACATATGCATAAGTAAGAAGTTTAGGTCATCATTGCATGATGTGAAAGTATGTAGAGGAGCAGTGGTTTCAGATCACCATCTTCTGTTAGCTAGAACAAAATTAAAACTCAAGAAATTTACAACAGTATATAGCTATAGACAACAGTATAATGTGGGATATCTAAGAAATCAGGAAATAAGAGAACAATTTTCAATCACAGTATCCAACAAATATCAAATACTCCAACAGCTGGAAGATGAGGCAGATATGGAAGACCACTGGTAAAACATATATGAAACAGGACGTGAAGAAATACTGAGAAAAAGAGAACATCAGCACAAAGCATGGTTAACAACAGAAACCATTAGCAAGATAGAAGACAGGAAAAACAAGAAAGCAGGCTTAAACCGAAGCAAAACCAGAAGCTCCAAAGCCAAGGCTCATGAAGTGTACGTAGAAGCAAACAAAGAAGTAAGAAGAAACATCAAAAGAGACAAGAGGAAGTATATTGATGAGCTGGCAAAGGAGGCAGAGGAAGCTGCAGCCAAAGGAAATATGAGGGGCCTGTACAACAACACAAATAAGCTAACAGGAAAATATAAGCAAGCAAATGGCCTCATAAAAGATAAGAATGGAAAATTGCTTAGTAATATACAAGAACAAATGAAGAGATGGACAGAACATTTTGAGGAACTTCTCAATAGACCAGCTCCACCTAATCCCCCAGATATCCAGCCAGCAGAAGAGGAGCTACAAATGAGCTGTGAACAACCAAGTAGAGAAGAAATAAAGAAAGCCATAAAGCTTCTGAAAGATGGAAAAGTAGCTGGTCCAAATGGCATTCTAGCAGAGGCCATCAAAACAGATATTGATACCTCTACAGAGATATTATACAAACTACTTGGCAAAGTGGGAGAGAGAGGAAATACCAGCAGAATGGAAGGAAGGTTATCTGGTCAAATTGCTTAAGAAGGGAAATTTACAAGAGTGCACAAATTATAGAGGAATAATGTTACTATCAGTGACAGGAAAAGTATTAAACAGAATCATCCTTGAGAGATTAAAAGAGTCCATAGACAAGCAACTGAGAGATGAACAAGCAGGTTTTCGACAAAACAGATCCTGTACAGACCAGATAGCCACACTGAGAATAATAGTTTAACAAAGTCTGGAATGGAATTCACCGCTATACATCGGATTTGTTGACTATGAAAAGGCATTTGACAGTGTAGACAGAGAATCATTTTGGAAATTGATGAGGCATTATGGAGTTCCCATGAAGATCATTAACTTAATAAAGAAGACCATGAAGACATGTCATGCAGAGTTCTTCATGAAGGACAACTTACAGAACCATTAGGATTAGAACGGGAGCGCGACAGGGATGCCTCTTGTCTCCATTTCTTTTCTTACTAGCAATAGATTGGGTTATGAAAACATCGACATTACACAACAGAAATGGAATTCAGTGGAATTTGACTAAACAGCTTGATGATCTAGATTTTGCAGATGACCTGACTCTTCTGTCCCATAACCATAATCAAATGCAAGACAAAATGAAAATACTTGATGAGAGGTCACAAGTGGGCCTGAAAATACGCAGGGGAAAGACAAAGATCATGAGAATAAATGCAAGAAATGATAACAGCTTGTGCTGTATTGGGAGGACTTCCAAATGTTGTTTAGGCTAAAGAAGGCTGTTCTTGCCTTATTCATTCTGATGTTGATGTCTTTGCCTGCCCCGCCGTCTGGTGTTACTATGCTTCCTAGGTATGTGAAGGTATCTGTCTGTACCAATTGCTTATTCCTTACTGATATGGGCTCAGGGTTGCTCACATTGAGCGTCATGACCTCAGACTTCTTTAAATTGATGTTCAAGCCCACCTGCTGGCTAAACATATTAAGTCTATCCGTTTTTTCCTGGATGTGTTGATGTGAATGTGCTAGCAGTGCAATGTCATCTGCATATTCCGGATCTTCCAATGTAGAAAATGTTGTCCATCTTATTCCTCTTGGACTGCCCTCTGTTGTCTGGCGCATCACCCAGTCTATGACTGTTAAAAATAGAGTGGTTGATAAGGGGCATCCCTGTCGTACTCCTGTCTTCACCTCAAAGGTTAGGTTGCTCTGCCCAACACTGCACGTAAAGTTTGCATAGAGGCTTTTTATGATTGATTTATCTAGAATGCACTTATTTAAAGTCTACCCAATCAACCTCCACCTGTTGTGTCTGATTATACTTACTTACTTAGTCGTTAACCTTCTACCGTGAGGTGTAGAGGTTTGGAAGCGAGAGTGCCAGACTATCCTATCGGCTGTCTTCCTCCTGGCCTGGTTCCATTCTAGTCCTCGGTCCTTCAAAGATTGTCTAATGTTGTCCTCCCAGAGGACTCTGGGTCGTCCTGGGGGTCTGGATCCTTGGCTCTTTGTTTCCCATGCTTGTCGTGGTAGCCGATCTTCTCCCATTCTGCAGACGTGGCCAAACCATCTTAGTTGGGACTGTTCTACTTGGGTCTGCAGGGGGTGGGATTTTAGGCCTTGACGTATCGTCTGGTTGCGGACCATGTCTCTTCTTGTTACTTCAACCACCTTCCTCAGATACCTCATTTCTGAGGTTTGGATCTGGCTTTTGTGGGTTGTAGTCATTGCCCAGGACTCGCATCCATCTGTCAAGACTGGGACATAGGTGGAGCGGTATACAGCCATCTTCGTTTTCTTACCAACCTCTCTCTTGCTGAGGAATCCTCGATTTATGGCCTGAAAAAGTCTCCCAGCTTCTGCTTTTCGAGTGGCCAACTCTTCTTTGATGCCTCCCTTTCGGTCTATAATAGCTCCGAGGTATTTAAAGTGGTCGACCTGCTCCAGGACCTGTTCTCCCAGCTTAATCTGATGTCTTTTTTCTTCTCGGGATATCACCATGGATTTTGTTTTAGAGCTGCTTATGACCATCCCTCTCTTTTCCAGCTCTTCCTTCCAGACTTGCAGGTTGGATTGGAGATGTTCCTCTGATTTAGCAATCAGGGCAACATCATCAGCAAATGCCAGCTCTGAAATACAGACCTGTTTCATCTTTCAGTACCCCACTGAATATTTTCTTGTTCTCTCCTTACATGCCTTGATGACATCGTCCATGAGGAGTATGAAAAGATAAGGGGACAGGATATCACCTTGTCTTACACTAGTGGTGGTCCTGAACTCTTCTGACTTATGGTTTGCTGTCCTCACATAATTTCTGCAAGACTTGTAGAAGCTCTGTATAGCATGAATCAGAGGTGCTGGAATGTTCTTCCTTGCCAAACAGTCCCAAAGTTTGCTCCAGGGGACCCTGTCAAATGCCTTTTCCAGATCTATGAAACAAAGATGGATCTCACTCTTATACTCAAGGGCCTTTTCACTCAGCTGTCTGAGTGTGAAGATTAGGTCTTGTGTACTTCGGTTTGCTCGGAGTCCGCACTGGACCTCATCCAATTGTGGCTCAGCTAGGCGTCGGAGTCTCTGATCTTGGATTCTAGAGTAGATTTTATCAGAGACACTGAGAAGGGATTTGCCTCTATGGTTTCCACATTGTCGATTGTCACCCTTTTTGAAAATTGGTGTTATGATGGCAGTTCCCAATCCTTTGGTATGGTCTTGTTACACCACGCTGCCTGTAGGAGTAATAGGAGTAAATTCCTTGAGAGTAATAGGACGCCTGATGCTCCCATGTACTTAACCATTTCTGGTGTTATACCATCATGCCCTGCTGCTTTGCCCATCTTGATTTTCTCCAGTGCTGCCTTCAGTTCTTCCATCTTTATGTCATCTTCACCATCATTGGTTTTCTCTTCTGTGCTAGTAGTTATCATTTCTGATGCTTGACCTTGCTCACCATCCAGGAGTTCTGAGAAATATTCTTTCCATCTTTCCATTACTTCCTTCGGGGCAGTAAGCAATTTGCCTTGCTTGTCCTTTATACATTTGAGAGGGCATTATTTTTCCTTACTCATGTTCTTTAGGGTCTTATAGAACAATTTCTGGTTTTCTTGCGCATCTTTTTCTAGCTTTTCTCCAAATTCTTCCCAGGACTTCTGTTTTGCTGCATGCACCTTGTTCTTTGCTTCTGTTCTGAGTGTCACATATTCTCTATATTTCTCCATTTGTCCTGTTGTGTTTTTAGCTCCTAAGTATGGATTCCATGCCATTTTCTTCTCTCTTACTTTCTCTTTGACTTCCTCTGTCTACCAAGGTGTCATCTTTTTCTTGTTCCCAAGTCGGACTTCACCACATGTTTCTGCAGCAGCTGTCTTTATGATGTCCTTGAATTTAAGCCAGAGGGTTTCCAAGTCATCAGGTTGTTCTTCTGTGTTGCTCACCGCTGCAGCAATAAGAACCCGATATCTGGTCTTAATTTCTGGCTCTCTCAGCTTGTAGGTCTTAATGCTCATTTCTCCCATTCGTTTACTTAGTTTCTTGCATGATGTTGGGCAGTTCCTAGGCTTAGCAACTCTTTCAGTTATTCTTTTGATTGTAAGCAGGTAGTGATCACTTCCAATCTCTGGCCCCCTCCAGACTCTAGCATCCCGCACATATTTGAATGAGCTCCTCCGAACAATGGCATAGTCAATCACAGACTTCTCATTCTTTGTTTGTTCACATCTAGTGTATGCATGTATGCGCTTATGGGGGAACTTTGTAATGATCAGATTCTGCTCACTGCAGAATCTAAGGAGTCGTTTTCCATTGTCATTGAGAGTATCTTCTCCATATCTTCTGATAACTCCACTCCATCTAGCATGGTCATTTCCAACTCTGGCATTGAAATCTCCGAGCATGATAATTTCATCTAGGCAGTCATCCACTGTCCTTTGAAGCAGCTCGAAGAATTCCTCCTTGACCTCTGCTCTCTCATCCTCATTTGGCCCGTACACTATGGAAAGGTTGACTATGGTTTCTCCTTCTTTTAGTTTTACAACCATAATGCGCTCCGAGACAAAGTTCCATCCTTTGATATTATCTTTTTGGTTTTTCACCACAGTGCAACCCACACCCCCTTTAGCTCTTTCAGATGTGGGTACACCACTGTAGAGCAGCGTGTCGCCATCGAGATCCATGACTCCTTGTCCCTTTTTCTTCATTTCCGTTATAGCCAGGATTTCTAGTTTTGCTTTCCTCATCTCTACCACCAGCTCCTCTTCTTTCCCATTTATACTTCTTATGTTCCAAGTTCCATAAGTCGTAGTCCGTTCCAGTTCGTCGCCTTTAGAATCAGTCCAGTTTTCTCTCTTGTATTGCTCGTAATCATGATTTAAAGCAAACAGATGACTGGCCTGTTGTGCCTTTGCATGGTGGAGGGGCTGCCTCCTTACGGCCTCCATGCAGGCCGCCCTCCTCCTATTTCAGCTGGGCTTGGGACCGGCCTTGGCGAAGTTGTGTCAGATTATCAGTTTCTTAATTCCCTTCTTCTCCTCCCCCTCGCCCCCCCCCCCCCCCCCCCCCCCCCCCCCCCCCCCCCCCCCCCCCCCCCCCCCCCCCCCCCCCCCCCCCCCCCCCCCCCCCCCCCTCCCCCCCCCCCCCCCCCCCCCCCCCCATATTATTTTTTTCTTCTTATAGATTATGTGTCACTTTTATCCAAACCACAGGGGATGTAATGAAATTTCCGCTTCTTTCGCATGAATTCCAGGGTTAGAAATCCAATCAAGACCCTGAAGCACCACATAGTGAACTCTGGAAACAGGCAAACCTCAAGTTGCTTGGCCAACACTTTAGGAATTGATTAACCTTACCAGAGTGGACCACCATCATGATTCCCTCTGTGGTGAAACATGTTGAGAACCCAGCATTGCGAACTAAGCTTTGGGTAATCACTTGAGCCTCCAGGCTTAAGTCTGGCTTTATCTGGCTGGATTCTTGCAGATGGATCAGACAATGAATTTATGTCAGGCAAGTGCAGCTGAAATGTGGCTCTGTGCAGCACGTGACAATTCCTTGGGAGAGCACAGAACCAGGGCACATAATTTTAACCCTGCATATTTGGAAAGTGCCGCTTGGATGGTGTGGAAGACACAGTATGCCACTCCTTTCCCCTTTTAGCATGAAACCAGTGAAGATCCTTTAAATTCATGCCAGGCCGGGATAGAATGGCCCGAGAAAGAAATTGGAGCTCATGACTCCAACTTAGCAAGTTTCATAAATGGCAGAAAACCCCCAGAAAGAGGCTAGAGCTGCACTAGACCTTATAGATAGACATAGTTCCAAGGATACTTCAACTTGGGCATTGGATGAAAGAGTGTGACAAACTCAGCAGCCCTAGTTAAACAACAACAAACTAAACAACATGATGACAAAGTTTGAAATTGTCTTACTACAATTTTTTTTTCAGTTGTTTGCCTTGTTTGAGAGAACTGCTTTGTACTGAAGTTCTTTAATGCAGTTTAAAAGAATGTTTGTCCATAGTTCCAGTAGTTTTTCCTTGTTTTAATTTGATTTGTTCAGAAATAATTTAAATGATTAAATAATAAGACAAAATTCACCACAAACAGGAACATATTTTGAAACTTGACTTTTGTAATAAAGACATAGCAAACATAAATAATATGGAAAGAAAGAGGTGTACAAATAAGCAATAAAAGAGCAGAAGAATTTTTTAAAGAACAGGAAACTGCACCTTAATATTAGAACATTTCTCCTTCTTCTTCTTTGATCCTTAGCCGCCAACTGTCAGAGCAGTCATTGGACTTCACGCCTGGTGGCGTCTTGTAGGGCAGCAACAAACTGCTTCCACTTTGCTCGGTCAGCGGCCATCCTTCATGCAATGCCTCAGCTCTGGTTCATTCTTTGCATCTCGGCCTCCACAATTCTCCGCCAAGTTGTTTTTGGTCAGCCTCTTTCGCTTTCCTTCAGGGGTCCATAGCATAACTGTTCTTGTGATGGCATCAAGGTTTCTTCTGAGGACATGGCCAACCCAACTCCAGCGTCTGCCAGCTATGATGGTGTGCATGTCCTTTTAGTTGCTCCAAGTAAGCAGTTCTTGATTGAAATAATAAAACATTTTCAAAACATATTACACTGTAGAGAGAAATGTACTTAAATAAATGAAGGTATAAACACTATATTGTCAGTACAACACTGTATTATAATGTAAAAGAGAGCTGACTAAAATAAACTGAAGCATAAATATCCAGAAATAGAGGAGTGAAAAAACAAGATTATCCCACGGCTGGCGGAGTTGTGGATTTTAAAGTTGCTACCAAAGTGAAATGGGTTCATTTTCGATACAAGACAACAGGAGGCTGAGACACTTAGGAGTCATGACCCAAGTGGGCCCCCCCCCTCCCCCTTTAGAGTGTAAAGGAGTATAGGGCCGAAACACTTGTTTGATGGGGGGACTACTTCTGATGATCAGATTGCCTCCTGTTGTATCGCTCTGTATAGAGTTTCCTATCATCTTATCCTGTAAAAGAGAGCTGACTAAAATAAACTCAAGCATAAATATCCAGAAATAGAGGAGTTAAAACAAGATTACCTGTACATTTAAAGTAAGAATTTCTTGTTATTATGAAAAGAAAGTGACTCCGTCTGTTTCAGAAATTCATTATGATGGCCACCTGAATTTGTCTTCACCGTGGAAGACAACTGTGGTGGAACTTGAAAGTCTATTTGAGCGTGATGTAAGGCAAAGATTTTTTTTCTTATCTGTTTGGCTCATTTTTTAAAGTTTTTTTTGTGTGTGGCTCACTATCTATGCGTGTGTGTTTATGTGTGGGTATATGAATGTGCATATGAATGAGTGAGTGAGTTACACTTTAGATTTGACAGATATGATAACTATATTATGTCTTTGACCTAGTTTACCTGTTACTTTTCCATATTCTTTGATATATGTATATATATATATATATTCTTTATGTAAGAAAGTGTAAAATATGAAATTTTTAAGAAATGTTTATCAAATATGCATACTCATGTGTGCATTTCCTATTAATTATGCCATTGTGTTTTATCATACATTGCAGATGAAAGCCATCATAGCCGCATCTCCACTATATAAATCTTTTATCAGGTCATCTTTATTGAATATCAGGTAAACTAAACCTGTTTGTTTTAACTTTGTTACCGCTTGACAGATAAAATAAAAGAGTTTTAAAATATGTGGCAAGTAAAGAGGTGAGGAATGAGAAGACAGGATGGAAGGGGAAAATGTATGAGAAGAGAGAAAAAGAGTTTATGTAAATGACACTGTATATGAACTCTTCACCTACATGAAGCTGTTTGTTTGTTCTTACCCTCAGTGCCAATGAAAAATTAATTTTCACCCTTGACTTCAAGAGAAGTTTGCTGGAAGCAGTCGTCACAGCAGAAGATGTGACAGATGATTCATTGGCTAAAGCCGTCCAAACCATTTTACGTAAACAGGTTGTGACAAATGCAGGGATTAAGCTGCCAATTAAGGCAGACTCCATTGTGATTTTAGGTAAGATCACTTTGTAGATATACATCATTATGTTAAGTGACCATGTTTTGCTAGTTCAAAAATACAGCTGCTTGAAGCAAATACAGTTTTGCCTAATAAATAGAGCAAAAGCATATCACAGGAAAATTAATTTATCAGACACATATACTTTACACCATAACTGAGTTTTTCCAGAAGCCAGCATTATTGCTTTCTTCCCAGCAGAAAACATTCCAGTGACAGCTACCACCAGTGCATCAACTATGTCAGTGTCTTCCTCCACTGAAACTGAAATAAAGGGTAACAAATTATACATCTGAAATCTCCAAACATTTTCTTGTTCTCATGGATTTATTAAATTATTACATGTCTGTTACCACAAAGTTTTGAAATTTAAAATACAAAGTTTTAGTGTTTGGAATTTTATTGAAAGGGTGCAGTTTCCATAACCTCAGAGTTTTGATTTTTTTTTAAACCGTTTTAATTTTTAATATTTTATTAAAATTGTAAAGTTATCTTATGTAATATAATATCAGATAAAAGCCATCTTAAAGCAATGTCGTACAGCAAGATAGAGGTTCAGTCCAAACAGCTCAGAAGTTGTTGTTATTAATTTTGCCAAAGTATGTGCCCTATTCAAACTGAAGGTCAACAGCTATTTAGAGCATGCTTTCAAAGATGATTGACCTGTCAGTCTTTATAAAACTAAGTTTCATAAAGTAAATATCAACATTGGTTTTTTTTGCTTTTTTTTCCATTACAGGGCCATGCATGTCCATGACATTTGAGCCATGCCATTCCCTGTTGGGGAGTTCCACTTTTTATCTCCCCAATATTCTCCATCATAAAGCAGCCCTACAGGCAGAAGATGCTTACTGGGAGTTGTCAGGACCCGCAGTGAACACATCATGCTCGGACTTTTCCTTGTTTTATTTGTGTTCCTTGTTGTTTCCTTCCTGTGATGATATGAGTAATGTCCCTTTATATCCATGTGATACTTTGTGTGAAGGTAGGTAGTTATTTCTGACATACTTTTATTTTATAAGCCATTAAAAAAATGTATACCTGATCTAAGTATTGCATATTTATTAGATAATACTCCATATTATGTCATTCATTCATTTCCCTTCAGCTTCGTTAAGCCTTCAACAAACTTATTCCAAATTTTCTTGTTCCGCGCCGTCTGCTCAAGGTCTTCCTTATCCCTTTCATTTCTGTCTCCAGTTCTCTTCTCCATGTGGTCTTTGGTCTCCCTTCTTTTATCCTGGGGATTTCAAAACAAGAACTGCCTTGTCAGTAGGTGTCCTCACTGTGTAACCTATCTGTCACTAGTGTCTAAAATGACATGTAACCAAATACACAAGTTTTGTCAAGTCATCTCAAACCCAAGATTTATTATAAAACTAGATGCTTTACCCAGCATTGCTTCTATTATATCACAAGACTCTGCGCAACAAACAAACAACATTAATTAAAGAACTCAACCATGTAAAGCAACAAAACAAATAATAGATAATCATTGCTTTCTACAGATTTATCATTTGTAGTAGTTGAAATAGCTCTTTCAGATATCCATGTTTCGGACTTCTAGTTCAGCACTGGTTATTAAAGCCTCAAAGGAGTGAAGTATATGATCCATATGACCAGCTTGTTACTTGGATTTCACCATTCAGATATGAATTCTGCCATTACCAATTTCTAAAGGCATTGTTGCATCTTCCTTTAAATTAACTCTCTCATATTTCACCAAAAGTGTTAGTACCTTTACTTTACTCCATATGAGAGAAGATGAATAGAGGGCATTGACCTGATATGCTCTTGTGCCTATCTCAATCACTGGCTGAAGATTTGTGGAAACCTCTGAAAGAATAACAGTGAAACCACCAACACATTTTTCTGTCAATTAAAGGGCCTTTAGTGAAAGGTAAATGATCCCGTTACACGCCCATTGAGGCATATTGGGAATGTGGTGTTAAGCCAATATTTTCTTGACCATCGGCACACTAGGGGTGATATGGTCAGCTTCAGCCCGGCCAAAAGGGCCTTTAGTGTTCACTTCGAAACATGGTACACTCACCCCACCTGATAATGGCATAGTCCTGGAGAACTTTGCCTAACACTGTTACTGTTTTCAGGATACAAACTGATCTTTTAGTGTACCCTAAGTTCAGTCAGTTTGGATACTGAATAAGCTGAGTGTCCTTCATGCAACAGAATAGTAGCATTTTCTGATGCTACTGATAATGCAAGCTTTTTATTTGATCTTGCTAGCGCTAATATGAAATTGATTAAAATTGTTTTTCTTGTTTGTACTTGATCTTACTAGAGCTATTATGAGATTGTAGTACACTGTTTTGCGGGGAAAAATACGGATCTGTTGGGGAATTCAGTCCCCCATAACTTTGAATACTAGACCAATCGTGATCATACCAACTTTGCTAATAATAGCAACTAACATGTGTGTGCAACAAAGTAATACATAAATACACTGTTATTTGTAGTAATTCAGATGTGCTTTAATTTGGCTTTCATCGAGGAAGATAGAATAACTTACTTACTTACTTACTTAGTCATTCCCCTTCTACCGTGAGGTGTAGAGGTTTGGAAGAGAGAGCACCAGACTATTCTATCGGCTGTCTTCCTCCTGGCCTGGTTCCATTCTAGTCCTCGGTCCTTCAAAGATTGTCTAATGTTGTCCTCCCAGCGGACTCTGGGTCGTCCTCGGGGTCTGGATCCTTGGCTCTTTGTTTCCCATGCTTGTCATGGTAGCCGATCTTCTCCCATTCTGCAGACATGGCCAAACCATCTTAGTTGGGACTGTTCTACTTGGGTCTGTAGGGGGTGGCATTTTAGGCCTTGACGTATCGTCTGGTTACGTACCATGTCTCTTCTTGTTACTTCAACCACCTTCCTCAGATATCTCATTTCTGAGGTTTGGATCTGGCTTTTATGGGTTGTAAAGATAGAATAACATTAAATAAAAATATATATTTCCAAGGGGACTTTCAGGATCTTCAGATTTTTCTAGTTTTAGACCACAAATGCTATCAATGTGCCAATTTTCAGCTTCCTGGCTTCTTGAGAGATGGGTATATATGGCTTTTTTAGGTGTACATACAAACATATGAGACCTACATTCTTTTATATGTGTAGAAATATTCTATTTTCCTGTCATCTGTTACACGTTAATGCAGTTATGAAGTGCTAATATTATATGAAGATTTTACATGCGTATAATTATTCAATAATTCTTTAATGGTTTAGTAAAAAAGTGAATGTGTTATCTTAAGAAGAAAAATAATAACTTGAAATAACAGCTTCAATACATAATGTTACAGTTGTGAAAAGTGACTGTGGAATCCTGAATGGCTGGCCACTGAACTGCAGTGACTTACCCACATTTAACTGCAGATCTCCAGAAATTAAATCAACTACTAAATCACAGACAATGTTGACTACAACAGCAACAGCAAGTACAGCTTCTTTATTCACTGAAGTATCTACAACAGCCACAATAAAAACTACATCTTTAGAGCCCACGGTCACAACTCTCCAAACAGAATGTGAGTTAACTATTATGCTGGTGTGAAAGTTTATTTTTAGGCGAAGATTTACTATTAGGTTGATGTGAAACTGTGTTAGTTGGTTGAGATGAAAGTTTATTTTTTGATGGGTGTGAACATTTACTATTAGGTTGATGTGAAAGTTTACTGTTGAGTTGATGCAAAAGTTTACAGTAAGGTTGACCTGAATGTTTATATTGATATACAAGTTCTTCCATCATTTCGCATTTCCTTGTCACCTCCAACATCCCTAACTTAAATTTAGCATGTGCCTCAAACTTTAATTAACTACTTCATTCATTCCACAGTTAAGTGTGTACCTTTCAACTTCCCCTTGTGCAATGCTTTAGGTCTCAATGAGACAGTGTTACCCAGCTCTGTATTCCAGTGTTATGATGTCCAGTGCCTTATTGAGGTATGTGTACTCTGATTAATGCATTTGAACAGTCAATCACTTATTGGGAAAGAAAGACTTTTAGACTGAATTGATATAGAATGTAATACTAGTTAACTTTTACAAATTTAAGTACTTCAAGTTAAGAGAAAGTCAGGGAGCCGTGCTGGTGTAATGGTTACCACATTGCGCTGGCGATCAGGTGTTCATTGTTCAAGCTCGGGCGTGGCCATTTGAAGAAGTGTCATCGACCGGGATTTTGACTGAATAATCTGAACGGCTCCCGAGATAAACCCTCTGTGGACGGGAAGGAGCAAAGCTCCTGACTGGGTTGGAAGGAAAGTCCACAGGCTCCCCAGCCTCACAATGACATGTCATTGGGCCAAAGGGCTGAAAGCCCAAGTGTCGCTGGTTAAGAAAAAAAAAAGTCAACAAGAGTTTGAGTTAGGTGGACTACATTGTATAGGGTCCATTCTGTGGTTCGGTAAATATATGGCTCTATGCTTCCTTTCTGCATCCATGTGGCTGCCTTTTTGTATATCACTTCTGGTATGTTGTCAATCACCTCTGTGAATCTTGTTCACTCCGTGGTAGGTGCATGCTTGAAGTGCTGTCGATTAGATCTAGATATGCGATGGCCCAGGAAAAAGCCTATATGCAGGTAACCACAGACAAATGGCATGCCTTGCAGGGAAACATAACTGACATTAAGGGAGCAAGAATAAAGAGGGGGATGTCATGGATGGCACAAGCAGAGGCAACTATCAAGTAGGTAACTACAGTTGGAAATATATTCAAAGGAAGGGGAAGAGTGGAGTAAGTCAGATGAGAACTGGATTAACTACCAGCAAGTCATCATCAGCCTTGGCTGATTTTAAGAAAGATTAAACTACAATTTATTCAAGAGTGTAGAACTTGGGGCAGTAGGAAAGCAGAACTGGAAACTAATCAACTGTTACATGATCATGCCAGTGATAATGATGCCATTGTGTATATTGATGGGTCTGTGATCCATGGTGAGAAATCAGGTTGGAGTTTCTCTGCTAGGGTAAAGGGCAGAATCATCACCGAACTTAGAGGGGCTTACAAGATAACAAATTCCAGCATGAGAATGGAGGTAGAGGCAGTTACTGCAGCCTTAAGGTGGATATCTGAAACTTCATTCACAAAGGCAGTCATTGTGTCAGACTCAGTCCATGCTTCGAAAGGTTCAAAGTGGTTGGTTGCGGCATGAATGGAAACATTCATAGAAGCTTCGAGTCTACAAGAGCTGGTGTCGATCTACTGTCCTGGTCATGCAGGCATATGCAGTAATGATAGAGCTGACAGATTAGCATCAAGAGCACCCACAGTGGGGACACTGAATATGGATAAGGGAGAGATACTGAGAACAATTAATGATCGCCTGTTAGAGAATGACACTACAATAGATGAATTATCAAGGTTAAGCCTGTTGGAATTTGGCATCTGTAGTAAAATCTGCGAGAATAATCGCTCATTTCAGTAAGAGTTTAGTCATAAAATGATAATAAATACACCTGCCCTATTGTGTCTGACGGTGATGTTCTCAAACGCCAGCAACGCTGCCTTTTGTGCAGTGCTAATGCCTATAGAACGATCCCACGGTAAAAATCTAACACGAGTTTTAGTTTCGGTTTCGAAAACGTACTACCAACATTTAACATTTTGCCAGATCTGCTGCATACATTTTGCAGCCTAGACTTATAATTAACGATTTTGCGGAAGTGTGCCGCAAAATAACTATCTGAATTAACGTAAAATTTTGACTTTAACGCTGGTAATAAGTAATAATCCTTACAAATTTGGTAGTGTAACACAAGACACTCCCAATATTTAACGCTTATTCTTAACCCGCCATGAACAACCCTGCTTCGCTTGACACATTCTGCCATGCATATAAACACGCAGACAATTTTATTGCCTCCTCGCGGTAATGTTTCTGACGTCACAAAAACAAGTTAGTTATTTGAAAATACATTCTGGTGAGATGAAAGAGAGGAAAAGATGGCAGTCTTGTGTAAAATATTTATTTGACGATGACCGTGACAAAATTGAAAATCTAGAACCAATATGAATCTGACCATAAAAATCATATGGTAGTATAGCTTAGAGTTCACTGAGCAAGAATATGTTTTAAATAATATGGTAGTCCCAGTATTAGTTGAGTTATTGAGAAAATACTAAATGTCTACGAACGCTCGACCAGACAGACTGTCGTTCCTGCTTGTTTTTTTTAACGTTAGTGGGGACGCGAGCTTAGAAAAGAGGCATTGAGGAAATTCAAATTCGCTTGGGTAAAAAGAGTAAAGTAGGGAAAGGGGAGCGGTAGAAAAATTGTTACCAAAAACTAACATCGTTTTGTATTGGCATAACTAAAGCAGACTGGCCAATCGACTACCAGACGCAGAGTATGTTTGGAATTAATTTTGTTTTTCAAAAACTGCATTTGAATTCTGGTAGTCGCAAGCTTTCGATTGGCCAGTGCTACTAAATATTAGCAAAAAGCTTTCGCTGCTCAGTGCCAGTTGAACAGTAAATTTTTATTCAGATACGCTGAGAACAGCTGTGATAAATTTTAAAAGTAAATTAAATAACTAAATAAATATTTCACAGTCTGGACGGAGCAGAAGAAACTGAGGCCATTTCTTTGCAAAGTCAGCGTCATTTGTTTATATTTCTTGATTTGCGGTAAGAATGCTTTATCAATTCAATATGTTTAATCCCCTTGCCAAAGTTAGATACTGCTATTGGGAAAAAGTGAAGGACGTGCCGGGAGCAGACATTGTTGAGTCCTCACGTTAAAATGTATCTAACTAATGTATTTTGTCATGATTGTGTTTGAATATTATTGTATTAGAGTATATTAGTAAGCCTCTGTGTTCCATGAACACTGTTCAAACATGCCTGAAGCATTTATGTTTAAAAAGAAAAAGAGAAAAAATATATAAAAGGAAATGTGGTTACCCCACATTATATAATTGAGGACAACTATGTAAATGTACAGTGGCGTATCTGCCATAGGGACCTGAGGTGTGGTCACAGCAAGGTGGGAGTCATGTAAAGTTAGGGGTGAGTGCACCTGAAATGCACGCGAGGCTGACCCGATATCTCCGTAGGGAAATAAATAATATCAAAAGTGATCAGATATAAAAGGCCAGGGTGTCCTTTTGTTGCAGAGGTTTTGTTTCCTGTTGCCAGCTGGTAACAGGAAACCTGAGGAGTGACGATAATGCCAAGAAGTCTCCGAAAATTCATGTATGCTGTCAAGAGATAACAGCAGGAGCTTGGGCGTGTGATGTGATATCGATATTTCTGCAACTACACAATACCTTATCTTTCAACAAGAAACCCCATGTGATTTGTTAAGGACCTGGGTATATCTGACAGTTTCGTTTTAAATAAACTGGTATTTCAAATCATACTCAGGAAGTCGATGGGGGTATGATGATAATACAGCCCCTCATACACAGTTACTCTCCCTCTTAGCAGAATCAAGTGTAAGCTGTGAACATTCCAACAGGAAAGACATATATTAACTTTGTAGTTATTTGGGCAAATTGTCCACACAATTTTAGTTAATCTTTTATGTAAACTATCTTGTCCTCATTTTCAAAGACCTGTCCAAACGATATGACTGGACAGGCAAAATAAATTGTACAAAAAATTATCAAATTTAAAGAAAAACTTAACCACAGGTTTTATTCACTTCCTCATAGAAACTTAAAGTGTTTTTGTGTTGTGTACCATCATTTCATTTCTCCCCTAGACACTAGGTATATCATACACCAGACACTAGAGCCAAAATAGTGACCGTGTGAGATCTAGGGAGGTAGCGTTAGGTTCCCTGCACATAATTCATCATCATCATTTATAGAGTCAGGGGCCTACATGTGCTTGACCTCACACGGTTAATACATACACGGATTTCATTCTTTTAGGATACCATCATAACCTCCCCAGCAAAATCTAACTTTGCTACAGCATCAAACGTAAGCTTAGCAGAGATGGACATATGAGAGGATGCATCCGTCATGTATACAACCAGTGAGCTACAGGAACAGTTAGCATTCACACTCTTCGACATATACTGAGGGAGACTGAGCACCTATTGGTTTGCCAAAGTGCAATGATGTCGACTCTGTTCAACAAAAACAATAACGTCATTGTCATTTATTGGGTTGATTTCATTGCTCGTGTACTGATTGCCAGAGTCTGGTTTTGTATTCAGGCAGTTCTTTCAAAGATGGATTTTGACATGGTTGCCCAGATTGAGATTCCATATTCCAGTGCAGGTCTAACAGTGCATGCATGTCCTTTATTGAAAATTTCTTGTTTTCCAGTTGCCCTAGTACATCTTGTAGCTCTTACATCATAAATATATCATCGTATGTCCCTTACCTATGACTGTATCTTTTATATCCATCTTTCTTCCTTCTTGCTGTTATCCTTGCTTTGCCAACAGTGCTGTATTTTTCAGTGAAGACATTAGCTGCACTCTTCCCTGTTAGCAGTTTTCCATTTTTGTTCAGTGTGGTACTGGGCATTCTTATATCCTCATTGTTTAGTGTGATACTGGACATTCTTATATCCTCATTGTTTGGTGTGGTACTGGACATTCTTATATCTTCATTGTTCAGTGTGGTACTGGACATTCTTATATCTTCATTGTTCAGTGTGGTACTGGACATTCTTATATCCTCATTGTTCACTGTGGTACTGGACATTCTTATATCCTCATTGTTTAGTGTGATACTGGACATTCTTATATCCTCATTGTTTAGTGTGGTACTGGACATTCTTATATCCTCATTGTTTAGTGTGGTACTGGACATTCTTATATCCTCATTGTTTAGTGTGGTACTGGACATTCTTATATCCTCATTGTTTAGTGTGGTACTGGACATTCTTATATCGTCATTGTTTAGTGTGGTACTGGACATTCTTATATCCTCATTGTTCAGTGTGGTACTGGACATTCTTATATCCTCATTGTTCAGTGTGGTACTGGACATTCTTATATCCTCATTGTTTAGTGTGGTACTGGCCATTCTTATATCCTCATTGTTTAGTGTGGTACTGGACATTCTTATATCCTCATTGTTTTGTGTGGTACTGGACATTCTTATATCCTCATTGTTTAGTGTGATACTGGACATTCTTATATCCTCATTGTTTTGTGTGGTACTGGACATTCTTATATCCTCATTGTTTAGTGTGGTACTGGACATTCTTATATCCTCATTGTTTTGTGTGGTACTGGCCATTCTTATATCCTCATTGTTCAGTGATTTTACAAGTTTCCATAGTTTTGTTCATTCTTCCAATCTACCACAAAGGGAAAAAAACTGATATTTGAATGATTATAAGAATGCCATAACAAGCCAACATTGACATATTGATGCTATTCATGTCCACAGTTATATTGTTGTCACTTCGTAGTTAGGAATTCAGACTCAGTATTTGCTGATAGTGTATTTAATTATCAAAATGAGATAGATAGTATCAAGGTATTCTTTATATTTAGTTAAACTGTATACAGTCCACAACATGATCATTTCTTGTAAATGTGGTCCTCACATTGCAAGAGAACGCAGATCCCTGGTTTACACCAGATGGCACAGCATTTGATAATGATGACAAACTTTAAGAATGTTTTATATAGGAATCCCCCACTTAGCGCTGTTCATTCATTCTTGAAAAATTGAGAGCTAACTGAAAAAGTGCTAAACGAAAATCAAATTAATTTGTTCCCAAGGTCCAGAAAGCTGTAAAAAAATTAATTAAAAAGCAGATAGAAAAAAAACAGCATTTATTAACTACATTTAATTATCAGACATACTGGACACAAACAAAAAGATTATGTATGTACTGTACTTGCAGAACAGTTATCTCATAAATTAAAACTGAGAATCATAAAGTGTTATATATATTCTGCATTTCTGTATGGTGCAGAAACATGGACGATGAATAAGCATTTGGAAGAAAGAATTGAAATATATAAAGAATGGGGCGTATCTCATGGAAAGAGATGAAAACAAATAAGGAGGTCCTAGAAAATCTAGGTATGAAAAGAGAACTAATGAGAGAGGTCAAAGTTCGGCAGCTAAAATACTTTGGCCACATAAAAAGGCATAACACCTTGCAGAAGACCATAACAGAAGGGAGAGTTGAAGGTAAACGTACATATAAGTGGGAAGATAACATCAAGAGATGGACGGGAAAGAGTATCAGGTGTACCACAAACAAAACAGAAGACGATTTATGTATGTACTGTACTTGCAGACAATTAAAAAAATATTATTGGACTTTAATCGCTGATACTTCCATTGCTTGTGGCTACAATTGTCACAGCAGAGCTGTCTTCATCATCACATGACTGGTTAACAGAATGTTTTGTAAGTGTTGAAAAAGGTTTTTCTGGCTTCAGATGCAGAAAGTAGGGCTGTTTGTTCAATAGGGGCAGAAGATATTCAGCAGACTTTGGGAAAAAAAATGAATCCAGCTTGCTTTGCTTTGCCGCCTTCTGTTTCTTCTTCAAGAAGCACATTGTAGCAATTAAGATCTTGTTCTATGTTATGGATTACCATAGAACTACATTCCATTTTGGGGTCATGCTTCATTATGCTGGCAATGGTAATGCTTCTTGGCCATCCCACCACACTGCATGAACTTGATGAGCATGTGAAACTTATATTTCTGCCTCCCTTGGAGTTTAGCACTCAGTGTAAGATTGAATTTGTTAAAGTGTATAACAAACATATGAGATAAAAGAAAAACAGCATTAAATCGAAAAAGCGCTAATCAAACAGTAATACCAGGTGATTGCTGTACTTTAAAAAAAAAAGTAATAGATTATTCTAACATTGAATGTGCATATTACAAAGTTCTGTGACAAATTTGAAGTTGACTAAACAAGTGCAAAATGTGAAGAATGGCCAATCTGGAAGACCCCACAATTGTATGTAGTTTTTTTTCATGTATATTGTGAAAGTAAATCTTTTGCAGATTTTATTCCTTGGTTTGATCAAACACCTTTTAAGCTTGATAATGTACATTTGTACAGCTGAGTGAGCTGGGTCACTGAATATCCACACATGGCAGAATCATCCACTTGAACCAGATTATTTAAAAACTATAATAAATCAGGCATCGTGCGCTCATTAAAAGTGTAAAAAGATAAAATATAAGATAAATATAAAATTATAAGATTTGTAAAAAAGATTCCATCACAAGAACAGCTATGCTATGGACCCATGAAGCAAAGCAAAAGAGAGGCTGACCAAAAACAACTTGGCAGAGAACTGTGGAGGCCAAGATGCAAAGAATGAACAGGAGCTAGGGCACTGCGCGAAAGATGGCCGCCAATCGAGCATAGTGGAAGCAGTTTGTTGCTGCCCTACAAGACACCACCAGGCATGATGACCACTGGCTGCTTTGTCAGTTGGTGGCTAAGGATGAAAGAAGAAGAAGAACAGTGTAAAAAAAATATTAAAATTATAATAGTACATTTTTTAATCTATTGTAAATTTAAAACCTATATTATGAATCTGTATGTAAGTAAAGTTGTATTTAACAAGCTCTCAGGATAGAGTTTTTTTTTTCAGACTTTTAATAACTTTGCTGAGCAAAGCATCAAAAATGGATGCACAAGTGACCTTAGTTTTTTCTGTGCTTATACATTCCGTGGTTGCAGCGAGAACAACATGCTTGATCCTATTGGACCTTGCGTTGAAACATGTATTGGTAATAAGAAACTTTTTTGCTTAATCATAAATATTCATTGATTTGTTATAAATAATAATTTGTGTCTTTAAAGTAACAATCATTTCTGTCTCTTTTTGATCATCTTTATGTAAAAGAAACTCATCATGTAAAAATATGTGTTTTAAGTCTAAGAAAACACTCTGCCATTTCAGTATCATGCATCATGAAATTTCGTGTTGAAATTTGTATGTATCCATGCTGTCACAGATAGTTTAAACATCATATGTGTATGACATTATTTTTAAGGATATGTATATTTTTCAGATGCTGTTGACCACTGTGGCAGGTTTATGCCGCACCGACCAGACTGTTTTGAATTTAGAGATACACAGTGTATCCCACCTCAACCTGTTCTTTTAACTACAACACCATCACCATGTAAGGGAATAGTATGTTAAAGCTGCATGCCATAGGTTGTAAAATTGTGTTCCGTGCACTGTAAATTAAACTTGAGTGCATTTCAATGTGAACAAAAAATGTTTCATCAGTTAAAAAAGAAATAAAAATAATGATAATCATATTAGCGGGAGTGGCAGACAAGCGTATTTTTCCTTTTCAAAGTGACTTGACATGTCCCATAACGCTGGGTATTTGGGGCAGATGATTAACTTTACTAGTAGCGGCCACATTTGTCTATCGATTGTTAATCTGATTAGCTCTGTGACAAGTAGACTTGACCATTCTTTTAATGTTGTTAACCTATGTATTTTTCTGCCTGCTGTCTTTTTTGTCTGGTGCTAAACCTTGAAAGTAAATCTGTGGCAGCCAGCATGATCTTTATATATGTTAATACCATGTCGGTTTCTGTCTCATTCTGTCATTGCAGGTACACCACCCATAACTCCCTGCGGAGCACAAGCCTTCAGCAGGTTGATGCCCAAACGAAGTTCCCTTTTTCCTGTCCTGTGTCATCCACTTAAGGTCTTACCATGTCTTTTCCCCCTCTCATGTGTATTTCCAATTTTCTTCTCATTGCATTTTATGTATCCCTCAATTTTCTTTACCCTGGTGATTCCAGAACAAAGATTGCCTTGTAATGCTATAAAAATTTTTCTCAATGTCTTTTGAGGCAGCAGTTCTTAAATTCATAGATGTACAAAAAAGAAATACACTTGTTTATATTGTTTAGTTCTAGTCAGTTATTACACACTTACTACCTATCTTTTATAACAAGATGTAAAGTGAAGTAACACACCTGTCATCTAGAATAAGATGTCTTCTAGAACAAGATGTGACACACCTGACATTATCTTCACAATATATCTTCTTATAGAATATAGGTATCAGGTGTGAGTTGCTACACCTCACAGGATGCAGTAGAAGATAAGTGTAAGGTGTGTTATTACAACTCACATTTTGTAATAGAAGATACACCTGCTACTTCACTTCATATCATGTTATAGAAGATACACCTGCTGCTTTACTTCATATCATGTTATAGAAGTTGAGCCTGCTGCTTCACTTCACATCTTGTTATAGAAGATACACCTGCTGCTTCACTTCACATCTTGTTATAAAAGTCAAGAGTGTGACTTCACCTCACTTCGTGGTACAGAAGTTAGATGTCAGTGCTACACTGCACCTTCCCCCACACCTCCAACATGATGTAGAAGATAGGGGCTAGATATTACACTGTACTTCACATTTTGTCATTGAAGATAGCTGTCACCATTTTCCTGCACCTCCCAACTTGTTATAAAAATTAGCTGTCAGGTGTGTCACTTCACTTTACAGCTGATATAAGAGATATATGTCAGATAAAGCAAGAGACCTCACATTTTGTTATGAAAAATTAACATTACATATGGCACTTTGTCTCACAGCTTGTTATAGAAGATTAATGTGAGGTTTGCCACTGCAACTCTATCTTGTTATAGAAGATTAATGGAGGTTTGCCACTGCAACTCTGTCTTGTTATAGAAGATTAACTCATTCTAACCCACGAGCCTTATGGTGCGCCAGACTGGCCTTTACTTTTACCCATTGGCGCATCTTGCGCCAGCGTGATAATTGCCGCATTTGAGCGGAAAATTATAGAATATCTGGCAGTAAGCCTGTTTAAAATCATTTCATTACATCCAGCATATGTGTGTGAACGTTTGTAAGTGAAAACAAAAATCCTGAAGCTGAAATTGTGTGCTTTACATCCATTGCTAGAGTTGCTTTGGATCTAGCCACAGGCTGCGTGGTAAGCCCGCATTATAAGATTCCGAAATTGAAAAAAAAATTAGAAAATAAGTGTCCATAAAGTGTTCATATCATGTAAACACTTCCTGTTGACATCGTATTTTGAACTGGTAGTGAAATAATTATATTGATGCATAGTTTTTGCATACTTTTGTCCATTAATGACATCATAGGGTTATTTGTTTACTGTAGTGTAGTCACATACATAACACTCATAAACTGTTAACGAATCAACCTCAATATATAATTTCGAAATGAATTTTAGCAATATCAGTAGTTATAACCTATTTTCGATTCTGATATATTGGGTCCTGGGTAAAACTGAAAAAAATGCCTGGGTTAGAATGAGTTAATGAGGTTTGCCACTGCAACTCTATCTTGCTATAGAAGATTAATGTGAGGTTTGCCATTGCAACTCTGTCTTGTTATAGAAGATTGATGTGAGGTTTGCCACTACAACTCTATCTTGTTATAGAAGATTAATGTGAGGTGTGCCACTGCAACTCTATCTTGTTATAGATGATTAATGTGAGATTTGCCACTGCAGCTCTATATTGTTATAGAAGATTAATGTGAGGTTTGCCATTGCAACTCTATCTTGTTATAGAAGATTAATGTGAAGAGTGCCACTACAACTCTGTCTTGTTATCGAAGATTAATGTGAGGTGTGCCACTACAACTCTATCTTGTTATAGAAGATTGATGTGAGGTGTCACTGCACTAAATGTCTTGCTGTCACTTTACTGTCAGGTTTGCTACTGCATCCGCCTCCAAACTTGTATATAATTCTGTTTATATAGTTTGAAATACTGAGAAGCTGAAGGATAATAATATATATATTTTTTTAAAATAAGAAAAAGGTATGTTGCCAATTTTCCAAATGGACAACTCACTAGAAACATGGAACATTTTGGGGTTCACCCTTTGTCAGCCACAGTTACAAACAGGAGACAAAGACAAGAAGTATACACTAAAGAGAAAAAGATAATGAACAGTGCAAGCATGCAGAGAAAGAAATGAACAAATCAAAGATAAAAACGATTGACACAGAAAAGTGAAGAAAATAAATAAACGACACAGATATCACTAAGGGAAAAGTTCAATAAATAAGGAAACAAAAATACACAACAAAAAAGAAATATATTGGCAAACAATTTAACAAATAACAAAATCAAAAAGAGAAAATGAAATAATAAAACAATTAAATAAAATTCCTGGTATGAAATGGAGGGTAATAAATAAATGAACTTGAAATACAGTTATTAGTATTTTTTGTTATGGATGCTTCTTCTTCTTTGTACACTCTCAGACGTCAGCTTGAATGTTTTCAAAGAAAGCATTAGTCAGTTTGAGGCTATTTGAATCTCTGTAGAGCTTTTCCATGAATGGTTGTTATGGATGCAAAACTGATTGAACTGCACACTTTATGAATAATTAATCCTTGCAGATTCTATTTTTCTTATTTAGTGGACTGTATGTTTAAGACTGTATGCTTACTTCATGTCCAAATTCAGATTATTGCGTTGACCAGACATACAGTTACTGTGCCAGTGAATTGTTTTCTAACATCTCTCACACACTCACTCACTCACTTGCTCACTGACTCACTCGCTGACACAGCATATAGCAGTGGAAAGAAAATTAATTTGTCTGACCATAAATTTACGTGTCTGTCCTTTGATCAAATGACATTTTACTTGAACATGTACCGTAATTCAAGTTTGCACAGGTTATGTCACACGTTTTATTGTAACAGTACATTTTCATGGATAATTTTGAATGATAAACTGCTCTGTATGATGACAGTTGTGTCTTGATATTTTTTTTAACAGCACACTGTGAGCCCTTGAAGTCTTCAATATGTTTGCAGTTTGGCTACTCTCAAACATCCTTTCCTAATCTGTGGGGAGACAAATCTGCTGAAGATGCTAACAAGACATACTACATGCTTGCAGAAAGATCAGTTGCTGCAGGATGTTCACTCAATATATTGTTCTATGTATGCAGTGCACTCTTTCCATCATGTGAAGGAGATGGTGTACTCAAGTTACCGTGTACTTCATATTGTGAAGGTAGAATATTAAATTTTACCACGGCTTTTATTGTCAGCATCTTCATCATCAATCATCATGACTTATGATGTAGACATCTCACACAAATAACAACAGGCTCACCCATAACTATAGAACAGATTGTAGAGAACTGACATACCTAGATAACTGCACAATATAGTAAAACAGTATGGAACAAAAACAAAACTTAATATATACGAGTAAGAATTAAAGCTAGTGTGATGGAAAAGTGAGGTTCTAGTAATGCATGATGATGACAAATGAATAGTGAATTGGACGCCATCCCAGACATCCCAGGCTTTTCTATCCTCCTTCCCTTGTTAACAACATGGCAGAAGTGAGAGTGCCATTTTGAGACAGGGAAGGACACACACATGCACATATTCACACAGTTTGATGCTTTTTGATTTACTCTATTTGATCTGAATGAAAGTGCAAAAATATGCCATATTCAGATATCGGAAATCAAAATTATTTTCTTGAATTAGCGGCACTATATATCCTATATGGAGTACCAAAAAATGGCCAAAAGGGTGGACGCAGTCATTAATAATACCGCTTCCAAAGAAAGGAAATCTAAAAATGTGCAAGAATTACAGAACCATTAGCCTTATTAGTCATCCAAGTAAAGTGATGTTAAGGATACATTTGAACAGAATAAAACAAATCAGAAGAAATCTTGTCAGAGGAACAGGCTGGCTTTAGACCAAAAAGAAATACCTCAGAACAAATCTTCAATATTAGATTACTGATCGAAAAACATCTCCAGTATCAACGCAATTTATACCATAACTTCATCGATTTCACAAAAGCCTTCGATCGAGTCTGGCATGAAGGCTTATCTTATGGCAAATAATGAGAAAATTCAATTTTGATACCAACATCATAGATATCATTGAAGCACTATACAAGGACGCAAGCATTGCTGTTTTTGCAAGCAATGACATTGGAGAATTTTTCAAAACAACTAGGAGTTCATCAGGGATGTATCCTGTCCCCAGTGCTCTTTAATATATATCTAGAACATATTATGCAGGAGGCTCTCTACGATTATAAAACAACCATATCGATTGGAGGCTGGCCTCTTTTGCTGATGATATTGATCTTATAGCTGGAACAGAATCAGAACTTCAAGACCTTACCTCTAAACTGGAGAAAGTAACAAGAATGTATGGGATGGAAATTAATATAGAAAAAAGCAAGATATTGGTGAATAGCCATAAGAAACATTTTCCGACCAACATTACGTTAAATGGGCAAACGTTAGAAGAAGTTACTTACTTACTTACTTAGTCGTTCCCCTTCTACCGTGAGGTGTAGAGGTTTGGAAGAGAGAGCGCCAGACTATTCTTCTTCTTCTTCTTCTTTCGTTCGCTTGAAATATATTGTCTATATCTGCAATGTTGTTTCTTGTATAAACTTCACTGTCTTTTGTAGTTCATACAGGGGTCCATATAGTTTTGCTTCCAGTGTTGTTTCTCTGGGCCAGTGGGTTTGCCTCAATATATCATATTCGGGGCAATCTTGCAGTACGTGCTCCGCTGTCTGGGGTGCCTGTCCACATGTACACATGGCTGAATTGCCAATCTTGAATTTTGTATACATGTGGCTGCGGAGGCGGTTGTGTCCTGTTCTGAGGCGCAGAATGACTATTTGTTCTGATCTGTTCATAGCTTGGTAGTCATCCTGCGTTGATGTTGGTGGCTTTCTGATAGATTTGATCATCTTTTTCTTCTGATGGTACGTTACTGGTACATCCGGTTGTTCGTCTGCAGCACCTTCTTTAGCCAGTCTGTCTGCTCTCTCGTTTCCTGGTATTCCACAATGAGACGGTATCCACTGCATGGCGACCCTGCGCTGGTTGCACAGTTCAGAAAGTAGGGCCTGTATAACTGGCAATTTTCTGGACTGAAGTGCTTGGAGTGCTGATCTTGCATCTGTCAGGAATACTACAGGCTGTGGACCGAGATTGGTGTTCAGTAGTTTCTCAGTTGCCACCTTGATTGCCTGGACTTCTGCATCATAGTTGTTACAGAATTTCCCCGTTGGTACTCTGACCGTATCCCTAGTGTTGTTTGGGTATTCTATGTACACTCCTGCTCCTCCATTCTTTACTGCATTCTGTGCTGACCCATCCGTGTATACTCGGACCCAGAGGTCCTGTGGGTATTTATCATCCAGGAAACTGAGAGTGACTGTCCTACGTTGCACGCTGTTCTGTTCATCCCTGTCGAATATTCCTTTCACTTTTGTGTGGATGTGTACTGGTAGTCCATGCTCCTCTCTCCAAGGGGTTTGTTCTGGCACAGACTTTAGAGGGCTGTTAACTTCAGGCAGGTCTGAGGTTTGTCTACGAAATCGTTTGGCCTGGTGGATAAAGCTGCTTCTTTTCAGTCGCCCCATTGCTAGGTTTTGGAATCTGTCCTTCATTGGATGGCTCGGCATACAGAGGAACTTTTCTGCCTGTGTTAGCACTTTCGTGTCTCTGCGTTCTCCAGTGCTTGTATCCTCCCCATTTTCTCCATCTCCACTATAGGCGTTGATTTCATTGCCCCCGTGATGACCCTAAGCGCCTGGTTTTGCACCTTATCTAGCTCTTGTAATGTGGTGTTTGATGCTGGACACCACGCAGCTGACCCATATTCCAGGTGTGGTCGTATGCCCTGCTGGTAAACTTTACTAAGTATTTTCCCGCTGGCTCCCCATGTGGTTCCACTTAGTTTTCTCAGGATGGCTAGCTTCCTCCTGGCCTTTGTTGCTGCCTTGTTGATGTGCTGCTTCCATGTCAGCCTATCATTGAATGTAACTCCGAGATAGGTGGGTTGTTTATCTTCTCTCAGGAGCTCTTTGTTTATCTTGATGACACCAGCTTTTTGTTTGGGAGAGAGGGTGAAGAGCGTAGTGCTGCACTTGTCTGTGTTGATGCTGACACACCATCTATTTGCCCATGAGGTTAAGGCATCTATAGCTCTTTGTAGCAGTTTGGTGGCCACTGTTGCATGCTCATCTGTGCACCATATTACCAGGTCATCAGCGTACATTGCCACTTTCATTCCATGTGGTAGTTCAGCAACCAGGTCATTGATGTAGACTAGGAAAAGTGTGGGGGACAGAACCCCTCCCTGAGGGACGCCATGACGCAGTAGAATTTTCTTACTCTTGAGGCCATCTAGTTGTACTCGGGCTCTTCTGTTATGCAAGTATGCTTTCACCCATTTGTACATCTTACCATTCACTCTATAATTTCTCAGTTTCTTCAGAAGCCCTTCTTTCCAAACCTTGTCAAATGCTTTTCTTAGATCTATCCATGCTGCTAGTACCAGTTTCTTATCTTGGAACGCATCCTCAATCTCTTAGGAAAGGTAAGTTGCCTGATCTTCAGTGGAATAACACTGCCTAAAGCCCGCCTGCTGTGGTACAAGAAGGTTTTCACTTTCAAGGTACCACTGTAGCCTGAGGTTGATGATACGTTCCATTGTTTTGCAGAGGCAGCTTGTAAGGCTGATTGGTCTGTAGCTGGAGGCAGTGGAACTGTCTTTTCCTGGTTTTAGGAGTGGTATCATGATTGCTTCCCTCCAGGTCTGTGGAACTCTGCCTGAGTTCCAACAGATATTGAAGATCTGCAGCAGCTTTGTTTTTGCTGCGGTTCCCAAGTTCTTAATCATTTCATTGGACACTCCATCAACTCCTGGCGACTTTCTCATTTTCAATTTGGATATTGCAAGCTCCAGTTCTCTGAATGTGATTGGTGCCTCCATAACTTCAGGTATGGTTCCATCTCGTCCTGCGTGTTGTTTCTCACGAGTCTCCTGTTGCTTCTCTGGGCTAACTTCGATGTTGTTGTCTTTAGCAAAGGAGTCTGCAAAGTGATCAGCTGCCTGTTTTCCCATGAGGATGTTTCCATCTTTGTACAGAGCAATCCTTGAGTTTCTCTCTGTACCTTCATCGTTAAGTTGCTTTACCAGCTTCCACAGTTTCCTCGTATCTCTTTCAAAGTTCAAGGACTCTGTTTTCCTTCCAGCTTCTTCGCCTGGCCTGCAACTTGGCCCTTTGAAATTTGGCCTTAGCTTGCTGGTAGTTATTGTGGTGTTCTTGGCATGGACTGGTCTCTTGCCTGCTTTCGAGATGTTTCCACGTCGTTGTGCAGCTGCTCTAGTTCACTATTCCAATATGGTTTGTAGTGCTTACGAGCCCCTCTAGGTATTGTTTCACGAGCAGCCTGTAATATGCATCTGCTGAATTCATCAACTAGCTTATTGATGTCTTTGTCTACAGTCAGATCTCTAGCCAGTATACTAGTACGGTGCTGGTACATTGTCCAGTCTGCCTTCTTGTAGTTCCACCTAGAGAGAGTGCTGCTCTCCTTGACAAGTTCATTTTCCACAATTAGGAAGACTGGCCGGTGGTCGCTGCCTCCAAGTTGTTTCCCTACAACGCGTGTGGTGTTCCACTCCAAGCTGGGTGAGTGGAATGCCAGGTCTGGTGTAGAGGTGGTGTGCCATGATCTCGAGTAGAAGGTTGGTGGGTCGATTGGCTGGTTAATCAGGATAAGCCCATTGTCATCCTGCCAGTTTTCAAGCTCCTCACCTCTCCTGTCCATGTGATCATAGCCCCAGCTCTGTGAGTGGCTGTTGAAGTCTCCGCATACAATCAGTCTTTCTTTTGCTGGGATTGTATCTAGTGCCAGTGGGCGGTCGCTCGGACAGTAGTAGTTGACCAGACTATTCTATCGGCTGTCTTCCTCCTGGCCTGGTTCCATTCTAGTCCTCGGTCCTTCAAAGATTGTCTAATGTTGTCCTCCCAGCGGACTCTGGGTCGTCCTCGGGGTCTGGATCCTTGGCTCTTTGTTTCCCATGCTTGACGTGGTAGCCGATCTTCTCCCATTCTGCAGACATGGCCAAACCATCTTAGTTGGGACTGTTCTACTTGGGTCTGTATGGGGTGGCATTTTAGGCCTTGACGTATCGTCTGGTTGCGTACCATGTCTTAGAAGAAGTTAACACCTTTAAATATCTGGGGTCCACTATATGTAGTGATGGAAGATCAAGTAAAGAAATCAAGACAAGACTTGAGATGGCCTCAGCTGCCATGACAAGGCTGAATGTGATCTGGAAAAGTAACATCAGTTTTTCTGTGAAGATCAAATTATACAAATCACTTGTATTATCTATTCTCTTGTATGGGTGTGAGGGCTGGACACTCACTGCAGATACGGAGCGAAGGATTCAGGCTTTCGAGTATAAATGTTATAGAAGAATTTTGCACATTTGCTATAAAGAGCACAAAACAAATGTCTATGTTAGAGAGAAATAAACATATGCAGGCCACCAAAAACCACTTTTGTCAGTAGTGAAACGTCGAAAGCTTGCCTGGTTTGGGCATGTAACTCGTCATGACTCCCTTTCGAAAACGATCCTCCAGGGAACAGTCAAAGGTAAACGGAGAAGAGGAAGGCAAAGAAAATCCTGGGCTGATAACATCAAAGAATGGGCAGGGCACAGTTTTTCCACACTTGTGCGCATTGCTGAGGATAGAGAGCAGTGGAGGACCCTGTCTGCTGATGCTTCCACCATGGCACCCCTACGACCCATGATGGATTACGGGTTGAGATGATGATATATCCTAATTATAACTCATTAGAGGTTGAACTGGATATTTTTTTTTCATTTAAAAAATATGATATGGACAGCACCCCTCTACAGATCTCAGTTCTTGAGGTTCTCCATCAGTTCTGCAGTTATTTTCCCATGCAGGAATTGTTGAAAATATCATCAATAAAAAAGTTTATTAGCAAATATCATCATTTTCAAGAATATTTAGAGATTACATGATTGTTTAGAGACAAGATCATTTAAAGATAAGAAGACATTAGCTAAGATATTGCTTGTCAAAATGATACATTATTGTCATCGCTCCGATTGCAAAACTTTATATTTCCAATATCAGCAGTTTCATACAAAGTACTAGAAGGTATACGTACATCTGTTCATAAATTTGAAAACAAAATAATCTTACAGGTACATATGTCATCAAATATAAATGCAAGTACACTTGAGTCATGGACAATTAGTAAACAAGTAGGAAAAACACTAGTGGCCACAGAAATGTGGTTGTACAGAAGAATGTTAAAAATAAACCATGGACAGCTTTAAAACAGTAATGAGGATGTCCTGAAAGAGACCAGTGCACTAAAGAAGCTTATTTTATTGCTCATGTTAGAAGGAAGCTATCCACTTTCTTTCTGCAAGTTATGAGAAGAAGAAAAGCTGGAATATATCATGACAACATGAAAAGATTGAAGGAAAAAGTTATAGAGGATGACATAGAGAGAAGATACTATATAGCTTGACATTGTGGCATGTATGACATGGAAAGAAGTCAACAACAGAACTGATGAACAGCACTGGAGACAGGAAGTTGTGGGGAGACTTCATCACCTATTCCATGAGACATGGTACTTGAGGAAGAAGATACTTAGTTGTTTGCGAGTTTAAATATTTGAGGATCATGGCATATGCGAGCAGAAGAAAGGTGAATAGGATTTTTAAAATGTTGTATGTTAACGAGCAAAACACTTGTCATGTGCAGAATATCTTGAATAGAACATAGTTTCTTTTTCTATTTTCTAGAAGTTAATGCAGACTGCCCTCTGTTGTTCAAACAAGATTGTGATGAACTCTCTGATCCTAGTCCTGAACATTGTCTAGCACCACCAGACAGGACAGGCAAGTCACTGTCATTATCTTTATGATCACCGTCATCCACATTATTCATGAAGCAGTGTACGATCACTTATCAATGTTAAACACAAATTATGTAAAAGCAGTTAAGTCTTGCACAGCCACGGCAGATCCAATTATCCTGTGCCATTCTTTTTCATTTATCACAATCAAGAAAAAACCTTTTTGACACATTCATAAATGCTGATATATAACCATAATGTAAACTTCGCAGTTTAATTAATAGTGACAACAGTCATATAAGCAGGTAGAAATGTATATGCACTCAAAGACAGTTTGAAATTTCAACACAGTATAATGAGTAAAAAAAGCTGTAAAACTTTGTCCTTTAACTGATGACATTAATATTTAACTTCAATCTGCAGCATGTCAGACCTCAGAATTTGCATGTATCAACATCAACAAGTGTGTACCTCTTAGTGATTTGTGCAACAAACAGAATAATTGTGGTGACTGGTCTGATGAGAGAAATTGTGGTACGTTCAATGTTTATATATAAGCCTTGATAAATGAAGGTTGACATTGAAACACCAGTGTTCATATTCCCCTGCAGGTGCTTGTAAATTTTCATCCTCTTGTCATTCAATATTTGTTTTTTATGAGCAAAAGAGAAAGCACACACATATGATCAACACCAGTTACCATTCCTGGAAAAACTCTACGGAGATATCAAGTGCATCAAGCTGACCACTGCTTTCTTTCAAAATATTTAAGTAGACGTCTAAGAGTGTACGAAGAAGAATGTTTTTCATAAATATTTTAAAAAAAATTATAAACAATTTCTCACTTGTAAGAATGTTTAACCATATATAAACCCACATTTTCACTACAAGTTCTGTGATATTATCTCATCTGTATTCTGGTGTCTTTTGAAGAAAAAGCAAAAATGTCTGCATTATTTAATTTAAAATTGTAAGGGTATGTTACATAACAACAGGGGTCAATAACCTGCTAAAATCCATGTTAATAGCTTTGCCAAAGATACCCGGAGCCATGGAATGTGAAGAATGTCGCACCATTAGTGTCATGTGACCAAAATATTATTAAGAATTATCATGAGAAGAGTGAGAAATTGAATAAAACCAGAAACTAGTGATGGACAGTGTGGATCTGTAGAAGGTATAGGCACAGACATCGCCATACATAAAAATATTAATAGAAAGAGCCATACAGGTAAAAACAGATGTGTACTTCTGCTTTATAGATTACACTAAGGTATTTGACAAAGTGAAACATGAGGAAATTACCAAAAATTAGAAAGCATCAACATTAATGGTAAACACAGGGGGATAATAAAGAACATGTACTGGCAACAAACAGCAGCTGGAAGAATTAGCACTCACATAGGAACATTTCATCAGATAAAAAAAAAAAAGGGTGTTCGACAGGGATGTGTGATGTCACCGGATCTGTTCAAACTGTACAGTGAAAATATAATGAGATCTGTAGAGAACATGTCAGGAATATCACTTGGTGGGCATAATATAAACAACTTGAGATTTGCTGATGACACAGTCTTAGTAGCAAAAAGTGAAAAGGAATTGCAAGAAATGATTGATGCAGTAGTGACAGAAAGTTAAAATAAAGGCCTTAGCCATAATAGCAAAAAGACAGAAGTAAAGGTCGCCTCAGAGAATATTCAATGGAGCAGTTTTAAAACAGGTCAGTAAATTCAAATACCTGCGCACATTAGTAACAACAGATGGAGGATGCATCTCTGAAGTGGTCAGCAGAATAGCTCAGGCAAAAACAACATTCTATAAAAATGAAGTTTGTTTTATACAATAATTCCTTGTCAATGGAAATAAGAAAGAGTTATTAGATGTTTTATATAACTAATCCTGACACACAGGAGTGAGTCATGGACAATTAGCAAAACATGTATGAAAAGCACTTGAGGTCACAGAGATATGCTTTTACAGAAGAAATGTTAAAAATACCATGGACAGGACAGCTAAAAAAAAGTCCTGAGGATGTCCTGCACCAGGGGGCAGTGTGTGCATAGGAAACTTATTCCTCATATTAGAAAGAAGCAGTCCACTTTCTATTATGTTGTGAGAAGAAGAAAGCTGGAATACGTCGTAACAACAGGACAGAGTGAAGGACAAGAAAATAGAGCAGGTAATGGACAGTTTGACATTGTGGTATGTTGTGAGAAGAAGAAAGCTGGAATACGTTGTAACAACAGGACAGATTGAAGGACAAGAAAATAGAGCAGGTACTGGACAGTTTGACATTGCAGCATGGACAGAAATCAACTACTGAATTGATAAATAGTAATGGAGACATGTTGTGGAGAAACATGCTGACCTACGCCACCGGGCGTGGTACTTGAAGTAAAAGTTGCAGTGCCCCTGTTGTTAAAGGCACCACAGTGACATTATGTATGTGTTGTTGAATGTCCAGGTTCAATAAAGGCTCAGACTCCATCGTAATGGCCATGGTGGTTTTATGGGTTCTATTCTTGTGATTCTTTGGTTAGCGATTATTTCTTGAGGTATTGAATGATGACTAAGGTGATCATATACATTTTCTTGGTTTCTTTTGATCAGTATGATTCAATTTCTTATATTAATTGTGTTTTGCTGTTATTTATTGCTGTTACTTGATACACATATGATATACTTGATCTAGAGTGTAACACTGAGTTTGAAATCCAGTGTGCTATGGGACTGTGCATACCAAGTTACTACAGATGTGATGATTATCCACAGTGTCCTGATGAGAGTGATGAAAGTGGATGTGGTAGGTACCTTGTACATTGAGTGCAACACTGATTTTTATAATGCTTATTTATTATGGAAAAGTGAAACCTGAATAACTGCATCTTTGACTAATCTCTTTAAATGGAAAAAAACACTTAAAGATATCATGTTAGAAAGAGAGAAAACACTGTTCAGTCTATTCTCAGTGACCTGTTGTTTTACCCGAACACCCTCCTCCTGAAAGAGCAAGAACTGCAAAGGGATTTTTGGCAATATCAGATCAAGTCCTGTTAGTTAGATTGGATGACAGATCACTAGATATTCATTTATTTTTACAATTGTATGTGTCAGCAGTGGATAGTACAGAAGAAGAAATGAAGACATTCTCCAATAAACTTTATGGCCCACAGTTGTGGTAATTGGAAGTTCATAAATTAGTTTGCCATTGTTTCTGTTTTATCATTCTCTTTCAAAATGAAAACAGGATTGGTGTATTGATGGACAGAGATTTTACTTTGTCTTTATATTTACCATGTTCACACATTAATTGTATTTTTGATATTGTAATATAGTAAATTTTTTTCTTCTCTGAGAATGTAAGATGAACCAGTATAAGTGTGAAAATGATGGCCCTTGCATCATGCCAGAGTGGCTCTGTGATGGACAGAAAGACTGCCCTACAGGCGATGATGAAAATTTCTGCCGTAAGTCATTTAAAAAAAAAATATTAATGATGAAAAATAACCTATTCAACCTCTGATGGGTAATAATTAGGATATATATTGTTTTCAATTCCAAATATGAACAGCTGCTGATATTGGAAAGTGGCATCACACTTGTCAAATCATTGTAAATAGGGCAAATCACAATTACCAGTTATGCTTGTGTGTTTAAAAAAAAAAAACTGAACAAAGTCAAGGAAAAACTGAACAAGAATAATATTAGGGGGAGGGGTGTAAAGGCCTGGTGGTTCCAGTTATATAACTGACTTTAACAGATATTTAATTGACTTTCACCTGTTAAAAGTCATATGCATTGTAAGAACATCATCAGACTTTCACATTCCAAACTACTATATATTAACCTTTGTTCGTGTTAAATATTGTTTGACTATGTGATGCAGTTCGCTAGGTCTGTCTATTATTAACACTTCTTCTATATTTATAGGTAAATTTGATACCTGCAAATAATCCATTCCTTGGTATTCTCATTTGTTCATACCTCTTACATTTTAACAAGAAATGTTCTATATTATTGTTTTGAAGACAACCTGCACAGTAAGATTCTTCTATTCTGAAATAGCCTTTTCCTAGCTGTAGTCTGAGAAGTTTCTTATTACTGGGAATTTTCAATCCCCTAGATATCTGACATTTTCTTGTTGGAACCTTGAACATCATATATGCATATCTTCCTTTCAGATTTTTATCCCACTCTGCTTTCCATTCATCTGTTATTAAATCTTTAATTAAGCTCTTAATCTCTGATTTACATTTATTAGATTTTTATCAGATCTACTTTTCTTGGCTTCTTTATCTGCCTTTTCATTTCCATCTATGCCAACATGTGAAGGTATCCAAGCTATTAAGACTGAACATCCTCTGGAATATAAGTATGTAGTAGCCAGAAATATCTCCTCTGCTATATCAGGTCTACTACATTCTCGTAAGTTTCTAAGTGCTTGAATTGTTAAAAGAGAAACAGGTTTGAGACCATAGTTTCAAATGATGTAAACTTCTGCTACATATGAAATCTGACTGAATGGGCCAGGTGTAAAATTCTGTAGAGATTTCAGTTAAGCTTAAATCAGGAGCAGCTGCCTGTAAAGTATCCGTTTTAAAACGTTAGCATATGGCTGTTACACATTACATCATCATCATTACCTTCAGATTCCCATGGAGCATAGGCCCTCAAAATTATATGCTGAGTCATTGTTACGTACATTTATTACCTAAGGGGGTAGTCTTCGGTCCTGCCAAATGTACGCACCAGTCTTGATGTAGTGATATTATTTGTGCGGTCGAATGATTCGCGCACTGACGTGCACAAAGCAATGTGTGTTGCTTTGGGACGCACGGGTAACCTAGTTGGGTAGTTTCTGACGTCATGATTTGAAGGGGCAACATGGACTTGGCTTATGTCCGTGATTGATATAATATGTTAGTATTCCTTGGCATGTTTATGGAAGCCATTTATTCTAGTGATCTGTATTGGTCTTCAGGTCGAAACCAATAGCAGTAATATCACGTAAGTTATCGCCCCCACTTATTATTATATGCTGTATTGAAAGGCCGCTCTCATAATAGTCTAGCGGGAATGTGTCATTCCTAGAATGGACCTACAGAGTCGATAGCCTTTAGGATTCGTATCGTAGAAGAAGGATTCCTACGAGTGGAAGAAGTTATTGATTACCTTATGCACATGTTTTAATATGCTGTTACAACAATGCCAGAAGCGTGGCATAGAATGGGAGAGGTTAGTCAGCTGGAATCTCTAACCTGTTCGTATTATCGTGTATGACTTTGTTTGAAAACTATATACTATATAACGGGATGTATGGAGAAAGTCTGGGATTGTGAAGTATGATATGGAAGATTTTATTCTGGAGAATGAATCCGTTTGCCTTAATAAACGTCCTTGGGAGAAGGTCAACGGACGTTAATACCATGTCTGTTATATGGTAACGGAAGTGATCCTTAGTCACTGGAATATAAGAGAACTTGACTGTTAGAGAATCTGCAACAACTGTTAACAGTAGTATTAACATTTCGACGTGTGATCTTCGCATCTGTAACTATGATTGTCTCGTTCCTTCGTATGTGCCATGTTGAATAAACTATATGTACAGTCAACCGACTTGTGTACTACCATCGAGTGAACAGTTCAAACACTACCTGTTGTAGTCCGTTTTTTACAGAACAGTTTATTGACATTTCGTTCAGATTACCATTCGCGTTATGAAGACTAATCCCATTACCATAAACGGATACAACAGTCATCCTATTCCATGTGACCAGCTCATAGATCTTTCCATGACTTTCTCATCCCTTTCATTTCTGTCTCCAGTTCTCTTGTCCATTTAACACAGAAAATTCCTTGATGTCAAAACATGACTTTCCTTGATGTCAAAACATGACTTTCCTTGATGTCAAAACATGACTTTCCTAGCACTTCTAGGCCACTGTCCTTAATGTAAACACTCTACGCTGTTTACAAGCAACATTACTACACTCATTTAAAAAAGCATTTAGTGCAAAAATTAAACAGTTTGGACCAAGTCTGGTTTTTGCACACCAGCATGCTACTGAATATTAATCATCACAATTACAGAACAACAACCTGATGACCTGGAAACCCTCTGGCTTAAATTCAAGGACATCATAAAGACAGCTGCAGCAGAAGCATGTGGTGAAGTCCAACTTGGGAACAAGAGAAAGAGGACACCTTGGTGGACAGAGGAAGTTAGAGAAAATAAGAGAGAAGAAAAAGGCTTGGAAACAATACTTAGGAGCTAAAAACATATCGTAAGAAAATAAATAATGAAGCAGGAGAGATGAGGATTAAGGCTTACAAGCTAAGAGAGTCAGAAATTAAGACCAGGTATCAGGGGCTTATTGTGACAGCAGTGAGAAACCCAGAAGAACAATCAGATGGTCTAGAAACTCCCTGCCTTAAATTTAAGGGCATCATAAAAACAGCTGCAGCAGAAGCATGTGGTGAAGTTAGATTTGGGAAGAAGGGAAAAAGAAAATAGGAGAAAAGAAAAAGGCATGGAAACACTACTTAAGGAGCTAAAAGCACAGAAAATATGTGATACTCAGAACAGAAGCAAAGAACAAGGTGCTAGCAGCAAAACAGAATTCTTGGAAAAATTTGGAGAAAAGCTAGAAAAGGATGCTCAAGAAAACCAGAAGTTCTACAAGACCCTAAAGAACATAAGGAAGGAAAAACAGTGCCCTCTTAAATTTATAAAGGACAAGGAAGGCAAATTGCTTACTGCCCCAAAGAAAGTAATGGAAAGATGGAAAGAATATTTCTCAGAACTTGATGGTGAGCAAGGTCAAGCATCAGAAATCATAACCACTAGCACAGAAGAGGAAACCAATGGTGGCGAAGATGGCATAAAGATGGAAGAACTGAACTGGAGAAAATCAAGATGAGCAAAGCAGCAGGGCATGATGGTAAAACATCAGAAATGGTTAATAACTTGGGAGCAGCAGGCAACCTATTACTCTTAAGGGTCCTACAGGCAGCATGGTGCAACAAGACCATACTAAAGGATTGGGAGATTGCCATCATAACACTGATTTTCAAAAAGTGTGACAACTGACGTTGTGGAAACCATAGAGGCATATCCCTTGGTTTGGCCTTGTATGACAAAGGTATGTTTCAGGCACTTGTGAGAAATAAAGAAGAAAACTAGAAAAATAACAGAAGTGATAGGCTTACCGGAAAATCGAACCCAGGACCTTCCGAACAGCAACACACCCTAGTTGCGGGAGCGAATCACACTATCTTCCTTACCATCTAGGCACTACAAAAAATAGTGCTTCATGGACAGTGGTCATTAACGCAATTTTCTATATGCAACACTGGATGTTGGCCTCGTATGATCCAGCTTATTAATGATGCAATCACTTCTGTTGTCCCCCTATTAAACAGTATAAGTCAGATTACACAAGACAAAGACCTTATTACTGCGACATACATGGAGATCAAAAGAAGTAAGTCTAGTAAAAGTAGAAATTGTTATTCTGATTCAGTAAATTAATTCTTATTACCAGACAACTGTGCAGAAGATGAGTTTATGTGCGTAAACCATACCTGTATTCCATATGCTCAAGAGTGTGATGGTATCCCTCAGTGTGCTGACCACTCTGATGAGATGGACTGCAGTAAGTAAAATGAGAAAAAAAATCCATGTGTATTTTAGGTTATTTAAGTGTTGCATGGCTTCTATTATAAAACAGTAAGAAATGAACTTGATTAAAGTATATTCTTTGTTTAAAAATTAGGTAATTGCTGATGATGAGGGCCTTCTTAAACAATGTGCTGTGTACACATTACTGTTTTCACCACTGTCAGCTGCTTATCCTTTACAGGACGTGGCAATCAACCCCAGCTTTTATTGGCTGTTTTTGATTTTTCTAGGCAATTTTTTCACTCAGTAGTTTGCCAATGCTTTCTGAACGGTACGGCACTTATACCATTGTTAAAAATCCACACAAAGCGATCTGCTACCAAACCGCCTGCAGCAGGTTTCGAACCTGGTATATCTGGATTATGAAACTGCGTTCATATCCATTAGGCCACAGACGCCGACGTTTTCACCACTAGGCAACAAAAATTATAAATATTTCTTTTTTTTTTTTCAACAGAAGATGCGAGGCATTTATGCTTACATCACTAGTTTTCTAGTATCAAAATTGTAGATTTCTAGACACTTCAAAACATGTTTTGTATTTATTTCTGTTTTGTATTTCATTAACTTCAAAGCTTTTCATTTAGTATCATGGAGAGCACTATTTTTAAAAAATTTGTTTGATTTAATATGTAAACTTGATTGCCAGCTTGAATTTTTATACTGCTACAATTGCCAGCTTGAATTTTAAACAACTGTGTTTTTTACTGTCAGTTTGACTTCATTCTTAAACTTCATTTATTTCATTCTTGTTCATCACAAGTCTACAAGACAGGATCAAACTCTGCATTTTTTATTAAGTTTAATGGCGCACTAGTAATGCTTTGCTCTGAAGGCTTCACGAATGAACACGGAGAGACAACTTGTCTTAAAATGGGAGAAACGTGAGTAATACTTAAGAAACTACATTTAATGCAAGGGGTCATCCATGCATAACATCATGCAGTGAGGTGGGGAGGGGGGGGGGGGGAGAATTTAAAATGTTGTGATGTTGTGTGATGATGATCTCAGGCTAGAGTTCTGTCCATCTCTTCATTTGTTCTTGTATATCACTAAGCAATTGTCCATTCTTATCTTTTATGATATAATTAATAGTTAACTTTTATCCACAACAGTTAACTTTTATCCACAATAGTTAACGACTCCCTCATGGACAACTGATACTAATATTATGATCTCAGCTACAATATCGGTTTAATTGTGATAGCATTTAACTGGTTTATATTATATTTAATTATATATTTATTTTTTAAATAATATAATACACACCTTAGAAAACAAAAAGCAGACTAAATGAACTGTACTGTATAAAATTAGATTTAAAATAATAAATATTAACATGTTATCACAATCTCGACTTAGTGACATTATGTAAGGGGGTCTGGGTTTTTGTGATGAAATGTGACGGGGTGGAGGGAGTTAAAAATGGCAAAAATTGCATGACGTCATGTGTGGACGACCACTAATAACGTAAAGTGTATCATAGGAAATATATATATATATGTGTCAGTTTTACAGTAGCTGTTTATCAACAATATAGGGAAAGTTGATTGTGAGAGAGGATTCCCACTTTTGAATACCTTATTATTTTTAAATACACTTTAGCCAGAAATATATTTTTCTGTTTTTTTTATATATATATTTTTTTTTGCAACCATTGTTGTCATAAAGTATCTCCAAAGGATTCTGTGATGTTCTAGTTCTTCAGGTCTGGGTGATCATTTAGCCATTTAAAAAATGTATAACTCTTTCTATCCAAGGCTATTTTTCTCTCTTACCTACACCTCAAAATGGTGTTTTAATAACAGGTAGTTGACATACACACTATGCATCAGACTTGAGAATATTGGCTGAACAATGTTGTGAAAGTTGCATTTGTTTGGCCTTAATGATTGGGAGATATGTGGGTTGTCAAAAAGAAACACTTAAAAATTAAACCAAATTTGTTTTCATTTACTAGTGTAAAAAAAAGGCTACTTGAGATACTGCAGGGGTCAGCAACCTATGGTCCCTGAGTGGACCTAGTCTACCTTGCAGTTTTTTGCAGACCATCAGCCCAGTATTTGTCACGTAGCGTTTAAAGGATAAGAGAATTATTTAGAGGAAATAATAGATCTGATGTGGAAGATTTGGCTCAAGGAATCCCTGCTGGGTTTTCCCACTTCCGAAGGGTGACGAAGAGGGTAAATTCTCCTAACTCGACAGGTCTGGAAAAGATTGTAAGGAGATATTTGGTCTCTCGCTACCGTCGTCCCCTTCTCAGTTATCTATTATTATTATTCTTTAATTTATATTATATTTTACGAGCCCCCCCTCCCTTATAAAGGAAGATAAACATAGACAATATTCAACATCTAATGGAAGGAACAAAGCATGGGGTACAGTATATACACCCAATTGGTTTATTGCAATAAAATGAATAGATGGTGAATGATAGTATTGTCGATGGAATTAGTGTCTGCTGTATGTATTATGTGTCTCACAATTCAAGTGTTTTTCATCATGGATGACTAAACTATGTGGCATTGATTAGGTGAGTTCCCTTTTTCGTGGGACTTAGCTTTTCAGCCCCTGGCTGATAGTGAAGTGAGGTTAGTTCTCCGGTCTCCTGACGTTGCCCCCGGTAGGTCTTGAATGGTTCGGATTTGCCTTCTCTGTGCTCGACTCCGTATTCTGCGCTGAGATTGGACTGTCGTGCAAGGCTCCACCATAGACTACTCAAAGATGGACGCTAACCCGCAATTAGACACGTGGCTTCAGTGCTTTTAATGCGAGAATTCGCCGATAATTGGGTTAGACCTAGCTGTCTCAAGGGTTCCTGGGCAAGTGAAGAATGCTCGTGTTGGCGCACTTTTAGCGGGACATTTCCGCTTGGACACGTGATCCATAGTGTGCATCATGTGACCTTAGCCTCGTTTTAGACGCTCCAATCAATAATGTTAAAAGTCACGTGATGTTTTCCTAAGTGGCCTAAACTGGTTCTCCCAAGTTCAAGCAGTTCTAAATTAAAACAGGTTCCTAGCTACCGAGGTCATTGGTCAACAATGACGTCGTATCTAAAAATAGCGAGGAGAAAATACCGAACGCTAGGAGATTTTCCGCAAGTGACAATTCCCGGGACTTTGCGATCATGCATTGAGGATGAGAAAAAATGATGTCACGTAAATAATAAAAAAAATGAAGAGAAGATTGGCCAAGTCGTCACACAAGCCCCTCCTCAAGTTTGACGTTCCGTCCAACTCCACTGGTCCTGTCTTCCTCTTCTTTTTCAGTTTCTCATATCTCCTCGGTTTCGTCCGGATGTCTGCTAAAAAGATCTGCCCCTACGTTGTTCTTCCCAGGTAAGTATTCTGGTTTTCTTCCTGGTTTTCTTTGGATGCCTATGTCTGCAGCAATGCTTCCCTAGGTCCTGTAACTGGTCTACCCTATGTGTTGAGGTTCCCTGGTTACACTCTGAACAGGACTTCACATATCGAGCTATGTCTTCTGTGATGCCGGGCCAATAATAACGGGTGGCTATCCTTTGATTTGTGGCACCATTACCCAGGTGTTCACTCAAAGTAGCACCGTGCCCCCATTCCATAACTTTATTTCTATTTATGGATGGCACCACAATCTGTCCATGACTTTTTAGCCCTCTGCCAGCCTTCCTGTGCAAGAGTCCATGTTCCATATAAAAGTCACCCTTTCTTCGAGGGTTATGTGAGTTTTTCAATTTGCCAAAGCAAGGCCCCAATGTGCTATCAGCTGCTTGAGCCCTTTTCATCTTATTCGGATGAATTTCTAACTTAGAGTCCCTCTCTATGCGTTTGGAGTCAGACCTGGTCTGGACGGCAGCCATAACCACAGGCTTTACTGGTTCTCCTAAAAAGACATATCTACGCCCTAACATCAGGGGGTAGAAAGGATCCTCTAAAACTGCAGCATTGATCTCCCCTTCCACATAGCGACAACTGACCTGAATCTTCGCTATGGGCAAATTTAAGGGTAATGCTCCCTTGAGTGGCCCCTGGATATCCACTGTTTCTGTGGTGAGTTGTTCGGGGTGCACCAGAGATGAAGAAACGACCGCGTCATAAGACAAACCTGTGTCATACATCCCGATGACTTGGTTGCCATTCACGGTCACTGTCTCCTGTATAGGTGGGTGATGGAGGCTATTCTGACTCACTGTCAGTTCCTTCCTGTCAACAGCCCTCACCTGTAAACATGCAACATGATGTGGAGGGTTTTTCCTTCTGCACTCGGCAGTATTGTGGTTGCTCAGTTTACACGTCTTACACCACTTTTCTCCCCGCCTCTGAGGCTGGAAAGCGGATCTCTGAGTAGTCTTGTAGTCTGGCTTGTCATGCTTTTTGAAGTGGTGGTAAGGTAGATTCATTTGGGGGTCCAAGTGTGCCTGAGGTGTCGGCCTCGATAATTCTTCCGGTTGGTTCCACCGGGGTGGGTCATTCTCTGTTAGCGCTGCCTGATAACGTTCCGCCAACTGGACGATGGATTCTAAAGTGCTGGCCCCATTCTCTGTCAAGAATCTTCTCATGTCGGAAGTCATGGTGTCCTTCAGTTGTTCGATCATGACCATTTCCTTCAGGCCTTCCCAATCATGAGTAAAATTCCCTAGGGCACCCCACTTCTCCACGTAGGAATCCAGTCTAGCAGCAAATTGAGCAAAGTTCTCTCTGACTTCCCAACTAGAGTTACGGAACCTCTTCCTATAGGCGTCAGCATGTAGCTCATAACGTATCAGGAGTGCCTTTTTCAGAGAGTCATTGTCATCCTGTAAACCTGGAGGAAGCTTGCTATACACGTCATAAGCAGTTCCTCTAAGCCCTTGCGACAGTTTCAGGTTCCACTTGCTCTTCTCCAAACCAAACGTGGTGGCAAACTTCTCAAATTTGTCCAAATACCTATCGATCGAGTCGGCTTGTTCCGAGAAAGCTTCAAATGGAAACGTCAAGGGTCCCAAAGTTGACATGAGTGAGGATGGCAAAGGTCCTGTGCCCCCTGCGTGCAAGGATGGCATATCATCTGACCGTGGCGATAGGTTGCCTGAGGAGGAAGATGCTGTTGCACCAGCTACTGGTTCAACTCTTTGAGCTTGTCCCTGCATCTCTAACTGCTTCATCTTCAATGCATGCTCGCGTTCATCTCTCTCGCTTCTTTCTCTAGCGTCTACAGCTTTTATCCTCTCATCTATTTCTGCTAACTTTATTCGCTCTTCTCTTTCAGCTTTCGCTGTTTCTCGAGCGTAATACTTATCAGTCTCGACACTGACATAATTTGCAAGGTCCACCCCACTATAACCTAGATCTCGACCGGCCTCCCCTAGTGCTGCCTTAAGCTTAACTATTTCAGCCATCTTTTGCAGTTAAAGTCCACACTGAGTAAGCTAGTGCTACCTTCCAATAGTATTTCTAACAACAAGTAAATACTAATTATTTATCAGACTGCTGTAGAATGAAATTACTACAGTTATGGAGACTTAAGGTCTGTAATTCAATGAAATACAAAATCAAGAACTAACTTAATTAAACACAACATATATAAAGGGATTCACCAATCAATGCCTGAAATTCTAGAAAAAATGTTTTCTGTCTTTCTAGAGCTCACTGTGTGAAAATACATGTGTTAAAATGGTATACTGTAATGACTGAATGAATGATACTATCCCAGAGGTATGATAAAATACATAAGTTCAAATCCCGGACCGAGACACCAGTGTCACGTAGCGTTTAAAGGATAAGAGAATTATTTAGAGGAAATAATAGATCTGATGTGGAAGATTTGGCTCAAGGAATCCCTGCTGGGTTTTCCACTTCCGAAGGGTGACGAAGAGGGTAAATTCTCCTAACTCGACAGGTCTGGAAAAGATTGTAAGGAGATATTTGGTCTCTCGCTACCGTCGTCCCCTTCTCAGTTATCTATTATTATTATTCTTTAATTTATATTATATTTTACGAGCCCCCCCTCCCTTATAAAGGAAGATAAACATAGACAATATTCAACATCTAATGGAAGGAACAAAGCATGGGGTACAGTATATACACCCAATTGGTTTATTGCAATAAAATGAATAGATGGTGAATGATAGTATTGTCGATGGAATTAGTGTCTGCTGTATGTATTATGTGTCTTACAATTCAAGTGTTTTTCATCATGGATGACTAAACTATGTGGCATTGATTAGGTGAGTTCCCTTTTTCGTGGGACTTAGCTTTTCAGCCCCTGGCTGATAGTGAAGTGAGGTTAGTTCTCCGGTCTCCTGACGTTGCCCCCGGTAGGTCTTGAATGGTTCGGATTTGCCTTCTCTGTGCTCGACTCCGTATTCTGCGCTGAGATTGGACTGTCGTGCAAGGCTCCACCATAGACTACTCAAAGATGGACGCTAACCCGCAATTAGACACGTGGCTTCAGTGCTTTTAATGCGAGAATTCGCCGATAATTGGGTTAGACCTAGCTGTCTCAAGGGTTCCTGGGCAAGTGAAGAATGCTCGTGTTGGCGCACTTTTAGCGGGACATTTCCGCTTGGACACGTGATCCATAGCGTGCATCATGTGACCTTAGCCTCGTTTTAGACGCTCCAATCAATAATGTTAAAAGTCACGTGATGTTTTCCTAAGTGGCCTAAACTGGTTCTCCCAAGTTCAAGCAGTTCTAAATTAAAACAGGTTCCTAGCTACCGAGGTCATTGGTCAACAATGACGTCGTATCTAAAAATAGCGAGGAGAAAATACCGAACGCTAGGAGATTTTCCGCAAGTGACAATTCCCGGGACTTTGCGATCATGCATTGAGGATGAGAAAAAATGATGTCACGTAAATAATAAAAAAAATGAAGAGAAGATTGGCCAAGTCGTCACAGTATTGAATACACAAATTATTAAAGATAAAGTGATATTTAAACTTGTTATTTGACTCTCCTTCCAATACAAATTATATAACCACTGTATCCTTACTTCACTATTGAAAAAATAAGTAACTATCTCACTAAGATAAGATCAATATTTTAGTGAAAAGATCAAAGATTTGTTAATGGCAGCCTCTGACAGAATCAACTGGTGAGTGCAGATCTGAACATTGCTCTTGGCAATTGCTCCAGTGACGTCAGAAATTGTTTCCCTAGTTCCATAAGTTAAGTGTAAAGTCACAGGCTAGCATTACTGTGTTATTCAATCATCTAGACTTTGCAGTGCAGTGCTTTGTTCTGATGTTGTTTTCTTTGCAAGGGACTTTAGCATATTTTAAATTCTGACTAGACTGTACTTTGAATCTAAATCTGAATGACCCAATTGCCATTTTAAATGTTGTACCCTTCTTATTTATCAGTAGCATCATTTTCACTGAAAACTGCAGTTATGTTAAAAATCAGTGAAACATCGACTACACAATATTTCTTTTTTCATATATGTCATCTGTATAAGAGTACCATTTATGTTTTTAAAGAAATTAAGTGGCTCTGCATCAAGTATCATGAAGAAAAATATGATGTATTCCAAGGACACATCAGAGCAGATGAAGCCAAGAGTCTGAAGAGTTTGACTTTTATAAATGACTACCTTGCACAGAATAGGATTCAAGGGGTGTGGCTAGATTACCAGTGTAGAACCAGTGGAAATGGGCAGACAAATACTAGTGGAATAATTGGTATTGTTATTGTTGATTAAAATCAGCCTCAATGCACTCCAGGCAAAGCCATAGGTGCTCAGTCTCCCTCAGCAAATGTCAAAGGGTATGAATGATAATCGTTCCTGTTGCACGCTGGTTGTATACATGCTGGATGCATCCTCTAAATGTCTATTCCTGCTAGTCATATTTTATGTCAAATTCTAGCAATCTTAGCCTTGATGATTCATCGATTGCAATGTCATTCTCTAAGAGACAATCATTAATTGTCCTTAGCTAAGTATCTCTCCCTCATCCATATCGTGCGCCAACTATAGGTGCTCTTGAAGCTAGTCTGTCAGCTTTTTCATTGCCGCATACCTGTACATGACCAAGATAGTAGATTCAAACAAGTTCCTGAAGATTCATGGCTTCAATGGAGGTTATCCATTCATGCCGTAGCCATCCATTTTGGACTTTTTGAAGCATGAACTGAGAGTCTGACACAATAATTGCCTTTGTTAATGAAGTTTCAGATAGCCACCTACAGGCTGCAGTAGCTGCCTCAATCTGCATTCTCATGCATTATCATGACCCTGCGTGAAATAAGAGGTGAGGAAAAGATGCAGACACGGGATAGGACAGACATGGAGGAAACCAGGCAGTTCTTATTCTGAAATCCCAAGGGTGAGAAAGAGGGAGAATCAACAAATGGACATGGCGAGTAGAATAGAAGAGATATGAGAAGTCCATGGACAGATGGCACGGAATAGGATGACCTAGCATGAGTTTGTTGGTCTATGCTTATTGGGGAGCTGAAGGGTTATGAATGAAGAATCTGCTGAGCGCTCTTAAGTGTTACTGCTAACCTACTTGTATTCATCTAAGGAATCAGTGCAGAATTTGAACTAACTGAAGAATATTAGGTATTCAAAGTTTAAAGGGAACCACAACTGAAACTGATATTTTCCTGAAATTTTATGAAACTATAATGAAACTGAAATTGAGTACCTACATTCATTCAAGTCCCTCACATGCAGTTACACTGCATCATACAACTAACAAGGTTATGAAGTGGGAATCTGTTGTGATATTGTTCTGCCAGCTGTAGCTTTCTTCAGATGATCAATACTTGAGCGTCAGGATAAATGATGAAAAGTCAAAACTTCTGCTTCCCTTCAAGTCAGTTGTTGAAGAATACAAAGTTGGGAAAGCAAGGCTTGCAATGATGCTACGTGAGTCAGCTGATGACGTGGTTAAGTCCATTCAGCCCACACTGAAAACGGGAAGGAAGTGGAGAGTGGAAGAGGCTGTTGATGCTGCTGAAGAGTCACTCAAACTGAGAGAGGTAATCGGATACACACAAATGAATAGACGGGGATTTGGGCATGGTGACATCTGCTGGTGGTCCAAGGCATCAAGCAGGGAGCGCAGAGACATGGTAGTTCAGGAGATACGAGGAGCTGAGAATGATAAGAGGTTGCAAAAAGCAGTGCAGCAGGTCCAACAAGGCCAATGGACCACATGGGAAGGAGCCCTGCAGAGGTCCTTGACATGGAATGATATATGGCATATGGCACCTCTTAGGCTCAGCTTCGTGGTTAGATCAATGTATGACCTGCTGCCGTCGGCCACCAACCTTGTGAAATGGGGAAAGTCGGATGATGAGCAGTGCCCCCTGTGCCAGGGGAGGCAGACACTTGAACACGTGCTCTCAGCGTGTAAGGTGGCATTAGGGCAAGGGCGATACACTTGGCGCCATAACAAAGTGCTAAATGAGCTTGCTGCGACAATAGATCAGGCAAGAATGAAAGCGAATAGCAAAGTCCTGCCAGACACCGCAAACACATACTTTCTGAGGGCAGGAAAGTCAGCACACCCCAAACCGAGTAAACCTGGTAGCAGTTTACCATCTCTTCTTGACTGTGCAAACAACTGGGAGATGGCGGTAGACGTACCTGGACGGGGGGCATATCCAGAGTGTATCAGAAAATCGTGGAGACGGCCGGATATAGTGCTTCATTCTGCAGCAACGCTTCAGGTCATACTGATTGAACTGACCGTGCCATTTGAATCCAGATTAGACGAGCAACATTCATTCAAAGCGGCCAAGTATAGCGATCTGGCCGCGGATCTGAGACACGATGGATTCAGTGCAAGGGTCATGGCGGTTGAAGTGGGCACAAGAGGGCTTGTGGCTGCATCAGTGTATGATTTATTGAAACTTGGGGCTGAAGGGACAGTCTAGAACAAGGGCACTGAAGAGGCTTAGTGAAACTGCTGAAAAGGCATCAGGCTGGCTGTAGAACAACCGCAATGGGCGATGGACATCGTGACAATAAACGCTGCGGTACAGAAAACACCAAAATTTTTCTAAGTCCACAATGCTGAGTTTTTTTGGTGTACTAGTGAAAGAGCTGCGACTCTGGGGCAACAGGCGATGTATACTATAGGGAGTGTCAGGTACAGAATTTCAGTGGCTTGGGGCGTGCAGCTCGTCGGCTGCGCGCTAATGTCTCAGTGTGTGTCCTTAGTTGTGAGGGGCGACAGAACGAACGGAATAATTTGTCTTCTCTTTGTTACTTTCACAAATTCCTCCACGGCTGGCGTTGTGGATTTAAAAGTTGCTACCATAAGTGAAATGGGTTCATTTTCAATACAAGACAACAGGAAGCTGAGACGCTTGGGAGTCATGACCCAAGTGCGCCCGCCCCCCTTAGAGTGTAAAGGAGTAATTGGGCCGAAACACTTGTCGGATGGGGGGACTACTTCTGATGATCAGATTGCTTCCTGTTGTATCACTCTGTAAAGAGTTTCCTATCATAGTTGCATGGTCAAACCAGTGACGATCGGGAAAAGACCGATTGACTTCTGGAAAGACAGATGACACTGGGAAAGACTAGAAACCGGCTGACCGGGTTAGCACCCCGTAAGCTGTATTCAATTGTTACAGGACCCAAAAACGATAGATGCCCCCAGGATTCACCGAAAGGGGGGGAGGATGATGAATCCACAGGCGCCTCAATGGAATCGACCAGACCCATTACATGGACTTCGAGCTCTGAACAACGGCTGGAATTTCCATGTGTCTGTGGTAGGGAATTCTCTACTCAGAGAAGAATGAAAATCCACAGAACGAAAAAGGGGTGTGGGAGGTCATCAAGGGGAGATCAACAGCGCTCTGTCTCGACGGATAAGACGTTAAAAGAACGCAGCCAGGAGTCAATCCACAGTGCTGAGTACATTCAAGTTGATCTTCCAGATGATGATCTCACACACTTCTTGGACGGGAAGAGAGATGCAATAAAGTTTCCACCTGCCAGTGCAAAAGGGCTTTGGGAACAGCTGGACGAAGCCTTGGCAAAAGAGTTGGATAACAACCTGAAGCAGCTAACTTTAGAGAAGAAGCTGGAAATCTTCGGTGACATAGTATATCTGCACTGTTGCAAAGAGTTCAGTGTGAGGGAGGCAAGGGAAAGTAACCCACCACAGAAAAGTAGAAGACAAATTAAAATAGATGAAATCAGGAAACAGAAGAAGCATGCCCGAAAACTTCAAGAACGCAGTTGCCACAGAGAAGGAAGGGTTACGGCAAGTTTGGGAGCACCTGAAAGGCCAACATAATGCCCTTTGTAGAGCGGAAAGGTTGTGCAAGAAGAGAAGGAAGACTCGAAGGGATAGGGAAAGATTCTTTAGGGAGCCCTTCAAGTTTGCCAAAGAACTGTTTGAGCAGCCACAGTCGGGTACGCTAAACATCAGGAAAGAAGACCTGGAAGAACACCTTAGAAGGACATATTCAGATGGTTGCAAAGATGAGCCGCTCAGCAGCATGGTAGGCCTTAAATGGCCGGGGAAGCCAGGAGCTTAATTTAACACTAAGCCCCCAACAGTGCAAGAGGTAGAAAGCATTGTCCAGAAAGCTCGGTGCAAGTCAGCTCCAGGTCCTAATGGTGTTCCATATGTGGTGTATAAAAGATGCCCTGAGGTTCTCAAACGACTGCTCCGTTTACTGAAGAATGCGTAGAAAACCCAACTCGTAAGCAAGGAATGGAGAAAGGCAAACGGAGTCTACATCCCGAAGGAACAAAATTCCACAGACATCAGTCAGTTCAGGCCAATCTCACTACTCAATGTGGAAGGGAAGATATTCTTCTCAGTAATGGCGAAAAGACTCACTACATACCTCCTGGCAAATGGGTACATTGACACTACCATTCAGAAAGGAGGTATCCCAGGTACACCAGGATGTCTAGAGCATGCCACAATGATCTGGGAAGCAATCCAAAAGGCAAAGTCTGACAGAACAAACCTCCATGTAATCTGGTTGGATCTAGCGAATGCTTATGGATCCGTTCCACACCAGATGTTGTGGCATGCCCTAAAAATGTATCATGTTCCACAAGAGATTGCAGCAATGCTGAAGCTGTATTTCGCAGGGTTTTCTGTCAGATTTTCAACTAGAAGTACACAACGAAGTGGATTGGCCTTAAAGTTGGAATTGCGATGGGATGTACCATCTCTCCGATACTATTCGTCATAGCTATGCAGGTAATCCTCAATGCGGCTGAAGGAATGGCTATAGGCCCAAAGCTCGGTGGAATGTGTCACATGCCACCGCTCAAAGCATTCATGGATGACACAACAATTCTGACATCAGATGAACATCAGGCCCGGAGGATGTTAGCACGCCTGGATGAACTAGTCAGCTGGTGCAGAATGAGCTTCAAACCCAAGAAGTCGAGAAGCCTATCAGTCAGGAAAGGGAAGATAGCAGAGGTCATATTCACGGTTCCTAGCCAAAGAATCCCTGCTGTCATTGAGGAACCTGTTAAAAGTCTTGGCAGGGTGTACGATGCCTCTTTAAAAGACTCGAAGGCAGTGCAACAGACAATAGAAATGGCAGACAGAGGACTACAGATCATAGACCAAAGCAGACTCCTGGGAAAGTTCAAACTGTGGTGCCTCCAGTTCATGTTGATACCGAAGTTGCTGTGGCCACTGCTTATATATGAAATAAGCACAAGTACAGTGGAAGCTATAGAGCAGAAGGTTAACAAGTTCATGAGAAAATGGCTAGGGGTACCACCAGGTCTGTCAGATGTAGCACTGTACTGCAAAAAGTCAAAACTTCTGCTTCCCTTCAAGTCAGTTGATGAAGAATACAAAGTTGGAAAAGCAAGGCTTGCAATGATGCTACGCGAGTCAGCTGATGACGTGGTTAAGTCCATTCAGCCCACACTGAAAATGGGAAGGAAGTGGAGAGTGGAAGAGGCTGTTGATGCTGCTGAAGAGTCACTCAAACTGAGAGAGTTAATCGGATACACACAAACAAATAGACGGGGATTTGGGCATGGTGACATCTGCTGGTGGTCCAAGGCATCAAGCAGGGAGCGCAGAGACATGGTAGTTCAAGAGATACGAGGAGCTGAGAATGATAAGAGGTTGCAAAAAGCAGTGCAGCAGGTCCAACAAAGCCAATGGACCACATGGGAAGGAGCCCTGCAGAGGTCCTTGACATGGAATGATATATGGCATATGGCACCTCTTAGGCTCAGCTTCATGGTTAGATCAATGTATGACCTGCTGCCGTCGGCCACCAACCTTGTGAAATGGGGAAAGTCGGATGATGAGCAGTGCCCCCTGTGCCAGGGGAGGCAGACACTTGAACACGTGCTCTCAGCATGTAAGGTGGCATTAGGGCAAGGGCGATACACTTGGTGTTGCCCTAAAGACGCCACTAGGCGTGATGGGAAACAATGGCAAAAAAAACTTATCTGCTGTTGCCCTAAGACGCCACTAGGCGTAATGGCCACTGACTGCTTTGACGGTCGGTGGCTGAGGACAGAAGAAGAAGAAGATACACTTGGTGCCATAACAAAGTGCTAAATGAGCTTGCTGCGACAATAGATCAGGCAAGAATGAAAGCGAATAGCAAAGTCCTGCCAGACACCGCAAACACATACTTTCTGAGGGCAGGAAAGTCAGCACACCCCAAACCGAGTAAACCTGGTAGCAGTTTACCATCTCTTCTTGACTGTGCAAACGACTGGGAGATGGCGGTAGACCTACCTGGACGGGGGGCATATCCAGAGTGTATCAGAAAATCGCGGAGACGGCCGGATATAGTGCTTCATTCTGCAGCAACGCTTCAGGTCATACTGATTGAACTGACCGTGCCATTTGAATCCAGATTAGACGAGCAACATTCATTCAAAGCGGCCAAGTATAGCGATCTGGCCGTGGATCTGAGACATGATGGATTCAGTGCAAGGGTCATGGCGGTTGAAGTGGGCGCAAGAGGGCTTGTGGCTGCATCAGTGTATGATTTATTGAAACTTGGGGCTGAAGGGACAGTCTAGAACAAGGGCACTGAAGAGGCTTAGTGAAACTGCCAAAAAGGCATCAGGCTGGCTGTGGAACAACCGCAATGGGCGATGGACATCGTGACAATAAATGCTGCGGTACAGAAAACACCAAAACTTTTCTAAGTCCACAACGCTGAGTTTTTTTGGTGTACTAGTGAAAGAGCTGCGACTCTGGGGCAACAGGCGATGTATACTATAGGGAGTGTCAGGTACAGAATTTCAGTGGCTTGCGGCACGCAGCTCGTCGGCTGCGCGCTAATGTCTCAGTGTGTGTCCTTAGTTGTGAGGGGCGACGGAACGAACGGAATAATTTGTCTTCTCTTTGTTACTTTCACAATTGCCTCCACGGCTGGCGTTGTGGATTTAAAAGTTGCTACCATAAGTGAAATGGGTTCATTTTCGATACAAGACAACAGGAAGCTGAGACGCTTGGGAGTCATGACCCAAGTGCGCCCGCCCCCCTTAGAGTGTAAAGGAGTAATTGGGCCGAAACACTTGTCGGATGGGGGGACTACTTCTGATGATCAGATTGCTTCCTGTTGTATCGCTCTGTAAAGAGTTTCCTATCATAGTGGGGATGAGTATTTCTGATGGATTGTAATATTTAGAGTTAGTCAAATGTTATATGCTACCTACTTTGCAAAAACGATTGCCAATTCCTGAATTACTACATTTTAAATACTTGGCAGGGTCACTAATCATACATTTTTTATAGAACTGAAGGTCAATGATGAGTTGTTTACATTGACAAAGGTTAGACAGTCAACCAGGTCAAAGCCAAAGAATCACGGCTGGGGCTCAAGGGACTTCTCCAAGCCTAGTGTACAATGCTGAGTTCTCAACATGTTTCATGGCAGAGGGAAACCCTGGAAGTAAATGGATGATTTCAAGAGCCAATAAGGGTGTAATTAGCCTCACAGACATAGGTTCACTTCCACATAAGTATATTGTAGCATTGTGCATATCTGGTGTTCATATAAGGATGACTCCAGATATGCCTCCATGCATTGTGCCTGAGGTGAAATTCAGTAACATACAGTTACTGAGAAAACAACAGTTGGTCATGATTGTGACCAACATATTTTATGCAAGTGCAGTCACCTGCCACAAAAGGGTACCTACTGGCCTACACCCAGTTTTAATCTATTTTATTTCTACAGAAGATACGACAGATTAAATTTTGCATGAATCATTGCACGGTTCATTAACAAATTAATTAATGCGTCTTTTTAAAGTAATTTAACTGCTCTTCTTCTCCAGATCACTGAAAAGATGGACTGCAGTGGAAACGGAAAAATACGACGGGTATTTCCATTTAGATCCAAATGGAAATCAGATGAGTGTAATTGGCAGAGGAAAGAGTGTGTATGTTAAACTTTAGTTACTCTAATCTTCCTATATTTATGAATGCTGAGTCACTCAGTTATATTTCTGACAATGTTTATCTACTTACATTTAGTCAAATGCCATTCTGACTTGAAAATGCAAAAATAATGCATAATAGCCTGTTCCTTCATCACATCTAGACAACTGCATAAGCCAGCGAGTTATTGTGGCACTAACTTACCATTTTCATTAAAACCAAGATTCGGCAGCCAGAGTAACTTCATGTAGAAAAGTATTCATACTGTGTTTATACCAACATTACATTTTTCTATTAACTCTTTAACTCCGGAGCAATGCTCAAAGCGTTGAAAAATTCGTCCGTTTAAGGCAGTTCATATTTTAATACTTGTACAATGACTTCTGCTACTATTTAAACAACTAATTTGAGTGCGTGTTTTTGTTATCACAATTTGTGTGAAGATTAGCGTGTTTGCGTTTTTCACTGTTATTGCTACAGAAATATGTCACGCTTTATATTTACATTTTCAAAGATGCATGGAAGCATATCTGGAGTCATCCTTATGTGACCACCAGCTATGCACAATGCTACAATAGATGTACGTGAAAGTGAAACTATGTCTGTGAGGCTAATTGAATCCTCATTAATTCTTTAAATCATCCACACACTTCCAGGGATTCCCCCTGTGGTAAAACGTGTTGAGAACCCAGCATTGCACACTCAGCTTGGAGGAGTCATTTGAGCCCCAGACGTGATTCTTTGGCTTTGACTTGGTTGACTGCATTCAGAAGGATCTTACAATGGACCCAGTGAAAGGCAGGGGAAGCTGAGAAGTGGCTATGTGCATGATGTGACAATTCCTTGGAAGAGCCCAGAACCAGAGCACAGTATTTTAGCTCTGCATAGTTGGAAAGCCCCCTTGGATGGCAGGAAATGCTTAATATGGCACACACTTCTTACTCCTAGCCTGGGACCAGATGTGATGTTCATTTAAATGCGAGCCAAGCTGGAGAATCTGGAGCTCATGACTCTAACTCAGCACATTTCAGAATGACAGAAAAGCCACAGGAAAAGCCACAGGAAAAGCTGAGATCTACAGTGTAGATAATACCAAGGAGTCTTCAACTTGGTATATTAGCTGCTAAAGAGTGAAAAGTTTAGCAGCTAGGCCTAGTTAAACAGCAACAAACAATAAAAACATCATTTTCTACGTCTCCTAAGCAAATAATTGTGTTAAACTACTTAGAAACATTGCTGACATTGACGATGAATGTTTGGTAGTCGCAGTTTGTTGTCAAATCTTTTTCTTCCTTCTTCCTTGTTCATCCTGAAAAGGACATTGGTTGCGTTGTGTCGCCGTTTACAGTGAAACTGCGATATTTGCGCCTTTCGGCCCGACACATCCGACTTCAGCACGGCATTTTTTGGGACTGGGTTTGCCTACCCTCTTCGATCCCTACTCTCTCAACCAAACTGCAGTGATGCAGCCTGTTTCCAGGATCACCACTTGGAGGTGGAGTAGGGTCTTGGTCAGCTATGGTTCGCTGACCCTGACGCAAGCAGTCAAGCTAAGAGTCACTGACTGCATCATCTCTTTTGCTGCATCTTCGGTCCTGTGTTGTCAAATAACAGAATCAGTACAGAAAAGCTAGACACATTAGATTTAGTTGATGAGTGGGCAAAGTCCTATTCTGGCTGATCAGAAAGCAACAAAACTAGACCACAGTAACATCTAATCACTAGTCCTAGGTAGAAGATGAAGCTATGGATACTATTAACTCTTACAATACGGCTCGCCACCTGAAGTGGCGCGGGTTTAATACCAATTTTACGGCTCGCCAGTTCAACTGGCGCGCGACGGTAACGATAGAAAAACTAGCGCGTAAAAACGCGGTTTTAGCTCACGTATAGTAAGAGTTAAAACTTTAAACAAATGTAAAATGTTTTTATATGATGTTATTCTTCTTTATTTGTTTAGAAATTACGTAATGCAGTATTGCATAATTTATTTTGTTTTTATAAGGGACCACAGTAAAAACGGGTGTGAATAACACTAAATGTACTAACTGTGGCCATAAGCAATGTTTTTTTACTTCGTAAATGAATTAACTTGATGTGTGAAGACTAAAAAGAAAGTTTTATTGTCTACAACAGTAATTGTCTTTGGTAAGCTCGTAATCTACAGTTAACTTTTTAGTGTTTTTCAATTTTACATGCAAAATATTTTAAGTATACCGAATGTACTTGTGTTAATAGTACCAAAAGCACTATATATTACAATTCTCTATCTATTTCCCAACAGTTTGATATATATTAAGTACATGTTCACAGAAAAGATTAACATAAAATTTACACTAAAAGATACTACACTTCACTGTTTAGAATTCTTTAAAAAATAATTACGGCACAGAGTGAAAAAAAATTAATAGTCAAAGAGTTAAGGTTTATGTACTCATATTTGTTCCTTTTATTTTGCTTGAATGCTCCCAACAATCATGCGGTTACCACTGACAACGATCTCCTTGAGAGAAGCCTCTACAAAAATATGTCATGTGCTGCCACATTGCTAGTTTCTGTAGCGTTTTGTTTTACAATTAAGGTTGTCAGTCTCACCAATAGCCTTCTACGACATGCTTGATAGAGCAGTGGTTCAGTTCTTTTTTTCACTTCCAAAATAGCACCAACAAGCACAGAGGAATGCTTAAAGTTTGTAGAGTTTAATAATTTCAGTTTGCTAAAATTCTTCTTAAACTGACCTATTATGGTCCAAAAGGTGTATAGTAAGTTATATTTTTAGTTTATCTGGTTGTGTATGATTTGATTGAGATATTAATGATACTGATCAAACATAGGTACCTTATTATAATAATTTAAATACTTTGGGCTTGATAATGCAGTTTCAGTTAAATTCTCTCTTCATCTCTCCTGGCCAAAATGAAATGTTTATGTGAACATACACTTTGTTGTCATTAATCATTCCATTGACTATAGGTAGTGCTTGCAACCATGTGGAAAAATGAAAATAGGCTCTAAATCATATTAGTTTCTTATTTGTCATCATCTCTATCATGTGTCTTGCTGCTTACATACACATTTTCTTTGAACAAGCTCTTGGACATCAAGTTATACTAGACTGACTATCATCATCAGCATTATTTCCCTTTTTGCTACCTGTGGAGCATGAGCCATCACTACAGCAGGTTCCCTTGCAGGAAGCCTGCACTAAAGCATCAGTGTTCTCTTACAGTATTACACTGTACAGGAATTTGTTTGACGTGATGAGGTTGCCAGCCCGATACTTAACGTTATGTCTGCCTCGTCTTACAACATGCACGAGTAAGCTGTAATCCTATTCTATCTTTGTCCCCTCAGAGACCCCTAAGAGTTAACAGACGGCTACATTCAATATGTCATTTTTTTTCCTTGAGGAAAAATGAAAACTGAAATGACATCATATCCAAGTTCATATTTGTCCTTTTCAATCTGCTGCCAAAATTAGATTTTTTGTAGGTGAACAAACACTTTAACTTGAAATATCACTCGATTGACTGTAAACAGTGCTTATTTGCATGAGGTAAAGTGAAAGTTGACACTATCATAACAAGTTCACATACATCACCATTATCAATATGTGTTGTACTGATGTGTGTGTGAACAAGCACTCTGACGGCAAAATAACACAAGGCCACTGTAAACATTGTGCATTTCCATATTACCTGTGTATATTTCAATATTCTAAATATGGCTATTGCTGCATTCACATGGTAGAAATATTTTTATGCCCGACGTTGCTCATTTTGTCGTGATACGTTGGTTTATACCACATAAGGAAGGGAATTTATACCAAGACAGTTATTTTACCAGGCATCATTCCCCCATCAAGTGAGATGTCTCGTGACAGGACATAAAATTGTTGGAATTTCTTTGTGATATCAGACAACACAAAACTGGAGAAACAGGCATGGACATCAGAATAAGAATACAAGAGGCATGAGATACTTTTACTGCATTAAAAAACTTCTGGAATTTTTTTTTAAAATCAACTCCAAAATAAAAATAAAAATTTTCAACTCAAATTCAAGATGGTTCTATTATATGGTTCTGAAACATGGAGAACAGCAGAAACTACAGCTAAGAAGTTACAGACTATTTTGAATGCCTGCTCAAAATAGAAGGATTAAATTAGTATGAAAGGATGACCAGTATGGAATTTATGGACAGAACCAAACAAATATAAGGAATAAAAGAGGTGGGAAAAGATACTGGCATTAAATTGAGTAAATCAGTTGATAGCATAACAAGGCAGTCCTTGTTCTGGAAGCCCTGGGGAGATTGTAAAAGACATGGAAAAGAACATTGGAGACTAACTTACAAGGGATAAACAAGACATGGAAAGATCTTAAATAGATGGCACAGGTCAAGGTTATGTGCTCCACAGAGAATTTACGGGTAAAAAATTTGCATGAATAAAATGTCATTCACATATCCCATAATAAAACTGTTCGTATTAGTCAAACCACATGGCTTTTTATTTGGAAATGTGCCTTAATATGACTGACAGACCTGTATCTAGGTTGAATGGGTTGTGCCCTGCCAAAACAAGGTAAAATTTTTTTTTTTTAAAGTATCTTATTTAAGGTTATATTTTGTACAGTATCTCACATTTTTCAGCAGTATTAGTTCAGTATCTGTGAAAGAGAATTCGGTAAACATTTCCTAAACAATTGTTCACTAATGGATGTAAGAAAAGATTAAGGCAATACCTGCAGGAATATTCGTTTACTTAAAGGCATGGAAAATGATTGCATGAGTGCCTTCCGCAACATTTGTTTACTAACAGGTGTGAGACATGATAGTTTAGCTGCTGCCAATCATGGTAATATGAAAAGAGAGTGTCAAGGATATTTAAATGCCTGTGATCCAACTTTAGCAGTAAAGCTGGGATAAGGAAAGTCCTATCAGTTCTACCAACTTTAGCAGTATACTGAGATAAGGAAAGTCTTACCAGTTCTACAAACTTTAGCAGTATAGCTGATAAGGAAATTCTTACCAGTTCTACCAACTTTAGCAGTATAGCTGGGATAAGGAAAGTCTTACCAGTTCTACCTTTGCAGGTTCTCAGGTTGAAGCAGTTAATGAAGCTTAGTAGATATTATTTGAGTGACTTAATATACCATTGTTACGTGCAGTCTTTGATATCTTACAATATTATACATTGGTATACTTGTTATGTTCGCAAATATTTTGTAAACAAAATAGTGCTTAAGGGAAAGTCATTATTGAGCTACTTCCCTTGAAAGTTGTGCCGTCTCTTCGATCGAACTCCGCGGATGAATCCATTTTACTGCGATTTATTCGTTGTTTGGGTAGTAATAGATTGTTCTTGCTTCAGAATATCTATGGCCTGAATTTATGTGTATTGTTTGTCTGAGTAGGACGAGTCTGTCTTATATCTGTATATCTTTACATATCTAGGTCGAACTATATGTTCTGTTGTCTCTAGAGAGGTCAAAGGCTATTCGGCGGATGTGTCGCTAGAGTGTGGTGTGATTTGGCTTCGTCCCGATAGGGACTGTGTTTTCTATGTCGGCTTGTCGCCGGGAAAAAGTGATCTCAGTATTTGTGGGGAAAGTGATAGTCGTCTAGACCTATCGTGTATGCTTTGCCCCAGTGTTTATTCGTATTGCCAAGGAATGGCAGAATCATATTTCTGATACCAAGGTAATAATAGACACTCTTATGAACTCTCGTTCGAAGCCACCATTTTCGATAGGTACGATTTGAATGTCTAAGAGAATATATTTGACTCGATGAGAACGACTTCGATTCCTAGCAGCACTATATCCTGTAGAATGCAGTCAATTGTTCATGATCAAATCTACAGAGCAATGAAATGTTTTATGAATGACTAACTTTAGGACAGATTCATTATCTGTATCCAAACGTGAGTGACAGCTCACGAGTGAAGCCATCTTGGAACCAAACATGTAGTGACTTTCAAGAAGAGAAAAGGGATGCCCGTATTATCGCTTGATTAGTCCAGAGATCACTGCTACACATGAGAACCCGTTATTAGCGGTTCAATATTATTATATGGAAAAATATGTGCTGAACATTATGTTGGAGAATCGTCGCTAAACGAGATTAGGTCTAGAAGCCATCTGAAATATTGTTTATAAGCTGACGTGCTCAGTCAGTGAAGTCAGATGATATATATATATGGGCGATACTGAGGGCTTGGCTACTGACAGTCCTTTATACTATTATTCTACATGAGTGCCCATGTAACATTGCAAGACCATTTATCCACTGTACCATGATGTATTATGCCAACCTGTGATTTGTCACTATCTGTGCTGTCGAGTGTGTACGTCCAATTAAACTTTAGAAAAGGTACACAGTCGTTGGTGTCGATGACTTCCAGCCATACATGAGTGTGAGAAAAGAACATTTGTCAACACCACGAACCCTTATTAACATTCGCACATTATACACTCAATCCATGTCTACACACCACTGCGTAGGTCAAGTTGACATTCCATACACTACAGTGGAGCAAACAACACCATAGAGATCTTATCAACTGATGATGATGATGATGTCTGCTTCCATCCACTTATATCTATCTTTTGGTGGATATCATTAACGGGAATAAAATAACAACATTATCAACTGGTGGACCAGCTTTCTGGGTTTGACCTCGCAGAAGTTCAGAAGTCAACAGATTACCGATACCAGACCGTTTCCTGTGGCTGATACGACACACTTGCAGTATTGGTTTGCTCTTTGTCAACACTTCGTCACGTGACCTGTCAAGTGAATGCAGTATGTAGGTCAGCGTTGTTGACATTTTTACATTAGACATTACAGAGTTTCACGGAACAGTTGGATCAATTCTTGTAATATTAACAGGAAGACAGTATTAGTGAACTAAGAAGTCCTATTTTCATCGATGGATCTTCTTGTTTTCTATATATGAACTTTAATATTTAAGGCCAGAATGTTTAATTGAATAAAGTGGCAGTTTGTTTATTTTCATAAAAATAACTTTGCCATTACTGTAAAACTGAGCCTATTTTGCAACACATACTATCATACACATAATTTATATATATTTATGTTTACATGTTATTTGTTTGTATAGTATGTTAGTTTCTATGTCAGCGGGTTGTGTTTAAGGTTGGGCGGCGTCCTCACAACAGAATATCCCACGTCATAGAGGGTCCGTTGTGGGCGTTTTCTATAGGTGCAATTTTCTTGATTGAAAATTTGCTGCGACAACTGTTGCTTTTGTGTTAGCTGTGAAGTCTGTAATTATTGTTATTTTTGTAATATTTCTTTGTTCTTTAGTTTTGTTTTGATTTGTTTGTAATTTGTTGGTCTAACCTTTTCTATCTTTCAGTTCTATTCACAATTTATATTCATATATTGTGACGTCATTTGTGTTGTTATTCTTTGCAGACTCAGTGATTATTTTCATTGATTTCCCTATTTGATTTATTTTGATTTCTGCAAACGTTCTTGTATTGTCAGTCCTATTTGTACTTTATGTATTCTGTTGGTTGACATATGTTTTATATAGGTATATTTCATAAGACACAATTGCCTGTGCACTGCACTTGGATTATGGTATAAACCAGTACCTGATTATTATTACTGTTATACAAGACCTTATTAAGGCTTGTGACCCACAGATATTGGGATAGTATACTGATTAATCAAGTCATTAAGAACTTGTGGTATTATTATTATTTCAGGTGATTAGTATTATTGTTAGACATCATGTCTACATTGGAATACTTCATTACACAAGGGAAAGCCCTTGATAAGACTGGTCAACAATTAGAACAATGGGCTGTTGCTCAATATGACAAAGCATTAGCTGCAGAAGAGAGAAGAGCTATGGCAGAAGAGAAAAGATTAGAAAGAGAAGCTGAGGCTGCTGCTGAACAAAAGAAATTACAGATGCAGGTGGAGGAAAGGAGATTTGAAGCTGAACAAAAAAAATTAGAAAGAGAAGCTGCTGCGGAACAAAAAAGATTAGACAGTGAAGCTGAACAAAAAAGATTAGACAGGGAAGCTGAACAAAAAAGATTAGACAGGGAGGCTGAACAAAAAAGATTAGATGCTGAAGAGAAAAAAGCAATAAAGAACATGAATTTGAGTTAGAGAAATTGAGATTGACAAGTATGAGTAATGTTAATCAGGCATCTAGTGGTAATGGTAAACCTTCTACTTACAAGGTTAAGGTTCCACCGTTCAATCAGTCCAGTGACGATATTACATTCTGGCTGGATAGATTTGAACGTTCTTGTCGTACACATAATGTGGATAAATCACAATACGCTAATCAATTATCAGAAAACTTGAAAGGTGAATCTTTGACTAGATTATGCCTTGTAGGAGAAGCAGATAAGGATAATTATGATGTCATTAGGGCGGCTTTGATAAAAAAATATCAGCTAAGTGAGGAAGGCTATCGCCTTTTATTTAAAACGATGGTGCCTGAGACGGGTGTAGAATTCTCAGAATTCACTGCGAAGGCACGTCTCACAGTTGATCGTTGGATTGAGCTTTCCAAAACAGAAAAAACGTATGAAGGACTTATGGATTTGTTGCTCAGAGATAAGATTATGTCATGTGTGAACAAACCTTTCCTTGAATTTATACATGAGCGTAAACCTAAATCTCTAAAAGAAATGGAAGAATATTGTTCCCAATATGTCACTGCACACCCCGACGTGACTTTTGGCAACACTAAGATTAAGGAGAGTATGCCAGTTGCTTCAGCAACACCATACAATCCCAATTATTCACACAGATTTCAGGGACCTCAAAACAGATTTGATAAAAAAGGTAACCATAATAGTTATCAAAACCAAGGTAACCAATCATTTCAGGGTTCTTCTTCAAAGAACTGGAGACGAGCTGATAGCTCTCGACACAGGGGTGGTCATAATTATAGGAATTTCCGTAGAGGAAGTAATTATAGAAACTATCAGGGTTATCCGTCTTGGAGTCAACAAGATCATAATTACAGAGATACTCATTATAATGAATATGATAATGGTAACCAAGGGAACTATGACTCAAACCCAAATAGGGGTTACAATAGAGGTAACAATAACTACAGAGGTGATAATAACCGAGGTAGATCTCAAAACAAAAGACATAAACCACATTTTCAGGCAAACTCTGCACAACAAGAGTCCCATGAAGCCTATAAACAGAGTAAAGATAATAATGATGCTAGTAATATGGCATGTGCCGCTTTTGATTTTGGGAGAGCATCTCAGTGCCCCCAATGCAAAACGTTATTTGAGCCAACCACAGTGTCTACTTTAAGCTGTGGCCATCCTCTTCCTGCTCTTCCGGCATCAGTCGCGCATGATGGAAGAGGTTCTCTTGTCTTACATAAGGGTTTAGTGAATAACAATCCAGTCTCTGTGCTATTTGATTCTGGATGCACCACAATTGGTGTTAGGCAGTCACTCGTAGATCCTTCCCGTGCCACTGGACAAGTAGTCAAATGTGTAACATTTGGCGGCACATTAGAGAAATACTCTACTGCTATCATTAGGATTGCTACTCCTTTCTTTACAGGAGATGTACACGCATGTCTTCTTCCAAATCCGATCGCTGACCTCATCATCGGTCGCATTCATGGAGTCAAAGAATGCACTCCGCAACAAACTTCCACGTGGGAAAGGCAAAACATGCAGATTGCTAACGCTGTAGTCACTAGAGCTCAGGCTCTTAATATGCCTCAAACTTCATCTACTGAAGATAATGAAGTGCATAACCAAGATGATCCCTTGGTAATTTCTCGTGACTCGTTTATAAAACAGCAAGAAGATGATCCCACTCTGAAGAAATTCTTCATTCTTGCAACTAAAGGTGATCCGAATAAAGACACAAGTCGTAAATCGTGGATTACAAAGAAGAATGGCGTACTTGTACGTATGGTTCAAGACTCCATTACGTCAAGTCATTCTCAAATCCTGGTTCCCAAGAATTTGAGGGTTAAAATTTTGCAGCACGCTCACGACTCTCAGTGTGCTGGACACATGGGTTTTTCCCGTACTAAGTCAAGAGTCCTTGCGGCTTTCTTTTGGCCATTGGTAAACAAGGACATACAGATTTATTGTCGATCTTGTAAAGTATGTCAGGAAGTTAAATCCAAAGGTCCACGGCATGCTGCACCCATTCAGGCGGCGGACATTCCTATTCGGCCGTTCCAAAAAATGGCCATAGACATAATTGGTCCATTTAAGATCAAGTCTGCCAGAGGACATCAGTTTATCTTGACGTGTGTTGATATGTGCACACGTTGGCCAGAGAATATTCCTCTGAAGAGCATTACTACTGCTGATATTGCAGATGCTCTTTGGCTTATATTTTCTCGTCTGGGGTTCCCCGGAGAGATATTGTCAGACCATGGCACCCAACTAATATCAGATACCATGTCTCAAGTAATGTCTACTCTGCAGATAGATAGATCTTTAAGTAGTATCTACCATCCAATGTCTAATGGTATGGTCGAACGCCTTAATAGAACACTTAAAAACTTACTGGGGAAGATAACTGAGGATCATCCTCAAGACTGGGACAGAGTTTTACCTGCGGCCCTCTTCGCTTACAGAGAGGTACCCAATGAACATACAGGATTTTCTCCCTTTGAACTCGTCTTTGGCGCGCGTCCGCGTGGCCCTATGTCGTTGCTTCACGATCTCATTACATCTGACAATATTGACGATGACACAAAGTCATCCTACGAATATGTCATCGCGTTGAGACAAAAAATTATCAAAGCATGCAAATTAGCAACTTCTTCTTCTGAATTTGCGAAACAGAAGGCAAGGCAATTTGCCAATAAGAAGAGATGCTTACGACAACTTTGTCCTGGTGACAAAGCATTTGTATTACTACCTTGTAGGGAAAACAGATTACTTATTTCTTGGAAAGGTCCGTACGATATAATATCGAAAATTTCCGATGTCGACTATATTGTCGATATTGATGGGAAGCATAAAACCTTCCACATCAATATGCTTACTGAATTCCATGAACGTCCGGATTATTTGCAACCCATTTTCCAAGCAACGGACAATTCTCCAGTACCACATGGTCATTACTCATCACTGTCCGTGATACAGGATGAGGAAACAAGTTTTTCAGATGTAAATCTTCCTCTTCCAATGATCCCACTTCATTCTAGTGAATCATGGAAGAACGTTACTGTCTCTCCTGATTTGTCTCTAGGAGAACAGCGACAAGTTTCAACTATGTTGCAAACATTTCAGGATGTACTCACTGACATCCCTGGACAAACGCATGTCATTGAACATGACATTGTTCTAACTGACCATACTCCTATTAGGATTAGACCTTATCCTATACCTATACATTTTCAAGCACAGGTCGAGAAAGAGTTGGATGAGATGATAGATTTGAAAATAATCGAACCATCCACCTCTGCATATTCTTCGCCGATGGTTATTGTGCGTAAAAAAGACAATAACATACGTCTTTGCGTTGACTATCGAAAATTGAATCAAGTAACGAAGTTCGATGCCGAACCTATGCCTTTACTGGAAGAGCTACTTACTCGACTCTCCAAATCTCATTTTTTCACTAAACTTGATTTGTCTAAAGGATATTGGCAAGTTCCTTTATCTGAACGCGCCAAACCTCTCACGGCTTTTTCAACACCTAGAGGTTTGTTCCAATGGAATTTTATGCCTTTCGGTCTTATGAACGCACCAGCTACATTCGTACGCATGATGCGCCGAATCCTATCTTATCGGTCAGATGTCATTGCATATCTAGACGACATCTGTCTTTTCAGCGATACTTGGGAAGATCACTATTCAGGGTTAGATGAATTGCTGTCTACTTTGCGCGAGCACAACCTGACAGCGAAACCCTCTAAAGCCTATATTGGTTTTAGCGAAATTTCTTTCCTAGGCCACCGAGTTGGTCATGGTTTCCTAAAGACAGAGGACCATAATACTAGTAAGATACTTAACATCTCAATCCCTAAGACTAAAAAACAGGTGAGAAGTCTGTTAGGTCTTATTCAATTTTATGGCAGATTCATTCAGAATCTATCCTCTATCATGGCACCTCTTTCAACACTTCTAAAGAAAGGTTCGCCTAATGTGGTCCACTGGTCTCAGGAATGCCAATGCTCTCTGGATAAGATTAAAACATTGTTTTCAACACCACCTATTTTAGTGCTACCCACTAAAGATAAAACATTCGTTCTTCGTAGTGACGCTTCATCCACTGGGATTGGAGCGGCACTAATGCAAGAGTACTCTGGAACTCTGCATCCTGTAATGTATATTTCCAGAAAACTTAATGCGGCAGAAAGGAATTATTCGGTTTTAGACCGTGAGCTATTAGCTATGGTTTGGTCGATCCTCAAACTACAGAGATTCCTTCTAGGCGCACATTTCATAGTAGAAACCGACCAAAAAGCTCTTACTGCTATACAGAGTAAGAATTTGAAGAGCTCGAGGTCTACTCGATATGCAATTGCTCTTCAACCTTTTCATTTCTCTGTGCGAGCTATTCGTGGATCAGATAATGTGATGGCAGACATTCTGTCAAGATGCCCACATGATTCCACATAACTATTAGGGCTTAGACTTCTTGATATGTCTAGTTCTATAGTAGTTCCTTTTCTATATCATGATAGATACACATTTGTAATTTAATAATATAATGATTGTATCACTACATAGCGGTTCATTGATGTTTATTCACCGCTGTGCTTTGATGATTTTTTCTTCATAAATCATAAATTTAAGATATCTAATACGAAATGATGATATGAATTTTTTAGGCATTGTGTAATTGCCAGAATTGTATTATACTTTGATGACACCTTCCTGGAAAAATATACTTGTAGAGAAATAATTTCTCTCAGTTTATGAGACACATTCTCACCAGTCGCTCCATAAGTCGACTTAGCCTCATATTAGGCGTTATAGGTATTCCTGATATTTTCATCTGCGCATTATTCATGCGTTGTGAGCCTATTGTACGTTGCTCCTAGATGTATTTCAAAAAAAAAAATGGAACTTTTTTTTTTTCCCGGGAGGTGTGGTAAGACTGTTACGTGCAGTCTTTGATATCTTACAATATTATACATTGGTATACTTGTTATGTTCGCAAATATTTTGTAAACAAAATAGTGCTTAAGGGAAAGTCATTATTGAGTTACTTCCCTTGAAAGTTGTGCCGTCTCTTCGATCGAACTCCGCGGATGAATCCATTTTACTGCGATTTATTCGTTGTTTGGGTAGTAATAGATTGTTCTTGCTTCAGAATATCTATGGCCTGAATTTATGTGTATTGTTTGTCTGAGTAGGACGAGTCTGTCTTATATCTGTATATCTTTACATATCTAGGTCGAACTATATGTTCTGTTGTCTCTAGAGAGGTCAAAGGCTATTCGGCGGATGTGTCGCTAGAGTGTGGTGTGATTTGGCTTCGTCCCGATAGGGACTGTGTTTTCTATGTCGGCTTGTCGCCGGGAAAAAGTGATCTCAGTATTTGTGGGGAAAGTGATAGTCGTCTAGACCTATCGTGTATGCTTTGCCCCAGTGTTTATTCGTATTGCCAAGGAATGGCAGAATCATATTTCTGATACCAAGGTAATAATAGACACTCTTATGAACTCTCGTTCGAAGCCACCATTTTCGATAGGTACGATTTGAATGTCTAAGAGAATATATTTGACTCGATGAGAACGACTTCGATTCCTAGCAGCACTATATCCTGTAGAATGCAGTCAATTGTTCATGATCAAATCTACAGAGCAATGAAATGTTTTATGAATGACTAACTTTAGGACAGATTCATTATCTGTATCCAAACGTGAGTGACAGCTCACGAGTGAAGCCATCTTGGAACCAAACATGTAGTGACTTTCAAGAAGAGAAAAGGGATGCCCGTATTATCGCTTGATTAGTCCAGAGATCACTGCTACACATGAGAACCCGTTATTAGCGGTTCAATATTATTATATGGAAAAATATGTGCTGAACATTATGTTGGAGAATCGTCGCTAAACGAGATTAGGTCTAGAAGCCATCTGAAATATTGTTTATAAGCTGACGTGCTCAGTCAGTGAAGTCAGATGATATATATATATGGGCGATACTGAGGGCTTGGCTACTGACAGTCCTTTATACTATTATTCTACATGAGTGCCCATGTAACATTGCAAGACCATTTATCCACTGTACCATGATGTATTATGCCAACCTGTGATTTGTCACTATCTGTGCTGTCGAGTGTGTACGTCCAATTAAACTTTAGAAAAGGTACACAGTCGTTGGTGTCGATGACTTCCAGCCATACATGAGTGTGAGAAAAGAACATTTGTCAACACCACGAACCCTTATTAACATTCGCACATTATACACTCAATCCATGTCTACACACCACTGCGTAGGTCAAGTTGACATTCCATACACTACAGTGGAGCAAACAACACCATAGAGATCTTATCAACTGATGATGATGATGATGTCTGCTTCCATCCACTTATATCTATCTTTTGGTGGATATCATTAACGGGAATAAAATAACAACATTATCAACCATCACAATACTTCAACCATCATTATCATGACAAACATGCCATCTAACGGTTATGTTGATATAGAGCAACAACAGAAGCAAGGAAAATGCTAAACATTTGATTTTTTTTTTTTCAGTGAGTCATGTCCAAGTTCTGTGGTAGCTGTTGAATGCAATCCAAAAGGTAACACGAGATTAGATGGAAATCACAAAAGTAAAACATCACATTAAATAGAAGGGTTATAATAACGGTCAACATATTAGTGTATCTCTTGACAATTTGGCAAACTACAAAATGAGGCAAGCAAAATAAAAAATTGAATTGCAGATAAATTTGCCTGAAGTTGTGGGTGAGATTACATTAACAGTCAAAATATATATACTTTGTGAAACTGGTCATTGACCCTAAATGTGACATTTTACTTTTTTTGTCCAGTCAGTAGAAATATATCAGTAAGCTATATAATGTTGTTTTTTTTAAACACATTAACTACCGAATTGAAAAACACACTGTGGCCAAATTAAATTTTTCCCCATTTTCATCCTGTAGGTGTTTGCACAAAGGAAGCTGTAGTTTTCATAATTGTTTACAGATTTTTATGAATTACACGTCATTTTAAAGATAAATGAATGTACTATTACGATAAGTACCATTTGTAACTCTAATAGAGGTTGTTGCTATTTAACGGCCCTCCGATGGCCGAGGACTTGCAATATTTTCACAATTATAACTACTTGCGCCCCATCTCTATCAAAATCACTATTTCAATCAATGTGCACACCGTTTTCACTCTTGTCCTCGTCGCTAGATCTATCAGTCAATTGTTGAAACCAGTTTCTAGCCTATTCAGCCGTTAGACGAGATGTACAAGCATTTTTTGTGGTTCTATCACTAGTTGCCACGGTAAACAGTTTTACATGATTTGGTAACTAACCCAAAACGCTGAAAAATATGAACATATCAACTTTCCAGTGTTCTACAACAACCATGCTTTGGGAATTTGTTTTCCGGTAGCAATTTAAAATCTCGAACCAGATCAGAAAGTGTTTCAGTACATTTTTCATTCGTTTTATTACTAAAAATAGATCGACGCTCTGAGCGGTTCGCGGTCCAAATGATAGGATTTCAAAAGCCGGTCCCACCGGCTCGCGATAGTTAATGTGTTAAGTTGACTAAATAATGCTTTTTTTTTTTTTTTTTGTTGATTTATAAAGAAAAATATTCCATTCAACCTATGATGGGTTATAATTAAAATATATAGTGTTGCTAATTTCAGATAATTATTTTGATTGTCGATACCTGATCATGGTATCATTTCACCTATCCAATCAGTGTAAATCAGTCAATCAATCAATCAATACCCTTTAGCTCTCCAAAAAGCATAGGCCTTCAACAAACACATGCCAAGTCTTCCTGTCACGTGCATTCTGTATTTGACTTACCCATAGTGTTTGTTGATGTTTTTGTGGTTGGTAAAAGGTTTTTTAAGGGGTGGGGTAGCCAGCCCCATGCCCAACCCTCCTTAGTCGCTTTTTACGATATGCCTAGTAGGATACAGTGTTACTATTCTTTGCTCCCTTTTTGGGCCCTGGTAATACACAGGTGCAAATAGAGTAAATTAAAATTGTCAAATTGTGTGAGTGTGTATTTTCATTTGTCACAAAATGTAATCTCTACCTGTTAATAAGGGGGAGGAGGGTGGGAAAGCGTGGGATGTTAGGTATGACACCCTGTACACCGTTTATTTGTCATTATGTAATTAAAGAACCTTACCGCACCTTCCACCCAACAATTTTTTTCTTCAATTTAAAAGCAAGATGTGGGGAATGTGACGAAAATGTTGCACTTTCTCCATGAGATAAAAAATCCTGGGTGTCCAAGATGAAAGTTCACAGTGCAAATCATTTTTGACATCTGGGCAGTTCATTTGTTTTTATTGTCAGTCTTCTTTGTCTTAGAGGAAGTATATTTGAAGAGTTGGCAAGGGAAGCAGAGGAAGCTGCAGCCAAAGGAAATATGAGGGACCTGTACAACAACACAAAAAAGCTAACAAGGAAATACAAGCAAGCAAATGGCCTCATAAAAAAATAAGAATGGAAAATTGCTTAGTGATATACAAGAACAAATGAAGAGATGGACAGAACATTTTGAGGAACTTCTCAATAGATCAGCTCCAACTAATCCCCCAGACATCCAGCCAGCAGAAGAGGAGCTACAAATCAGCTGTGAACAACCAAGTAGAGAATAAATAAAGAAAGCCATAAAGATGGAAAAGCAGCTGGTCTAAATGGAATTCCAGCAGAGGCAATCAAAACAGATATTGATTCCTTTACAGAGATATTATACAAACTACTTGGCAAAGTCTGAGAGAGAGAGGAAATACCAGCAGAATGGAAAGAAGGTTATCTGGTCAAGTTGCCTAAGAAGGGAAATTTACAAGAGTGCACAAATTATAGAGGAATAATGTTACTATCATTAAACAGAATCATCCTGGAGAGATTAAAAGAGTCCATAGACAAGCAACTGAGAGATGAACAAGCAGGTTTTCGACAAAACAGATCCTGTACAGACCAGATAGCCACATTGAGAATAATAGTTGAACAAAGTCTGGAATGGAATTCACCACTATACATCAGATTCATGGACTATGAAAAGGCATTTGACAGTGTAGACAGAGAATCACTTTGGAAATTGATAAGGCATTAAGGAGTTCCCATGAAGATCATTGACTTAATAAGGAAGACCTATGAAGACATGGCATGCAGAGTTCTTCATGAAGGACAGCTTACAGAACCGTTTAGGATTAGAACGAGAGTGAGACAGGGATGCCTCTTATCTCCATTTATTTTCTTACTAGCAAAAGATTGGGTTATGAAAACATCATCACCACACAGGAGAAATGGAATTAAGTGGAATATGACTAAACAGCTTGATAATCTGAATTTTGCAGATGACTTGGCTCTTCTGTCCCATAACCATAATCAGAAGCAAGAGAAAATGAAAATTCTTGATGAGAGGTCACAACAAGTGGGCCTGAAAATACACAGGGAAAAGACAAAGATTATGAGAATAAATGCAAGAAATGATAACAAGATTGAAATTGAAGAAACACCACTAAAGGATGTAGAATCGTACACATATCTTGGAAGTAATGTAGACAACGTTGGAGGGATAGACAATAATTTCAAAATAAGAATATAAAAAGCAAGAGGAGCTTTCATTGCATTGGGAAACATGGAGAACAAGAGAAATCAAGTCCAACACAAAAATAAGAATCTTTAACTCAAATTTGAAGTCAGTCCTATTGTATGGCTCTGAGACATGGAGAGCAACAAAAACAACAACCAAAGAGCTACAGACTTTTATAAATGGGTGCTTTCGTAGAACAGTAGGAGTGAAATTGTATGACAAAGTAACAAATGTGGAATTGATGACAAGAACCAGACAAGTACCAGTGGAAAAAAAGTTGAGAAGAAGATGCTGGCAATGGATAGGACACACATTGAGGAGACCTGTTGATAGCATTACAAGGTAGTCCTTATTCTGGAGTCCACAGGGAAAGAGAGGCAGAGGTAGACCAAAAAACACACAGAGAAGAGAACTGGATACAGAGGTGAAAAGGATAAGGAAAACATGGAAAGAACTTGAGCAGATGGCACAGGACAGGAAGACTTGGCATGTGTTTGTTGAAGGCCTATGTTCCTCGGGGAGCTAAAGGATATTGATTGGTTGATTCTTTGTCTTCTTCTCTGATCCTTTGCTGCCAACTGTCAAAGCAGTCAGTGGCAATCACGCTTGTGGCATCTTGTAGGGCAGCAACAAACTGCTTCCACTTTGCTCGATCGACGGCCATCTGTTGTGCAATGCCCCAGCTTTGGTTAATGCATTTTTATTGTCAGTAAAGTGTATAAATCTGTTTCACACAGTTCCATGAAAGTTACATCTTACTTATGGTATAGCATATTTACTAGTTCTTACTGAATCACACTATCCCTGGTAGGTATCAATGTCCCTGAACCCTCTATTCGGACCTCAAGACGCAGCAATAGAGACCGCAGTCAGCGACTCATAGCTTGACTGCCTGCGTCAGGACCAGCGAACCAGAGCTGGTCAAGACCGCACTCCACCTCCACGTGGTGGTCCTGGAAACAGTCTGCAGCTATGTAGTCTGGCTGAGCGAGTGTGGATCGAAATGGGAAGGCAAACCCGGTCCTAAAAAATGCCGTGCAGAAGTCGGATGTGTCGACCGAAAGGTGCAGATATCACAGCTTAGGCATAAACAGACACAATGCAACCACCGTCATTTTCAGGATGAACGAGGAAGAAGAAGAAGAAGAACCCTCTATTCCTACAGTTTGATAATCCCTGGAGCTCAGTTTTTTTTAATGATACTGCTATTTGTATTTTATTACTCTCTGTTAGGAGTGCTTGTTGTTGGTGATTTATGGACTTTGTTCAGAGTAGTGTACTTATGCAGATCATATGTTATTGATGTAGAATACAAATGTACATATTCACATACACACATCAAAGCTAAGTTAATTCACAGTGTTGTTTTCATTTACTTTGTGTTTTAGAGTGTGGTCATCCCCTTGAAAATTTGCCATCATTCATCATAAATGGTCAGGATGCTCTTCCTGGATCATGGCCATGGATGGTCTCTTTGCGCAAATACAACATACATCAGTGTGGTGGAGCTATTGTACATCCATACTTTATCCTCACTGCTGCACACTGTATTGAGTAAGTTAATCCTTTTGTTATGTAAACTTACAAGCAGTCCTGGAGTGATGCTTCACAGTTACACAGCTTATTCAATGTGACATCATAGTTTAATGCTTGGTTTTTTTTTGGGTTTTTTTGGGGGGGGGAGAGCATGGTCCACAGGTAAACATACTCCAAAGTATTTTCTATATTCATGTTTGGTAGTTTCAGTGTGTTTTACATGATGAGGTTGCCAGTTATATGTACAACTTCCCATTAGTTGCCTCTTATGGCTTATCTGAGGGAACGATGGTTAGTATTCTTTTTGTTTTGTTTCATCAGAGAGCTCCAGTAACCTTGAAGTAATTAGTAACTTTTAATAATACTAAAATCCGACGTGAAATTTGTTGGGGCAAAGACTGCTAGGGAAGGTTTCAGAGAGAAATGATTTGAATGAAGAGAGTGTATTTAAGATATCTGATGGGAAGACAGTAACAAGCTAAAGAGGGAGAGTGAGAGAGTGAGTGAGTGAGTGAGTAATTGATTGAGTGATTGCATGATTGATTGAGTGAGTGAGTGATTGATTGAGTTATTGATTGATTGATTAACAACCTAAATTTAATAGCCTAATTTTTAAATTTCACATAGCATGTCCCAGCCGTAACTTAAAACCGTTAACCATAATGACACTTCTTGTTAATAAATCCCCAGTCCGCTCTTGTCATTACTACCTAATGTGCATTATTATGTAAGACTTGATGATATCAGAGTTGCTAATTAGCAGGGATGCACAAGTAGAGGCTTTTTTAAACGAGGCAGCAGGACCCAGGTGCTAAATGGTAGTTTTCTCAACCAGGCCCATTAGTGCATAAACGATCACCCTCCTGTATGCACAAGGAAAAGATCACAGAAATAACTAAACAAATTCACATCACACACAAAAGCATACAAATTGATATTCATATTACTTTGTACTTGAGAACAAGAAGAGTTACAGCATTTTCTTGCAGCAAGCATGATCTTTCTGAGATGAATTCATCAACAGCACTAAATTATTTTTAATGTGGATGCTTGAAGGTGCAGCCAATAACATTTTACTTTGTTAAGGTCCCAGTGCTCAAGAGGAACAGGGCTGTTTGTCTTTAACTCTTAGTATGCTTGCTCAAAAACCACTTATGAACCAATTATGAGCTAATTTTAGGGAGTACATTTTGAGACATGACTACCGTTATTGATTTTGCATTCAATAATTTATTTACAATGATAACATATAGCGTTATATTTCAAAATATGGAGAAATGAAAGGTGTTTGATGAACACTTAATTGAATTGTTCGGTGTTTTTAAATGTGCATGCAACACACAGTATTGAGTGCAGAAAAATTTAAAAAAAAAGAAAAAAGAAAAAAAAAAAGTTGTACTTACCAATATTTGAAATCCATTATCAAAGACTGGAACTCGTAAAACCACTTTCATTTTAATTAAAGTACATTCATTTCCACATAATGTAGGAAATTTTCAGTTGCTTCTGATCATAAAGTTTTTATGACATTTTGAAAGTTGGCACATTTAGAAAAAGCACACAAAAAATGAAAAGTAAACTATATACACTGTCAATTTTCTTTTCGTTGTTAAAATAAAACTATTTTGTCTCTTGGTATTTGGCAAAGCAGTCACTGGGGTGCAGGTGTGGATGCTTTGTGCACCTTTAACAATAAAATGCTGTTCTCACCCTAACTTCAGGGGTGCTGCACTTGCTCTGAAACGTAGATTTTTTTACAATATGATTTGTTCCACACAAATGGTTCACCAAATTGTTGTGCTGATTTGCATGTGTAACTCTTTGTGGGGTTTTCTTGATACCAGTGGCAGCAACAAGACACAGTTCCGTTATTAATTGATTGTTGAACTGCAGTAGGGTCTGTTTTTTTTTAATTAGCTGGTCTTGTGAGTGCAGACAACACAAACGCATTCAACTGGGAAATTTCAAAGATTCAAAAGGAAATATTTTTTCACTACTTTCTGGTTCTTCTGTTCAATGTTCCATAGGTTGTTACTCACTGGTCAACCTTCTCACATCCATTCATTCATTGGTTGTAGTCATCAATCATAATGGGTTTGTGCTTTCTTTTACCGAAACTATTTGTGGTTTCTTTAAAAATTCACAGCATGGCTTTCACCAACCCCTCGAGGGTAAAACTGTATGGCAATAAGAGGAGCCAGAGATAAGCCACCAATATTTTGAGAGAAATAGATGTGGTTATAGGAGAGCAAATGAAAAAGTCATGATAGTCTCATTAAAGTTTACACCCATATCTGGCAGGAAGGAGTGACACTTGTTTCACATGCTGTTTAGTTTGGCAACACACACAAAAAATGAGGCATAGGGAGCTGAGTTCCTGGATGCATATCTCACCTGTTTTGGGTAGTGCCAAGGAATTATTTCCTGGCCAAGTACTTAGCTTCAGTCAAGTACTTGTGCACCCAATGTAATAAAGATTACCTTCACCTTTCACAGTCGTACAGCTTTCTGTACGAAGGGATGCGTACAGTCTTGGGCTGCATGTGAGACACCCTATTGTGATGATGCGGCACATGCTTGGATTGCTGTCAGTTAGATCCAGATATATGATGGCCCAGGTAAAAGCATATATGCGTGTAACCACAGACTAAAGGAATCCCCTGCATGGGAACATGTTGGGTGCTGGGGTTCAGTTTCAACCTTGAATAAAACTTGAGTTATTTCTGGCGATCTGATTTTCATTGCAGAGTGCCTCTTCCGTAAGTTGGAACTTAGCTAATAGAGCCTTATCTACGACATCAAAATCAGATCTACTTGTTTCACCAAGTGACATAAAACATTTGAGAGCCTCACCAGTTAGGTGGTCTGAAAAAATAATAGGCCATCTTTCTTTCGGTATTTTCATATCCGTAGCTCTCATGGTGAAACTATCCATGCAGTAGCGTTTTTCATCGAAATGTGGTATTTTGAGCTAAGGGTAACCATAAAGATCTGTTCCAGACCCTTTAGGCTGTTCACCACTGTTCTGTGCTTGAATCTTTGCAAGCTCAATAGCCCTATAATTCTCCAATGTTAATCAAAGTTTTTCAATCTCTAGTTCTTTATCTCTAGCTGCCATCTTCATTCTCTCTAATTCCAAGTCATGGGCAAATCTCTCACTTTCCAATTTTTGTTCATGGGCGCATCTCTCTTTTTCCTGGGCAAGTTCTTGAGCTTTCAATTCATCTGTTCTTTTCTGAGCATCACGTTGCTCAATTCTTTCCACATGCGCTAAATATTTGTCAAATTTAGCCTCAGCATAGGCGTCTAATTCATCGCCAGATTTACCCTTCTTCATTCCTTCCTGAACGATGTCTTCCAGCGTAGACATTCCTAGTCTATGGGTAGCACTAAACGAGTGCTAAGGTACTCAATAATATAGTATATAACTAACTAATACTAGCAATATTGAATACAATGTCAATAAAGGAGTCAATATTAACAATAGAATGAAGTATGAGACGAGCACAGGTGAAGGCAAATGGCACAGCCAATGAGAATAATGGAGTGACATGTCAAAATACAGGACATCACCAGACAAGTATAAAGAAACTAAATATAACATAGACAAAATAATAATATGAATGGAAACATTAGCAGTAAGACAGTACAAAAAATGATACGGCACGAAACAACAGTCGTCAAAAAATATACAGAAAGACGAGCTGAAAATGAATGAACATAAATACAAAATCACATGACTGAAGTATGTTTACTAACATGATAGATCTTTTGAGAAGAGACGTCATGGCTAAAACCTGAATGAAAATCGTTCGAAGGCAAGCGGAGACCAAAAATTCTCTGACAGTGATAGAACACTGGAATTCTCTGGATGCACTACAAACGATAATTCCCCAAAAGTATGCTCTTGTACATAAATTCTTGGGAAAAGAATCTATATTCAAGAGTCCCATCCAACCAAACCCGCAAGATTAAACACTGAAGCATAAAGAAATGACAGACAGGAGAGAAGACCACTGATAGGCAAGGGCGAACTATGGACAGACTGAGGTATCACGTCTATGAACAAAATTAAGCACTTATCTGACTGGGTGAATAATCAGTCCATTCGGTATCAGATCACAACCAATTGCATCATTCCAGTATAAGCAATCAGATCCAAGGTATGGAGCAACCGTTCATGCCGACCAGCAAAGCGAAACATCAAAGCAAGCAGTTCATATAGACCCGTAAAGTAAAATGTCCGCTGGAGACTGAACTTCGTGGTTGATAAACAGCTACTAGTGCCTCTAAAACACACCTATTGGTTGACAAGGTGTGCACTTGGATCGATCTAGTGGTGGCTATGATATGTAACAGCCGATGACATCCTCAAAAGCGCTGGATTCAAGTGTTGATACCGTGTTGCGTTGAAGAGAAAAATATCGTCTGCCAGAAGTCGTTAGTTGAAAATCTTGAATAAACTTGAGTTATTTTTGTCTATCTCGTTTTCATTGCAGAGTCCATTTTGTATCGTATTAAAGTTCTTTTGTTGTATTATTTCATGCTCAACTTTATTATTATTAATTAGTTGAGCCGTGTTTCGATCTTATGACCAAGTTACTTTGGGGTATGTGTTATATAAATCAGATGCATATTTGGCTGTCGAATTACTGTCAAGGTTAACAGTAAGCGGTTCAAATACAACACTGTTAATAATGCTCAAAATACCATCGATCAGAAGAACTCGATCGTAGATGACTTGAATATTTATTGACGAACACAGTTCTTTACAGCACAAACAAGGTTTCATTCTATTATCTAAATTCGGGACTCTGATAAAGTTCTTAGATTTTCTTCACAACACATTATGCATTAACTGCAATTCTTAGACTGTTCAATGTCTATAACTTATGTTGACATCACATCAAAACATTATTCCATATTATTCATGTCTACGTAAAATATTCTAGCAAGGCTAGACTCAATTTAAACCTTAATTTTATAATATACTTCGTTTGGCTTCTCACACCATATTTATCAGTATCACATCGATTACTGTTTATTTCTTCCTGGACTCTCAAGTCCTTAAAACACTTCTTAGTAATAATTCAAATAATGGCAACAGCCATACTTTACATTACACTGACGAGTGGATAAAACCACATTAAATTAGAAACACTATATATAGGCTCAAAAGCCTCAATGCAGACTATGGATACATATATCCTAGTGGCCAAACAACATATTTAAGAAACACATCTATTAGGAATAAGCGCCACACGTCGACTGTTTGTAACTAAGTGTATCGCATCATCCTATTCTACCCGATGCATCTAAATATGTCTTTAGTTGTGGATGCCACATGGTGCAATCATCCCAACCGAAAATAGACTAGTCAAGATAACTACACACCATGGGACAACCCCCAACACATAGCTGACATCAAAGGAGCGAGAATAAAGAGGGGGATGTCATGGATGGCACAGGCAGAGGAGACTATCAGACAGGTGACCCCAGTTGAAAATATATTCAAGGGAGAAGAGTGGAGTAAGTCAGATGAGAGCTGGATGAACTACCAGCAAGTCATCATCAGCCTTGGTAGAGAATGCAGAACTTTGGCCAATGGGAGAGCAGAGCTGGAAATTAATCGGCTTATAAATGATAATGCTAGGAATGGTGATGCCATTGTGTACGCTGATGGGTCTGTAATCAGTGGTAATAAATCAGGGTGGGGCTTCTCTGCTAGAGTAAAGGGCAGAACTGTCACTGAACATAGCGGGGCTTACGTGATAACAACCTCCAGCATGAAAATGGAGGTAGAGGCAGTTACTGCTGCCTTAAGATGGTTGTCTGAGACTTTATTAACAAAGGCAGTTACTGTATCAGACTCGCAATCCATGCTTCAAAAGGTCCAAAATGGTTGGCTTTGACATGAATGGAAAAGCTCCATAGAAGCATAGAATCTTCAAGAACTGATATGGATCTACTGTCCTGGTCATGCCGGGGTACGTGGCAATGAAAGAGCTGACAGACTAGCTTCAAGAGCACCCATAAAAGGTGCATTGGCCATGGATAAGGAAGAAATACAGAGGGCAATTCATGTCTATTAGAGAATGACACTGCAATTGATGAATCATCATGGCTAAGATTGCTGGAATTTGGCATCAAACGTAAGACCAGCAGGGATGAACGTATGAGAGGACACATTCACCGTGTATACAACCAGTGCACAACAGGAACAATTAGCATTCAAACCATTCGACATTTGCTGAGGGAGACTGAGCACCTATGGGTTTGCCCGGAGTGCAATGACGTCAATTCTAATTAACATTAACATAAACATTAACAGCTTTCTTGTTGATTAATTCGTTTTGACAAATTTTTGCCTATGTTCAGTGGTGTGTTTATAAATAAAATTGAAAAAGGTAATGTGCCTTGCTAGGACAAAAGACAAAGAAAACTGCCTATGTTGCCAGGCACAAGGCCTTTATCAGGGAAAGGACAGATGTTGAGAGCTAAGTAAGAGACATGAGAAAATAAATACAAAGAAAAATTTTAAAGTACATCACCTGGTCAAAATAGTGATGATGTGTTTTTTTAAATTTTTTTCAAACTGAGAGCCGGCAACTACAGACTCTGATATAATCTATTAAAGAAATAAAATATGTGACAAACATGCATGTCCATGTGGGAAGAAACATTAGAAAATGTGTTTTCTTTGTCATTTGTTCTAGTAAGACGTGTTACCTTTTTCTAATTTAAAAAAAACGCACCCTTCACCACATCTTACTGCAATCCTCATCCTTGTATCACTTATATTCACAACCATTTTCAATCCATGATCATCAAAGTCTCTCACAACAATCGTAGTGTTACTGTAGAACATTGTTTTATCATTACCTTTCAGCTCAACCTTGGATTACAGCCACATGTGGATAGTAGCAGGTACTTTAAGATTGTCTCAGTTAGGATCATATGGACAGATAAAAAAAATTCGCCGTGCCATCACTTATCCACGATACAAGATGTTGGAAGGGAATGATATTGCTTTACTAGAACTTGAAGAACCACTGACGTACAATGATTTCATTAAACCACTGTGCTTCCCAGAGGAGAAGGATGTGTTTACCAGAGCAAACGTTTGCTACATTGCTGGGTGGGGGCACACGAAAGGAGTGAAAGGTGAGGGGAAAGTTTAGTCAGGTTATCTAGAAATATTTGTGTTTATCTGAAATGTCTCTTAGCAGAAAGTAAGTTATGGATAGTATGTATACAAAATATTGAGAATAGTCCAGAAAAGTGTATAGATTACAGCGAGTATCGGGTTGTGAATACATCTGGGAGTGGGGAAATTTATTGTCATGTAGTTATTGCTGAATGATGTTTGCAGCCTCATGAGTTTTCTGTAACTTCCAAGTATGCATGATGAAATTTAAAGACAGTAAGAAAGTTAAAATTATCTAGACCATTAAATAGTTTTCTGACAAAAGCATTTAAGTTTGTCAAAATTCTTGCAGGTGAGACATCTGAACACCAGCAGGAGACAAAACTAACTCTGTGGGACACAGGAAAATGTAACAGTAGCTACATGTGGAATGGACGTGTGGCGCCTAATGAGATGTGTGCGGGATATTTTAATGGTCTTGTGGCTGCTTGCTCAGTTAGTTCTAATTTTTAAATTGTTACTCTATATCCATTCTCTTTATTTTTTAACACTCCTTTACTCATACCTGTCAACCTCCTGAGACAAAAATCTGTACGCTGGACCCAAAAAATCCTTACAAACACCCAAAAATCCTTACGCAAAAAATATATTAATAAATTATACGCAATACAGTTTTAAAATGAGAAATGACATATACAAATCTATTAGCATTTGAATTATTGTGATATAAAACATGCTAATAGTCTCATGCTGTTCTTTACATATAAAAAACTTAGTGATCATGAGGTACACTATTCTTTCGATGTATGCCTACATTGTTTTGTACTATAATCAACACATGCACTTTTAGCACTTTGCAGAATTGCGTTTGTGTGCTTAAAGTCTGCACAGCATGTAACAATGTTAATCTTACACTGTAAAATAGAAGTGAGTGTGTCCGCATTCATGGACCTCCTGCAGTCTGCGTGGATTTTTTTCATCTTTGAAAATGATCTTTCGCAGTCAGCATTGCTCTGAGGGAGTATCAGCTGTCGCTGAATGATGACTTTCAAATTAGGAAAGCGGATGGCACCAGTACTAGTTTTCTGGTCAACAACTTCCAGCCAATAGCTACAGAAGCTCTTGTTCTGACCACTATCTGTCAGTAGAGGCACACACACATCAGACAACATACAGTAGAGAATGATTAAAAAATACAATGAACAAAGCAAACGGCTAACAGCAACAACAACAAAAATAAACGAAATTATGAACAGAATATCAAATCTAGGAAGAAAAAACGTACCACCAAAAATGTACAAAATTAATATTTAAGAGTTGGTAGCCTAGACCAGTGATAACAGATTGCCACTTTATTAAAAAATAAAGCAGCGAATCTCGAGCGCTGGGAATAAAGTAGGCCTACTCAACGCAAACAAACTTTTTTTTGTAGTTATGTAGGCCTACACAGAATATTATGACAATTTATCGTAAATATATTGAAGGGCAACATATCAAATCTAGGAAGAAAAAACGTACCACCAAAAATGTGCAAAATTATTATTTAAGTGTTTGTAGCCTAGACCAGTGATAACAGATTGCCACTTTATTAAAAAAAAATAAAGAAGCGAATCTTGAGCGCTGGAATAAAGTAGGCCTAATCAACGCAAACAAACTTTTTTTTTGTAGTTATGTAGGGCCTAAAAAAAAAATATGACAATTTATCGGAAATATATTGAAGGGCAAGATATAACTGGAAAGATTAAGACAGCGATTAAATTGCAACAAAGCAAAACAACAGCAATATTTAACCAAGTTATAAGTACTTAGCTTTTTTAAACAAAATGGCGTTGAAGTGTGGTGGCAAGCAAGCGTGGTCGTTGATAACAGGTAACTTTAAAAATACGTCATGTCATGCTAAAACCGAAAGCGTTTGAGGCCGAATTCAAAGTTTTTACCGAATTGTTGGGAATAAAAGGATTTGATTGGTTGCTGGGAGAGACCTCAGTTTAAAAACGGACGCCTAGATTCCTGGAATTAAAAATAAAAAAAAAAATGGTTAAAAAAAATTCTGGGCTAGAAAATATTTTCTGATTTAAAATTAAAAAAAACTTGGGTTGGAAAATATTTTTAAAATTTAAAAAAAAAAAAAAATTTTTTTTTTTGGGAGGGGGAGAAAAATCCGTACAACGAGTCTGTACGGCCGTACACTGCTAAAAGTATCAAAAATCCATACATTGTACGAAAAATTCGTACAGGTTGACAGGTATGTTTACTGGAGGTGATGAGTCTGTATCATTGTGGTTCAGCTGATCATGTACTGATACTGATGATTATGCTTAATGTCAAGCATTTTAACAATGCATCTTCCACCTTTAGCTCTGTATATTTTTTGAAATCTCTGAGCAGACAGAACGAATAGGCCTACTGATCCATCAGGCATGTTGTATGAAGTGGCTAAGATGAGGCTGGCCACCTCCTTGTGTAAATCAAATTGCCACAGAAATATCTGCTGCAAGACACGTAAATGCTTTAAAGCAGGCTTCCTGCAAGGGGGGGGGGGGGGGGGGGGGGGGGGGGGGGGGGGGGGGGTGTCAGCTGCAGTAGTAGTGTCTTGCTCCATAGGGAGCAAAGAGAGATGTGATGGTGAATGGTGAAATGATTCTACCTTTGTATCAAAGTGAACTCTTCCATGTATATACTAGCATATAGCTCATTAAAAAACAGTGTTCATTTCTCCAGTACATTTGTAAGACTCATAAATTAATACTGTTAATTTAGGTTAGTTACCTATTTTTGTGCGTAATGGTCCATGTTGCTTTGGATCACTTTCACTTGTGAAAAGTTGTGTGAATTTGCTTTGCTATGGATAATGGTGTCTACAGATAAGTGACCAATATCAGAGAACTGATGAAATGTTAAAAGCCAGTTCTTATTTAAATAGTAATTTATGTGATTCGAATTGTGCTGATGGTAGCAAATCAGAAAGCACTGACAGTGATGAGGCTTTGAAATATAAGGTAGATTAACCCTTAAAGGATGAGAGGCCAGTATTTAGAGCCGATTTTCCAAGGCGCTCGTGACGAGGGGCTAGTTTTCAGGACACGTATATTTGAACTAAGTTGTGTTTCATGTTGTCTCAATTTTATATTTTATTAATCCTCATTTAGTTGACTTTACAGCTATAGATAACATCACCATGCCTTAAAAAAAAAACCACTTTAAACACTTTACGATAACTCAAAGTGGCAGAGAATTCTCTGCATGAAGCATAGGGAAACCAGTGTGTCCTTTAAGAGTTAAACATTTTTCAGGATGAAATCAACTTTTCTTTCGGAGGAACAGGATCTGATCACAGTGGTTTGGATGTCCATAGCACCCTGAAACCTTGCATGCAGCTTCCTTTCTTGGCACATTTTAATCTTTCAAGTTTTGACTGGCATTGACTCAGTCTATTTTATATAATAACTAAAACAATGTAAATTAAGGTGGAAATAACTGCACGCAAGAACAGATTTTAAGGTGTGGGAAATAATGAACTGCAAATGTAGATTGTGCTTTATATTTGAAGGGGCAGGCATCAGATGGGGAATGGTGATGTGCCACTTGTGTTTCTTCAAACAACTATGTCAGCGAGTCTTTTGTTTTAAATACAGCTCTAATAGTGACCAACTTTCTTGTGGACTTTACATTAGTTGTTTAAACTCAGTCTCCTCAGAGACCTCCCGAAACCACATGGGAACAGCAAATGTGCATCTCCTGCTTTCACCAGACTTCAGCCCTTTCTGGTTCTGCGTCCTGCAAAATGGGACACTGAGAAGTATCCTGTTTTAGTCCATAAGTCTCAGATATCATAATCTTCACTGATTCAAAATCAACACTTCAGGCTTTAGAAGAATACCTTCAAACTGAAGAAATAATACAGCTGGCCGAAACAAATGACAACCTGCTGACAAAATAAGACATCAGAGTCACGCTCCAGTGGAAACCAGGGCACACAGACATACTAGCAAAACTAGGAGCAAGCATGGTTCAAACACACACTCCAGCAAACATGCAGACAGCTAAATGAATACTCCAAAATAACTTCAAAGAGGAATGGCTGAACCGATGGGCAAAAGGGTCTACTGGACATGCCTTGTATAAAGAAATGGCCCATCCTAACATAAATGACAACATTAATAACCTACGACGTAAGGAGCAGAGCACAATCTTCCAACTAGGAACAGAACACACCAGACTCAACAGCACTTAAACAAATTAGACCCCACACATGAGCCTAATTGCTGCAACTGTACCCATCTGTATGAGACAGTTCAGCATGTGCTGCTCACTTGCCCAGGACTCTCCACAGAAAGATGACAGCAATTGCCAGGCTCCCCAACAATCACAAACACTCTATACAGCACCACTCAACAGCTGCAGAACACATGTAAATTCTTCAGCTTGGCATTGACTGCTAAAGAAAGAGCAACGAGCTCAGCAGCCCTAGGTAATCAACAACAACAACAGCAAGTTCACGAGTTCTACATTGCAGGATACATGGTTTTTTTTAACTTTCTACCAGCCAGTGTCACACTAAGTTTGTTGTCTCCCATATTTTTACTGGCAGTATTGTTAAATATTTCTATTAATAGAAAATCAATATTTAGATGAACTTTGACTAATGCATAGTTTAGGCCATTGCTTGGGATATCCCATATTTGCTGACAGAAGTGATGGTAAGGCATGACCTTTGACATCACTGCCTTATATTCATTGGACTTTCAACCAATAATGGACAAAACTTTAGACCATAGAAAGAATAAGCATCATGTCATTAGCATGATGAGTAGAAGTAGTGGAAGCCATTCAGAGCTGGATCAACAAACTCTTCAAGCAGTTTTCTAACAGGAGATTTGAAAAGGCATTAAACATACCTTGTATTTCATTTTTATTTGCTAATGATTAATGTTTTGACATTTAAAGGGCTTTGTGGATATTTTTGTTACAAATCTAGCTCATTCATAGAAAACATTTGACAGCTGAAAGACACTTTTACTTTTAAAAATTTACTGAAAAGTGCTAATCTTTTTTAAGACATTTTAAATTTATGCTATAATTTAGTACATCGGATGATAAATTGCATTCTTATTTTGCTCCTTTTTTTCAGGGTGACAGTGGAAGTCCAGTAGCCTGTCAGGATGAAACAAAAACTTGGAAGGCAGTAGGTGTAGCTAGCTATGTTTACAAAACGTGCAGTGTAGCAACCAAGCCTTTGGTCTTTACCTTTACTCAACCTTATGTGGATTGGATCAAGAACCATACAGGTACTCAGTAATAAAATAAACCATATATATTTTTGGCATCAGCCTACTGTAGAATGTACAGTTTTCTGCTTGCATGTTTTTATACCTTTTTCATTCCTGAAGAGGCACGGGACCACGAGAGCAGTTTACTTACCTTGTACCTAAAACACTGTGTCTTCTTACAATGGTAGTTTCTGTTGCAGTATGTTTCACATACTGAAGTTGCAAGCTCTTTTTAGTCACATTCTACGGTAAGCTCAATAGGGTACAGTGGCCCTATTCTTTGATCCTCAGTATTATGTTCCAAATACATGAGTGCATTAGGAGCCGCGGTAGCATAGTGGTTGGTGCACTGGCTTCCTAACGCAGTGGTCTATGGTTCGATCCCCAGATGAGGCGGAAAAATTTTTAGGCCACAAACGGCTCCTGGGTCGACCCAGCCCCAAATGGGTACCAGAGCTACTCTGGGAAGGTTAAGGCGGCCGGCGTGATGCCGACCACATCACCCCTCGTGTGCCGACGGTCAAGATAATATGGGCCTAACACCATATTCCCAATATGCCTAAATGGGCGTGTAACGGGTTCCTTTTTTTTTTACCTTTTACATGAGTGCATTACATTCAAGACATATATTGGTTTTACCAGTGATTATATAAACTGAGTCATTACAACTTTTGTTTTTGATTTGGTAGGATTACATTGTATTATATTTGTTGTTTTGTATTATTTTGTTTCTTGCACTTGTTTCTGTACAATGTGTAGTTTTTAGGAATATCTGAGGAGGCAAAGAAAGGATAGGACTAATGCTTCCTCATTAATACAAGTTTGTGCTTTGGGCTGGCAACATCATTATATAAAATAAATTACTACAGAAACCACCGAGTGGTTAGTGCACTGGCTTCCTAGATCGGTGGTCCATAGTTTGATCCCCAGTTGAGATGGGATTTTTTTTGGACTGCAAACAGCCTCATGAATTGGGTAGCAGAGTAACTGTGGGAAGGTTAAGAAGGCTGGCGTGATAATGACCACATCACCCCTAATGTGCAGATGGTCAAGAAAATATAGGCCCAACACCATATTCTCAATATGTCTCAATGGGCGTGTAACAGGATCCTTTTACCTTGCAGAAACCACAGCTACAACAGCATGGGGGCTTTAATGCAGGTTTCTTGTAGGGGACCTCTACACCTCACGGTAGAAGGGGAACGACTAAGTAAGTAAGTTCCTCTATGGGAGCCAACTGTAGTGATGGTTCCATGCTTCACAGGGAACAAACAAGGACATGAATGAGCTTGTATCTGTTACTATGAGTGACAGTTTAAAGTAAAAACATCACAGTCATAGTTTAAAAAAAAAAAAAAAAATTCTTATCTTATTGGCTTATCCATGATGCCTGTTTCGCTCACAGTACAGTGATTTAAGCATTAAAAACATTTTTGCAAGCCCCGAAAGTCGTGATACCCACTCTAAATAAAATGTTAGTAAATTTCACAAATTGCACCAGTCAGAGTAACATTATACTACATTAATGTCTTGCCCAAAGAGTGCCGAAGGAAAAGAAAAAAACTAGCCCACACATCCACCCACTGATACTTTATTTCTTTATTAGTAAACTGATCTGGCATCTATCAGTTTTGATGTAGTTAAAAACGTTTATTTGCATAATTTACTTATAAATTGGTAGTGACTTTTGGCAATAACTCTTTTGTTGTTGCATTTCTCTCCTGTGAACCTGAGACAAAATTAATTGAGAAATCGGCGCATGTTACTTGTGCTGTTATGTCAGCCTCATGACCATGCTGTTCTTGCATATTTTCTCAATATTGTTTATTGCTTTATTTTTTTAAAATTAATTTCATTTCTTATTTATTGCTGTTGCTTATTTACTCCTTTCAGTGCTGATTTCTCCATCTGGGTTTATAACAAGCATAATATGAATGCAAAAGGAATGTTAATTTTTTAAAATTTAAATCAATGAAAAATGCTGGTTTCTGGATATTGCTGTAAAAAATGCTTTTACAAAAATGATTAATTGCAGCATGATGTCAGAATGAAAGGTCATATTTTTCACAGTAAACATTAAATAATGTTATTACAAATCTGTCTGCAGTGTGCCAGTTTACATGTGATGATGGCATCTGTTTATTTGACAAGGAAATGCTATGCAATACAGTTGCTGATTGTAAGGATAGAAGTGATGAAATTAATCCCTGTGGTGAGTACATCTGTTATATATTTACTTGAAAATAAAGAATAAAATAAAGTGAACATGTGTGATAACTGACAATAACTAAACAAGCAAGAAGATCACTGTAGTTCATGTAGATGTTGCTTTTTCATTAGCATGTTAAGATTGAATAAATAAGGGACTTTTTAAGGGGTTGAAAATTAGGCTCGCAGGCTAGCATAACATTCTGTCACATGGGCAGTTTAAAAAGAAAAACAAAGCTAGAAAATATGTATACAACTAATAACACATGAGAGTATTACAGTATGCATGGAAAGGTGAAGATGAAAAATTATGGGTAAGGACATATATTCCAGTTTGGAAAATGAGCAAACAATATGGTATCACAGAAAATGAAGATGATGGCAGTACTTAAAGCTTTAGAAGCTTTCTTTGCTAACCCTTCCTTGAATCTTGAGAGATTCACTTTCAGCAGTTTATGCTATAAGATATGAGAATGCGGCAGACCAGGTATAGCAGTAAAGCTATTTCTGGCTAATACATATTTAAATATCAGAGGATGTTCAGTTTAAACAACATGAGTACTGAAACATACTGGCACAGAAAGGACTGAACAGACAGATAACAAATCCAAGTAAGGTACATCAGCTACAAACCAAATAAACATAGGGATGAGCAGAACAGATCAAAAGCTTAATTAAAAGAATGATAACAGAAGAATAGACAATAGCTTGGAAGACATGCATATAAGTTGTTCAAAGCTCAGATAAGAATGTGCCAAGTTTCTAATAACACTGGGCAACAGCCAAAATGTATCCGAGACAAAAGTAGCTATTGTTAACTATTTTGGACATGCTGATCACGAATATGAACTTAAAAATCATGAATTATAATTTAAAAATTCAAAGCAATAAGAAACTGCTCACACTATAGATGTGAACAGATTATTTTAGAAGAACTTTACTGTGCAGAATGTCGGCTAGACAATAAAATAGAGCACTTCCTACTAAAATGTAAGAGGTTTGATCAATACGGACTCAATATTACAGTATTTACATGCATGCAGGTCATTTTTATAGAACACGTACTCAACAATAGACAGCCCTATGGAACTGCAAAATATGATCAAACAGTGTGTAACAAGTTCAAAAATTAATACATACTGGTTAATATAATTATATTTAAAAAAAGGTTAATATAATTATATTTAAAAAAAGAACAGTTAATCACATCATACACAATTAGACATGTTCATTTACCTTATATACAATAAAAAATGAGGAAGGATGATGCCATAAGCAAATGGCAGCAACTGAGTATACTATCTAAAATTTTAGACATTATATATCCTAATTATAACCCATTATGGGATGAACAGGATATTTTTCTTAATCCACTAAAATAAATAAATATGAAGATGCACTGAAGAGGTCCACAAGAGAAAGAAGCGTACAACACACACACAAGAATATTATTCACTTTTACTTGTGTATATTTTGAGGAAAGTTAGAAATTTGTGACAGCATGCACAATTCTAGAGAAAAAAGAGAATCACAATGAGAGAAGATTGTGTATATATGTAATAACATGGCATGATAGATGTTGCTTTGCTCTTGAAACATACAATCGGAGATGCAACTGAAGGAATATGCCTTCACACTAGATCAGATGGCCAACTGTTCAGCCTCGCGAGGCAAAAACACAAATTTGAAGGGTCACTTTAAGAGATTTCTTGTTTGCCGGAGATGCTGCAATCATCACTCAAAGTCAACAGGAGCTCCAGAGCTTGATGACGCACTTTTCTCAAGCATGCAGTGACCTTCGTCTCACAGTAAGTCTAAAGAAAATTAATGTGCTGGGTCAGGCTTTGGATGTTACACCGGTTATCACTATTGATAACTATGAATTGGCAGTGGTGCACCACTTCACATACCTGGGGTCTACCATCAACAACAAACTCTCTGTCTGGACACAGAAATTGACAGCAGCATTGGCAAAGCTGCAGCCATCTTTGCCCACCTCACAAAGCAATTTTGGGGAAACTCCACACTCACAATTAAGACCAAAGCTGCAGTATATAATGTCTGCATCACCAGCACGCTTCTATATGACAGCAAGACATGGACAACCTATGCTAAGCAAGAAAGAAGGCTCAGTACCTTCCATCAGTGGTGTCTATAAGGACAAAGTGACAGATGTCGAGGTGTTGTCATGTACTGGCCTTCAAAGCATGTATACACTGCTTAGGCAGCATGGACTATGCTGGCTTAGCCATGTCCGCCGCATAGAAGGTGGTCGCGTACCTAGAGATATTTTCTACGGGCAGCTGACTACTACTGCTAGATGTTAACAGTAGAACCTATAAAAGCACTAGGGAATAGGAACTTGTGGATAAACATCATCAACCACACAATCCGGCATGACACATGAAAAAATAAAGATGTAACATAAAACTATTTCAGCACATTTGTCAGCATGCTGTTATCCTACCTTTTTTATGGAAAGGAAATGAGACCATTTTGACAATTATAGTAAGTTTCCTGTTCAGAGTAAACTTTTATTTCATATGACCACATTTCAGTCACTTTTTTTTATTTGTTAGTAGCACTTTAAGCTCTCTTTACATCCATTTCAGAATAAATAAACTGAGCAACATATGTGTTCCACGAGCTTTGGGTAATACCAACCATTAATAAGTCTGGAAGGTTGGTCAGTGTTATATTGGCATCCTATGTAAAAATATATTTTCTATACTAAATGTGTTTCTCAAATAAATAAAAAATAAATAAAAACAAATAAAACTTGCTGACTGGTAATTTATTTCAAGAAAGTGCTGAATGTTCATGTTTTTTGCCTGTAATAAGCAACTGCTATAGCAGATTCTGCTCTTATATGGACATATGAAGATTCACATTTTAATAATTTAACATCACAGTGATAAAAACCAAAATGTTTAAACAAAAATTGAAACAGAAACAAACTTTGACCACAAAAACCCAGGTGACCTAGAGGAATGAGACAACATGGCCATCAGTAATGAAGGATTGGGTGAAAACTGAACGAGTATAGAACTCCTATCAACTCATTCCTCGCAGCTAAACCATTGTACATTGTTTGCTGAAATATTCAAATAGTGCATGAAGTTGGGAAGACAAGCCATATAGTCAAAGAAATGGAGGGTATGGATATATGTACATAATTGAAATTAGACACCATGTAGACAACAACAAAAAACAGAACAATAATGCTACTGCTGCCTTAAGCATGTGACAAGAGGTGACTAATATAAGGTTGTACATGCAACTGGCAACGTCATCTTGTAAAACAAATTGTTACAATAAATAACCTGCTGGTGTAAGAGTTTGTGCTTTGAAATGTGTTTCCTCAACTGGGTCAAGTGGCAGTGGTAGATCCTGCTCCAAAAGGGTTGAAATAGATGATGATTATGATTGTGTGAAGCTGCATAGGCAAATAAACATTCTGTATCTGCTCATACGACCAGGAATATGGTCAACACTGGTAACACATTACATATATCTATGTATATTTTGTATGGAAATATGTGTGATTATGTATGGAAGCATCATACTTATTAGGTTTGTTATCAGTTAATTTGATGTGATCACAGAAATGTGTTTTTGTGTGAAACAAAATATGACTTATACAGCAGTTTATATGTTTTATACTGTGTTGACTGTGCTGTGAGAAAGTAAATTAAATACTTCAAGATAACAGTATACACACCAAAGGTTGTGTTGTTATCATAGTTTTGATACATGTCATATCAGATAGGTTGTGTTGTTATCATAGTTTTGATACATGTCATATCAGATAGGTTGTGTTGTTATCATAGTTTGGATACATGTCATATCAGATAGGTTGTGTTGTTATCATAGTTTGGATACATGTTGTATCAGATAGGTTGTGTTGTTATCATAGTTTGGATACATGTCATATCAGATAGGTTGTGTTGTTATCATAGTTTGGATACATGTCATATCAGATAGGTTGTGTTGTTATCATAGTTTTGATACATGTCGTATCAGACAGGTTGTGTTGTTATCATAGTTTTGATACAGTTTCACATACATTAGTCTATGTACAAAATATTATCAGCATCAACATATTTCTTTTTGCTCCTTATGGAGCATGGAGCAGAACCACCACTGCAGATGGACCCTTGCAGGAAGCCTGCACCAAACATTCACTTGTTCTTACCACTTGTGGTGGTTTCTGTAGCAATTTGTTTTACATAATGAGGTTGCCAGCCTCATACACAACCTCATACACAACCTCATACACAACCTCATACACAACCTCATATTAGTTGCCTGTTCTACATGCCTGAGGGAGCAGTATTTATATTCTTTCTGTATCTCGAAAGGGAAACCCCCCCCTCCCCCCAGCAACTACACATGACATATACAAATATATCCATTTATTATTTGTTGTTACTGCTAATATTTAAATCTGAAAATTGTCTACTTTTGTAGTGCACACTGTTATATTAATAAAGTGATTGCAACTTATTTATTCTGTTTTTATTCAACAAGTGTGTCATCTCATAAGAAAGTAGTGTCAATTAAGCAGTGAAAGACAGAGGGGGAGAGAAAGAGCAAGAAATAGTTTTGAAAAAAGCAAGAAAGATATGCATGCTAAGCATTATGGGTGAAGTATTGGACATGGTTTGAGGGAACCTGTCTCTAATATCCCTCTGGGGAAACGGGGAAAAAGGGAGGGGAGGTTTGCCTTTAATGGAATTTGTAAATAGAAAAAAGTTTAGAGCAAAAAATGTACGGAGAAGAAATACTGTGGCATAATTGGACTATAAACATGGAGGTATGTCACGTTATACACTGTCAGTTTTAACAGAACATTCATAAAACAAAATGAGATGTCAACAGTTAACATCTTTATTTCTCGCACTGCTATTGCCGACCACCAGCGTAGCTTCCCCTAGTATTGGTCATTGTAAATGTCGAAACTAATACTCAATACATCACATCTTCCCTTCCCCAAGAATGTAAACCCTTCACTCATTCAGTCTCAGTATCTCGCTGGCCTCCTAATTATTCTTCCACTCCGGGTAACCCGACGACCCACTGTGTCCTCTGTAGGCCCCATTGCCCCTCTGGGCACTAATTCTGTGGGCCCCTCTGCATCTGGTGTACTGAGCTGTTCTTCGGGAGTGTCCTCCATGGTTTCACTCCCATCGTCATGGAAACCCACTGGTCCCTCCACCCTGATTGGATGATTATTAGCCCCAGGTGGTACTGGGACCAAATGTCTCCGGTTGCGTCGGTAGTTGGTGTGATTTGACGTTACTACATATGAACGTGGTGTATCTTGTTTAGTAAGAACTGTTCCTGGCATCCACTTACCACCTGCTGAAAATGGCTTCATTCTCACTGTCTGTCCCTGACTGAGAGCTGGGAGGCTTTGTCCTGCTTTCCTCTTGTAAAAGTATTGTTGTTTCTGTGCTCGCCTGTCAAAATATTTTTGGGTTTGTGCTAGGTTGTGTAGCCCTGGTTTCATAATGGCAGTTTGGGCAGGTAGTAAGTTCCTTGGTCTTCTGCCCAGGAGCAAGTGTGCAGGTGACAACCCAGTGTCTTCCAGGGGAGTTGTATTATAGTCCAGGAGAGCTAAGTACTTGTCTGTTGATTTCAACCACAGTCGTTTGATTGTCTGAATGTATCTTTCTGCAAGTCCATTGGAACTCTGAAAGTGTGGAGATGCCGTAGTGTGGCTGATTTGGTAGTCACGACAAAACTGTTGGAATTCTGTGCTTGTGAACTGTGAGCCACAGTCTGATCTTATTTTACTTGGTATTCCATGGATGCTGAAGACCTTTTTAAGCACTTCAATCACAGCAGAGGATCTCATACTTGGCAATTTTTCTACCTGAATGGCCCTTGAATAATAATCAACTATCATCAAGTACTGGATACCCTCAAAGTCAAAAATGTCAATTGAAATTTCTGAAAATGGGAGCTCTGGATGTGGTGTGGGATTACAGGTTCTTTGGGGGGGGGGGGGCTTCTACAATTTTCTGCACACTTGTAGCAATTCTTCACCAGTTCCTCTATGTTAGCATTCATTTGAGGCCAGTAAAGCACTTCTCGTGCTCGTTGTTTACACTTTACAATTCCCAAGTGTGTTTTATGGATCAGTTGTAACATGTCATGTTTTATGGATCAGTGGTAACATGTCATGTTTTATGGATCAGTTGTAACATGTCATGTTTTATGGATCAGTTGTAACATGTCATGTTTTAAGCTTGGGGGCACAACCAGTCTTTGGCCTCTGAATATCAGATTATCAATTACTGCTAGTTCGGCCTTGGCATAAACAAATGGTCGAACCTCTGGATTCACTTTCTTGTAACTGTTTGGCCAACCTAGCTCAATAGTTTGCTTTAGTGAGGAGAGTTCACTTGTTGTGGCTTTCTGGAATGCTTTGAGCTTCTCATCTGAAATGGAAATGAAGCTGAGCATCGAGATATTGGTTAGATCACAGTTCGGGGTGTCTTGTGATAGTGGTGCACGTGAGAGAGTGTCTGGGATAGTCAAGGTGGATCCTTTCTGGTATCGGAGTTCAATGTCGTACCATTGTAAAGTCACGAGCATTTTCTGAATTCGCATTGGTGTCTGAACTATGGGTGTTTTGAATATCTGTTCCAATGGCTTATGGTCGTTAATGACGGTGACATGCTTCCCATATATGTATTGGTGAAATTTCCTACAGCCATGTACAATTGATAGTATTTCTTTCTCAATTTGTGCATATCTTTGTTCTGCTGGTGTCAGTGACCGAGATGAGTAAGCTACCTATCCACCTTCTTGAAAAAGTACTGCTCCCAGTCCTGTTTGGCTAGCATCACAGTGAATTTCTACAGGCTTTGTAACATTGTACAGTGCCGATATTGGTGTTTTGGTATACAATAGCTTCAACTTGTTAAATGCTTCTTCCTGATTGGACTGCCATTGAAAAACTACATCTTCTTTGAGGAGATCTCTTAGGGGTTTGTCTACATTACTGAGTCTTGGCAAGAACTTTGAAAGATATGTGATGCATCCCAGAAATCATCTGATATCTTGCTTGGAAGATGGTCTCCTCATTTTGGTCACAGCCTCCACTTTGTCTGGATCTGGTTCAATTCCATTTTTGCTGATAATATGTCCTAGGTATTTAACACTGTTCTGTCTTAACACACATTTGTTCCAGTTCAATTTCAGGTTGTAGGAGGTAGCTCGGTCAATGACTTTTTGCAATATTTCATCATGATGTTGTGTATTCCTCCCTGCTATCAAAATGTCATCAATTGTTGCTACCGCACCATCTATGCCCTCCAGCATTTGGTCCATGATTCTCTGGAAGATTTCAGGACTGGATTTAATACCAAATGGCAACCTGAGCCAACGATATCTTCCTACTGGTGTGTTAAAGGTTGTGAGAAACGATGATCTCTGAGTAAGCTTGATCTGTAAGAAGCCATCTTTGGCATCACTGAGAACACCTTTGCATCTGGAATATTTGAGATGATTTCATCAATACTTCGCATGGGATAATGTTCCCTCTTGATTGCTCGATTTAAATCTTTGGGATCAATACAGATTCTGATTATGCCATTTTTTTCTGTGACCACCATTGACCTCACCCAGTCAGTAGGCTCATTTACTTTTGCTATAAAACCGTCTGCTTACATTTCTTTAAGTTTTTGCTTGATTTTTTCTCGTAAAGCAACTGGTTGTTTCCTGGTTGCGTGTACTACTCGTTTTACTTCTGGGTCTATTGTGAGATCTATGCAGTCTTTGCTAATTCTGGAAACTCTCTTGCTAAGTCAATAGTACTAGTGCAACAGATGAGACCAAGTTTCTCAGCTGTGTCTCCCGAGAGTATATTTTCTTGGTCGATGTTTACTATTAGGAATTCTGAAACAGTCTCTGTTTTTTTGCAAGAAATATGCAGGTCAACAGTGGCTATGGGCTTGGTTAGATGATTTGAATAGGTTCTGAGAAATTTCCTTGATTCTCTTCCTTTTGGTTGTCCTCGGATCCTGCAAAAATCCTTTAGAGTTATTATATTGCACCGTGCACCTGTGTCAATTTTGAAATACATGTCTGCTCTATTTATGCTTAGTTTGGTTTTCCATTTATCTGCCTGAATAATATCTTTGAGTGAATTAATATCTATGTATTCAATAGGTTCTTCTTCCGATGTGTGTTGTTGGTAGTCTTCTTGTACCATATTGATGGCTTTTTGCATTAGTCTGCACATTTTTTTCCAGTGCCCTTTTTTATTGCAAAAATTGCATGTGGAGTTGATGGCCGGATATACATTATGTCAAGTGGAAAACCCGCATCTTTGGCAATCTAGGCGCTGTGAAGTGCTGTCTTGTTTTGTAACCACAGGTTGCTGGTTGCTTTTGGGTTTCTGGATTTGGCAGACTTGATAATTTTTCCTGGAGACTTTCTGTATCATCGAAGTCTGCATTTCACTTTCTTGAACTAGTTTTAGCTGTCTTTGTGATAGTTCATGTTGCTGCCCTATTTCTAATGTTTTAGATAGAGTTAGACTTTCTCCTCTATCTACCAGTTTCTCTTGTAGTCGTATGTCGACTACGCCATCAGTTACTGAGTCAATTAGGATGTCATCTGGGTCTGTGTAGTCACAGTCTAGGAGAATGGGTCTCAGGTCTTTTACAAAGTTGTCAAACCCTTCCCCTTGTAATTGTTTTCTTTGCTTCAGTTTGTGTCGAGCAATGCGTTTATTTTTCCAAGGCTGTACATATTTTTCATATTTCCCCATGACCACATCAAATTTGTCTTTTTCTTCCTCCGCCCAAGTGAATGTTTTGTAAATTTCTCGTCCCTGTTTGCCTACCCAAGTGCCAAACCACCCGCATTTTTGTTTTTCCAAAGTCTGTGCTAGCGGTCCTTCTAAAACAAATTCGACGTGGCTTTTAAAGCATTGGAATTCTTGGTGCAGGTCTTGAGCCTGCCAGTCAATCCAAGGCTGTTCAAAGGTAAACCCCATGGCCATTACTTTACCTGTTAGCGACGATGAACTGGCGATAATATAGCCTACCCTTGTTATCGAAGTTAGGTCTAGTAGCCTGTGTTATCTTTGTAGATGGAAATGCAGGTTTACTGATACTTAAGCCGATCTTGTTTTGTACTGATACAGATGTACTGGCGACATGGGTAATATTCTGACACCATGTCACGTTATACACTGTCAGTTATAACAGAACATTCATGAAACAAAACGAGACGTCATCAGTTAACATCTTTATTTCTCGCACTGCTATTGCCGACAACCAGCGTAGCTTCCACTAGTATTGGTCATTGTAAATGTCGAAACTAATACTCAATACATCACAAGGTAGAAGGGGGTGGCAGATGGCTGAAATGAATTACATCTTATGGCTGGTTAAATCTGGCAAGTTTTCCTGTACATTTTGTGTTAACATTAAAATAATTTACTTCCTGTAAAATTTAAGAGTATATTCTGCCAAACATATATTTTATGATCAATCAGTATAGAGTCATTTTATCAAAATAATATCCTCTTTCTACAATTATAGTCTACCTATCTGTCTATATATCTCCCTCCCTCCTGCTGTCTCACTCTCCTTCATTCCATGTCTTCCATTCTCTTTCACTCTCTTGCTCGCTGTTTATTCCAATAAAATATTTGTAACATTCTTTGTTTTCTCACTCAGAAACTGACAACAGCTGATTAAATTATTAGCTGACCTCAATAAAACAGTTGTTATTGTAAATCAGAATCCACGTCATTGCACTCCGGACAAACCCATAGGTGCTCAGTCTCCCTCAGCAAATGTCGAAGGGTATGAATACTAGTTGTTCTTGTTGCACACTGGTTGTATACACGCCGGATGTGTCCTCTCATACGTCCATCCCTGCTGGTTTTACTTTTGATGCCAAATTCCAGCAGTCTAAGCCTTGATGATTCATCGATTGCAGTGTCATTCTCTAATAGGTGATCATGAATTGCCCTCAGTATTTCTCTCTCATCCATGTCCAATGCACCTTCTTTGGATGGGTGCTCTTGAAGCTAGTCTGTGAGCTCTTTCATTGCCGCATACCCCTGCATAATAAAACATCTGTGACACAGCTGATTAAATAATATCTGAAATTATTAGTTGACCTGAATAAAACAGCTATGACACAGCTTGTAAACTAACATCTGAAATTATTAGTTGACCTGAATAAAACAGCTATGACACAGCTTGTTAACTAACATCTGAAATTATTAGTTGACCTGAATAAAACAGCTATGACACAGCTTGTTAACTAACATCTGAAATTATTAGTTGACCTGAATAAAACAGCTATGACACAGCTTGTTAACTAACATCTGAAATTATTAGCTGACCTGAATAAAACAGCACTTTGTTTGGGTACTTGTAGAGCTTATTTTTTAAAAATTAAATTAAATTAAATTTTTTTTACTGCTATAACTCGAGGCGAAATCTGCGGTTAATATGTCTAACCTGAGACTGATTTTACGTATCACTTTTTTTCCTGTACAATGACAGGAGTCTTCTTGCCATTCAGGCAGATACTCGCCGATTTCGGAGGTACCCATTAGAGTTGTGTCAGCTCAGGAGCCGTTCAGGTTATTCCAGTCCCTGGTTGACGACACCTCTTCAAATGTCTTCGCCAGAACTTGAATTATTCCAGTCCAAGTTCCGGTCGACGATACTTCTTCAAATGTCCTCACCAGGGCTCGAACCTGGATCACCCGATCACCAGCATGGCTCCCGTTGAGCTTGATTGTAATAATCAACATTCCTGTGGAATTTCACATTCTAGATTTTTGTATATAGGTTTTGATATTTGTAAAATCTTAAACAATCAAATTTTTGTTACCCAGCTTCATGCAGTTATATATAACTCCCCTTCTTATTCATATACACATTTCCAATTTACTGTGATTATAGTAAGCTGTGTATCAAAATTATACACTTACTTACCTACTTAGTTGTTCCTCTTCTACCTTGGGGTGTAGAGGTGTGCCAGAGAGAGTGCCATGCTATTCTATCGGCTGTCTTACTTTTGGCCTGGTTCCAGTCCTGTTCTGTCCTCAGTCCTTCAAATATTGTCCGGTGATGTCATTCTGGAGGCCTAAATATTTGGCTCTTCATTTTCAGTGTTTGTTACTATACCGGTCATCTCCCATTCTGCAGACATGGCCAAACCATTGCAACTGGGACTGTTCCACTCTGATCTGCAGGGGCTGGGTTTTAAAGCTATGATGTTGCAGACCCTGCCCCTTCTTGTCACTTGGACTACCTTCCTCAGATACCTCATTTCAGAGATTTGAAGCTGGCTCTTGTGGTTTGTAGTCATTGCCATGACTTTCATTTGTAGGTCAAGACTGGTGCATAGGTGGAGGTATACAGCCATCTTAGTCTTCGTGCCAGTTTCTCTTTTGCTGAGGAATTCTCTCTTTGAGATCACCATGGTTTTTGTCTTAGAGCTGCTGATGACCATCCTTCTTTTCTCTAGCGATAGGTTGGATCGGAGGTGTGCTTTTGATTTAGCATCATCAGGAAATGCCAGCTCTGAAATACAGATTGGTCTCATCTTCCAGTATCCTACTGAAGACTTGCTTTGTCCTTTCCTTACAAGCTTTGATGACATCATCCATGAGAAGTATGAAAAGGTAGGGTGACAGAATATCACCCTGTCTTACACCAGTGGTGGTCCTGAACTCTTCTAATTTTTCATTTGATGTCCTTACATAATTCCTACAAGACTTGTAGAAGCTCTGTATAGCATGGATCAGATTTACTGGAATGTTCTTCCTTTCCAAGCAGTCTCAAAGATTGTTCCAAGGAACTTTGTCAAGTACCTTCGCAAGATCCATGAAGCAGAGATGCATCTTTCCTTTATACTCAAGGGCTTTTTTTTACTCAGCTGCCTGAGTGTGAGGATAAGGTCTTGAGTACTTTGGTTTGCTTGGAAGTGACACTGAGCCTCATCCATTTGTGACTCAGCCAGACATCTGAGTCTCTGCTTCAATATTCTACAGTAAATTTTTCTAGGGAAACTGCTTAGAGATATGCCTCTATTGTTCTCACACTACTAATTATCACCCGCTTTTGAAAATGAGTGTTGTGATGGCAATTTCCCAGTCCTTTGGTATGCTGTTGTGGCACCAAGCTGCCTGAAGGATCCACAGGAGTAATAGCTCACCTGCCATTCCAAGGTACTTAACCTGGTTTTATACCATCATTTCTTGCTGCTTTACCTACCTTGATTTTCTCTAGTGCTGCTTTCAGTTCTTCCATCCTGCTGTCATCTCCACTACTGGTTTCCTCTTCTGTGATAGTATTTGCCATTCCTGAGACTTAATCTTCTTCACGCCCAAAGAGTTCTGAGAAATATTCTTTCTAACATTCTGTTATTTCATTCGGGCCCACAAGCAATTAGTCTTGTTTGTCTTATAAATTTAACTCTTAGTATATGAGCTGCCTTTCATGACTACCATTACAGATTTTGCAATAAATAATTTATTTATAAAGATAACATAAGTGTTATATATCAAAATGTGAAGATATGAAACCCCTACATCATGCACGTAACTAAATTGATCAGTGGTTTGAAACATGCATTCAGCTATAAATTTTCGCTATTGACCGGGATCGATCATCGGCCTCTCTAGAAGGCCGCTCGTATACTAAGAGTTAAGAGGGCACTGTTTTTCCTTCTTCATGTTCTTTAAGGTATTGTAGAACAATTTCTGGTTTTCTTGAGTGTCTTTGCGTAGCTTTTCTCCAAATTCTTCTCAGGATTTCTATTTTGTTGCTAGCACCTTGTTCTTTGCTTCTGTTCTGTGTCACGTATTTTCTATGTTTCTCTGTTTTTTTTCCCGCTGTATTTTTAGCTTCCAATTATAGTTTCTATGACTTTTTCTTTTCTCTAATTGCCATTTTAACCTTCCATCCACCAAGGTGTCCTCTTCCCCTTCTTTCCAAGTTGGATTTTTCCACAGCTTCTGCTGCGTCTACTTTTAAGATGTTTTTAAATTCAAGTCAAAGTGTTTCCAGGTCATCTCATGATTTTTCTATGTTTCTCACTGCTGTGGCAATTAGATCTTGATACATGGTCTTAACTTCTGGTTCCCTCAGCTTGTACATCTTAATTCTCATCTTGATTGTTTGGTTTCATACATGACAGCTGGCCTAGCAGCTCTTTCAATTGTTATAAATTAGCTAGGACACACACACCATATAGAAATTATGCTTGTTGTGTGCTGGTGAGGTATATGCAGTGACTTGCTTACAAGACTACTGTTGTAGATTTAAGGTGAGATGACAAACGGATTTGACCCTTGGGAACTCAACAGACTGGTCTCCATAGAGAGCAGATTAGACTCAGAAGTACATGGAGATGAACATTTGAAATAGAACTCCATAATGCAAGAAAAATTGGAGCTATGAAAAAAAAGGACTAGGACCAGACTGTGCAGAATTTTTTCTCTACTTTGTAATCCTTCCAACATGATGAAGACTGATAATGCAGGTATTCAGACATGATAATGACTGATAATGCAGGTAGTTCCTGTGCCAGTACTGTGCAAGGTCCAACCAACCTGGACCATGGCATTAGACAGTATAAAACATCCCTGAGTACAGAACCTGTCAGAACATTGTGATGTGTTAAGCCAGTAATTTCAAGTTGTTTGCACTCAACACTCTATCACTCCTTAAAGCAGAAAACATTTTGCTTCAGTGTAACACTAAAGATTAGTTAGTACAAACATTAGATGTGATTTTGTGGTACAAACATTAGATGTGATCTTGTGGTACAAACATTAGATGTGATCTTGTGACACAAACATTAGATGTGATCATGTGACACAAACATTAGATGTGATCTTATGGTACAAACATTAGATGTGATCTTGTGATACAAACATTAGATTGGTCGAGGATGCAAACATTAGATGTGGTCTTGTGTAAATCTCTCTAAAAATCAGTAGCATACATTGGCCTTTGAAATTGAGCATAAATCTAACAAATTACAAGCTTGTGCTGTAATACCCAACTTAGGAGAAATAGAGGGAGAACAGCTAGCACATGGAGAAAGGAATTGGAGACATGAAAGGGATAAAGGTTTGGAAAGACCTTGAACTTAGGACAGGATGGCTTGGCATGAAGTTGTTGAAGGCATTTGCTCCACAAGGAGCTGAAGGATAATGAATGAATGGACAAAGGACTAGTCTGGTAACATGAGTACAGAAGTAATAGCCTGATAACATGAGTACAGAAGTAATAGTCTGATAACATGAGTACAGAAGTAATAGTCAGGTAACATGAGTACAGAAGTAATAGTCAGGGGGGGGGGGGGGGGGGGGGGGGGGGGGGGGGGGGGGGGGGGGGGGGGGGGGGGGGGGGGGGGGGGGGGGGGGGGGGGGGGGGGGGGGGGGGGGGGGGGGTGATAACATGAGTACAGAAGTAATAGTCAGGTAACATGAGTACAGAAGTAATAGTCTGGTAACATGAGCACAGATGTAAAAGTCTGGTAACATGAGTACAGAAGTAATAGTCAGGTAACATGAGTACAAAAGTAATAGTCTGATAACATGAGTACAGAAGTAATAGTCTGATAACATGAGTACAGAAGTAATAGTCAGGTAACATGAGTACAGAAGTAATAGTCTGATAACATGAGTACAGAAGTAATAGCCTGGTAACATGAGTACAGAAGTAATAGTCTGATAACATGAGTACAGAAGTAATAGTCAGGTAACATGAGTACAGAAGTAATAGTCAGGTAACATGAGTACAGAAGTAATAGCCTGGTAACATGAGTACAGAAGTAATAGTCTGGTAACATGAGTACAGAAGTAATAGTCTGATAACATGAGTACAGAAGTAATAGTCTGATAACATGAGTACAGAAGTAATAGTCAGGTAACATGAGTACAGAAGTAATAGTCTGATAACATGAGTACAGAAGTAATAGCCTGATAACATGAGTACAGAAGTAATAGTCTGATGACATGAGTACAGAAGTAATAGTCAGGTAACATGAGTACAGAAGTAATAGTCAGGTAACATGAGTACAGAAGTAATAGTCTGATAACATGAGTACAGAAGTAATAGTCTGATAACATGAGTACAGAAGTAATAGTCTGATAACATGAGTACAGATGTAATAGTCTGGTAACATGAGTACAGAAGTAATAGTCTGATAACATTAGTACAGAAGTAATAGCCTGATAACATGAGTACAGAAGTAATAGTCTGATAACATGAGTACAGAAGTAATAGTCTGATAACATTAGTACAGAAGTAATAGTCTGATAACATGAGTACAGAAGTAATAGTCTGATAACATGAGTACAGAAGTAATAGTCTGATAACATGAGTACAGAAGTAATAGTCAGGTAACATGAGTACAGAAGTAATAGTCTGATAACATGAGTACAGAAGTAATAGCCTGATAACATGAGTACAGAAGTAATAGTCTGATAACATGAGTACAGAAGTAATAGTCTGATAACATTAGTACAGAAGTAATAGTCTGATAACATGAGTACAGAAGTAATAGTCTGATAACATGAGTACAGAAGTAATAGTCTGATAACATGAGTACAGAAGTAATAGTCAGGTAACATGAGTACAGAAGTAATAGTCTGATAACATGAGTACAGAAGTAATAGTCTGATAACATGAGTACAGAAGTAATAGTCAGGTAACATGAGTACAGAAATAATAGTCTGATAACATGAGTACAGAAGTAATAGTCAGGTAACATGAGTACAGAAGTAATAGTCTGATAACATGAGTACAGAAGTAATAGTCAGGTAACATGAGTACAGAAGTAATAGTCTGATAACATGAGTACAGAAGTAATAGTCTGATAACATGAGTACAGAAGTAATAGTCAGGTAACATGAGCACAGATGTAATAGTCTGGTAACATGAGTACAGAAGTAATAGTCAGGTAACATGAGTACAGAAGTAATAGTCTGATAACATGAGTACAGAAGTAATAGTCTAATAACATGAGTACAGAAGTAATAGTCTGATAACATGAGTACAGAAGTAATAGTCTGATAACATGAGTACAGAAGTAATAGTCTGATAACATGAGTACAGAAGTAATAGTCTGATAACATGAGTACAGAAGTAATAGTCTGATAACATGAGTACAGAAGTAATAGTCTGATAACATGAGTACAGAAGTAATAGTCTGATAACATGAGTACAGAAGTAATAGTCTGATAACATGAGTACAGAAGTAATAGCCTGATAACATGAGTACAGAAGTTCTTCTTCTTCTTCTTCTTGCGATCGCATCTTTGATGATTACACCGTCAGACGAGTTCTCATGATGAATTCGACTGTTGTTTGAAGTTCCTCTTTAACTCCATATAGCTTTGAGTTTAGTGTTGAGTCATTGGGCCAGTATATCTTTCTTAACTGGTCATACAGAGGACAGTCCTGTAGAACATGCTCAGCAGTTTGTTCGTTTAATCCACATGTGCACAGTGGTGAAGCAGACAATCGTAGCTTGTGCATGTGTTTATTCAGTTTGTTATGCCCTGTCCTGAGTCGAAAAATAGTTGTCTGTCCCTGCCGGTCGAGAGTGTGATAGTCGTCTTTGGGTTGGTTCTGTTCTCTTCTGATAGTCTGGATAGCTCTCTTTTTCTCAAAGTATGTGACTTCATTATCTTCTTGTTCACATTCTCCTCCCTTTTTTGCAAGTTTATCTGCCTTTTCATTTCCGGGTACACCACAATGAGATGGTACCCACTGAAGTATGGTTCTCTTTTTGGCAGCTACCTTGTTTAGTTCATTTCTCAGATGCGGGAGTTTACCACCCTTGAGAGCTTGCAGGACAGACAGTGCATCTGTGAGGATGACTACCTGGTGGCAGTCAGAGTTGGTGTTATAAATCATATTTGCAGCTTGCTCTAGAGCTTGAACCTCAGCTGTATAGTTGGAACAGAATTTACCAGTGGGAATGTGCCTAGTCTCATAGTGGTTGTCAGGATATGAGATAAAGATACCGGCACCTCCATTCCTAACAGCATTAGTTGCTGATCCATCTGTATAGGCATGTATCCATGATTGATCGGGATAGCTTTCTTGGATCATACTCAATGTAGCAGTTCGTTTTTGCAGATCATTATACTCACATCCACTTGTGAGACCACTGACTGTTGTATTAATTTGGAGGGCACTGCTGGCCTGCTCCCATGGTACAGGGTATAGGGTGGGCTTCAGTGGTGTTGTACAGAAGTAATAGTCTGGTAACATGAGTACAGAAGTAATAGTCTGATAACATGAGGACAGAAGTAATAGTCTGATAACATGAGTACAGAAGTAATAGTCTGATAACATGAGTACAGAAGTAATAGTCTGATAACATGAGTACAGAAGTAATAGTCTGATAACATGAGTACAGAAGTAATAGTCTGATAACATGAGGACAGAAGTAATAGTCTGATAACATGAGTACAGAAGTAATAGTCTGATAACATGAGTACAGAAGTAATAGTCTGATAACATGAGTACAGAAGTAATAGCCTGATAACATGAGTACAGAAGTAATAGTCTGATAACATGAGTACAGAAGTAATAGTCTGATAACATGAGTACAGAAGTAATAGTCTGATAACATGAGTACAGAAGTAATAGCCTGATAACATGAGTACAGAAGTAATAGTCTGATAACATGAGTACAGAAGTAATAGTCTGATAACATGAGTACAGAAGTAATAGTCTGATAACATGAGTACAGAAGTAATAGTCTGATAACATGAGTACAGAAGTAATAGCCTGATAACATGAGTACAGAAGTAATAGTCAGGTAACATGAGTAGAGAAGTAATAGTCTGATAACATGAGTACAGAAGTAATAGTCTGATAACATGAGTACAGAAGTAATAGTCTGATAACATGAGTACAGAAGTAATAGTCAGGTAACATGAGCACAGAAGTAATAGTCTGGTAACATGAGTACAGAAGTAATAGTCAGGTAACATGAGTACAGAAGTAATAGTCTGGTAACATGAGTACAGAAGTAATAGTCTGATAACATGAGTACAGAAGTAATAGTCTGATAACATGAGTACAGAAGTAATAGTCTGGTAACATGAGTACAGAAGTAATAGTCTGATAACATGAGTACAGAAGTAATAGTCTGATAACATGAGTACAGAAGTAATAGTCTGGTAACATGAGTACAGAAGTAATAGTCTGATAACATGAGTACAGAAGTAATAGTCTGATAACATGAGTACAGAAGTAATAGTCTGGTAACATGAGTACAGAAGTAATAGTCTGATAACATGAGTACAGAAGTAATAGTCTGGTAACATGAGTACAGAAGTAATAGTCTGATAACATGAGTACAGAAGTAATAGTCTGGTAACATGAGTACAGAAGTAATAGTCTGGTAACATGAGTACAGAAGTAATAGTCTGGTAACATGAGTACAGAAGTAATAGTCTGATAACATGAGTACAGAAGTAATAGTCTGATAACATGAGTACAGAAGTAATAGTCTGGTAACATGAGTACAGAAGTAATAGTCAGGTAACATGAGTACAGAAGTAATAGTCTGGTAACATGAGTACAGAAGTAATAGTCTGATAACATGAGTACAGAAGTAATAGTCTGATAACATGAGTACAGAAGTAATAGTCTGATAACATGAGTACAGAAGTAATAGTCTGATAACATGAGTACAGAAGTAATAGTCTGATAACATGAGTACAGAAGTAATAGTCTGATAACATGAGTACAGAAGTAATAGTCTGGTAACATGAGTACAGAAGTAATAGTCTGGTAACATGAGTACAGAAGTAATAGTCTGGTAACATGAGTACAGAAGTAATAGTCTGGTAACATGAGTACAGAAGTAATAGTCTGGTAACATGAGTACAGAAGTAATAGTCTGGTAACATGAGTACAGAAGTAATAGTCTGATAACATGAGTACAGAAGTAATAGTCTGATAACATGAGCACAGAAGTAATAGTCTGGTAACATGAGCACAGATGTAATAGTCTGGTAACATGAGTACAGAATTAATAGTCTGATAACATGAGTACAGAAGTAATAGTCTGGTAACATGAGCACAGAAGTAATAGTCTGGTAACATGAGCACAGATGTAATAGTCTGGTAACATGAGTACAGAAGTAATAGTCTGATAACATGAGTACAGAAGTAATAGTCTGGTAACATGAGTACAGAAGTAATAGTCTGGTAACATGAGTACAGAAGTAATAGTCTGATAACATGAGTACAGAAGTAATAGTCTGATAACATGAGTACAGAAGTAATAGTCTGGTAACATGAGTACAGAAGTAATAGTCTGATAACATGAGTACAGAAGTAATAGTCTGATAACATGAGTACAGAAGTAATAGTCTGGTAACATGAGTACAGAAGTAATAGTCTGGTAACATGAGTACAGAAGTAATAGTCAGGTAACATGAGTACAGAAGTAATAGTCTGATAACATGAGTACAGAAGTAATAGTCTGGTAACATGAGTACAGAAGTAATAGTCTGGTAACATGAGTACAGAAGTAATAGTCTGGTAACATGAGTACAGAAGTAATAGTCTGGTAACATGAGTACAGAAGTAATAGTCAGGTAACATGAGTACAGAAGTAATAGTCTGATAACATGAGTACAGAAGTAATAGTCTGATAACATGAGTACAGAAGTAATAGTCTGGTAACATGAGTACAGAAGTAATAGTCTGATAACATGAGTACAGAAGTAATAGTCTGGTAACATGAGTACAGAAGTAATAGTCAGGTAACATGAGTACAGAAGTAATAGTCTGATAACATGAGTATAGAAGTAATAGTCTGGTAACATGAGTACAGAAGTAATAGTCTGGTAACATGAGTACAGAAGTAATAGTCAGGTAACATGAGTACAGAAGTAATAGTCTGATAACATGAGTACAGAAGTAATAGTCTGATAACATGAGTACAGAAGTAATAGTCTGATAACATGAGTACAGAAGTAATAGTCTGATAACATGAGTACAGAAGTAATAGTCTGGTAACATGAGTACAGAAGTAATAGTCTGGTAACATGAGTACAGAAGTAATAGTCTGGTAACATGAGTACAGAAGTAATAGTCTGGTAACATGAGTACAGAAGTAATAGTCTGATAACATGAGTACAGAAGTAATAGTCAGGTAACATGAGTACAGAAGTAATAGTCTGATAACATGAGTACAGAAGTAATAGTCTGATAACATGAGTACAGAAGTAATAGTCTGATAACATGAGTACAGAAGTAATAGTCTGATAACATGAGTACAGAAGTAATAGTCAGGTAACATGAGTACAGAAGTAATAGTCTGATAACATGAGTACAGAAGTAATAGTCTGATAACATGAGTACAGAAGTAATAGTCTGGTAACATGAGTACAGAAGTAATAGTCTGGTAACATGAGTACAGAAGTAATAGTCTGGTAACATGAGTACAGAAGTAATAGTCTGATAACATGAGTACAGAAGTAATAGTCTGATAACATGAGTACAGAAGTAATAGTCTGGTAACATGAGTACAGAAGTAATAGTCTGGTAACATGAGTACAGAAGTAATAGTCTGATAACATGAGTACAGAAGTAATAGTGTGATAACATGAGTACAGAAGTAATAGTCTGATAACATGAGTACAGAAGTAATAGTCTGGTAACATGAGTACAGAAGTAATAGTCTGGTAACATGAGTACAGAAGTAATAGTCTGGTAACATGAGTACAGAAGTAATAGTCTGATAACATGAGTACAGAAGTAATAGTCTGATAACATGAGTACAGAAGTAATAGTCTGATAACATGAGTACAGAAGTAATAGTCTGATAACATGAGTACAGAAGTAATAGTCAGGTAACATGAGTACAGAAGTAATAGTCTGATAAAATGAGTACAGAAGTAATAGTCTGATAACATGAGTACAGAAGTAATAGTCTGATAACATGAGTACAGAAGTAATAGTCTGATAACATGAGTACAGAAGTAATAGTCTGGTAACATGAGTACAGAAGTAATAGTCTGATAACATGAGGACAGAAGTAATAGTCTGGTAACATGAGTACAGAAGTAATAGTCTGATAACATGAGGACAGAAGTAATAGTCTGGTAACATGAGTACAGAAGTAATAGTCTGGTAACATGAGTACAGAAGTAATAGTCTGGTAACATGAGTACAGAAGTAATAGTCTGATAACATGAGGACAGAAGTAATAGTCTGGTAACATGAGTACAGAATAATGAGATTTAAATAAATATTTCAGTAACTTTAAATGCATTCTTCTGTACTTCGCAGATGTAAGAGTAAACTGTACCTTTAGTGATAAATTCCTGTGTGGATATCAGTCTACATGGCGACTGGTCACAAATGGGGGATCTGATTCAGTCAATCGCTTTCCTTTATTTGATCACACCTTGGGAAGTTTTCCAGGTAATATTTTCATCATTGTAAACAACATTGCTGTTAGTGTATTATCAAATGTCTAGGTAAATATTTATCTTATGCTCTAAAATCAGGACTTGAAATCTAGCACAAGTCAACATTTTTTTATTGTTCTAAAAGTAGAGATGCTTTGTATTAGGCATGTTGCCTGACATTATTTACTGTTACATAACGTAATGCTGTATAGCCTGTGATTTTTTTCTTTTAACATAATTTGATATCAGATTAATGCAAATAATGGTTATCTCTGCATTTTTGTGTGCATGTGAAGCTTGAATTATTAAATGTGAAACTTAAGTGAAAAAATGCAAGTAATAAAAACAAAGATGATCCTCAGATTATTATAATTGATTCATGTCACAAGTGAAAGTGTACAGAACATCATAAAACGGACTGTGAAGGCAAATAAAGGTCTACTATCAATTATAAAAAACATGCAGACTTCAAATATATAATGATGAATCCAGTTCAAACTAGTTGTTTAATACTCTCTAAACCAGCCTTTCTCAACCTTTCTTATCCTGGAGGAACCCTTCAAATAATTTTCAGGTCCCAGGGAACCCCTGCTTAAAATGTATTATATCTACAGCTGACAGTATGTAAGCATGATCACTTCTCTTGCAGAACACCTAGCAACCTCTCGCAGAACCTTAGGATTCTGTTGAGCCCCAGTTGAGAAACCCTGCTCTAAAGGGATAGTTCTAGTAATAAGCAATATGTGTAGGTCAAAGATACACTAGGCAGTCGATATTCAGAAATGGACTGGAAAGATCTTTACAGAGAGGCAAAGTCATGGCACTGGCACAAAACAAAGGTGGAAAAAAAATAATAAAACATTTAGCACAACATTGTGTTCCAATAACCATCTAGGTTGTGGAATGAAGGAAGGAATGGTATGTAAAAAAGTAAAATCTTTTAAAAGTGCTCTATATCCATCTATAATTAAATTGTCAATCCACTTAAGATGTCAACTGATACGTATATCTTGGCAGCAGTATTTAGACACAGTTGGAGAAACAGACAACGATATCGACATGAGAATACAAATGACCAGAGGAGCTTTCAATGCATTGGGGATTATAAGTAAATCAAAAGAAATCATGGCCATGGAAATCAAAAGAAATCAAGTCCTTGGAAATCAATAGAAATCAAGTCAAACACAGAAATGAGGATCTTCAACTCAGATGTCAAAGTAGTCCTGTTGTGGGGCTCTGAAAAATGGGGACCAACAAAAATGATAACCAAGAAGTTTCAGACTGTAAGAACTGGGTGCTTGAACAAAATGGAAGGATTAACATGTTGTGAGAGAACCACCAGTATGGAACTGATGGAAAGAAGCAGACAAATACCAATGGAACAAGAGGTGAGAAAGACACCGACTTTGCATAAGACACACATCAAGGAAACCTGTTAATTGCAGTAAAGGGAATCCTTATTATGGAATCCCCAGGGTTTTGAGAAATAGAGGGAGAACTAAAAATGAATGGAGAAGGGAGTTGGAGACAGATGTGACAGGAATAAAGAAGACATTGAAAGATCTTGAATGGATGGCACAGGACAAGATGGCACAGGACAAGATGGCACAGGACAAGATGGCACAGGACAAGATGGCACAGGACAAGAAGACGTGGCATGAATTTGTTAAAGGCCTATGCTCTGCAAAAGAACCGGGAGAGAAGCGATAGGTATTGCTGAAATTTAAAATGTCCATCCAGATGAAAATATTGCGCTGCTGCAAACAAGAGATGTGCTAGAGAATTTGACAATTTCTTATCTGAGAAATTATTTTGTTTTGTTACGAACCCTTCAACAGTCTTATGCAAAGTCTTCCTGTCCTGTGCCATCAGCAGCATATTGAGGCTTACTTACTACTGATGAAAATATCAGACCATATAATGTGCCATATGATTTTATTGTGCTGCAATGTTAAGTCAGTTTTCCTCACTTAACAAAATCTACTAAGCTACGCATTTAACCCTTTATTCTCATGTATGAGGCTAACTATCATTTGTTGTTGTGATTTTGTTTTACATATTTTCTACAACTGCTCGGTGGCATGAATATTTTTTTTTCTGCTATTGCTCAAAAGGCATGTACTTGTTGGGAAAAAATCGAGGTGATGATATCAAGACTCCACGCATTGATCTGAATACCTCTCATTGCATGCGTTTCCACTATCATATGAGGGGAAGAGTAGAGCAAGGAATGGCCGTTTCTGTTCACAATCTGGATCGTAAACAGTGGGTTGATGTGTGGAGTGTGGATAAGGTGAGCAAACTTGTGCTTCTGGAGGATGTGATTATGTACAAATGTATTTATACATTTTTTGTCTGTTCATACTGTCATATTTACTTCTTTCTTTCATAACCTATGAACAGGATATAAAAATGTGGAGAAATGTGGTCTACATAATGTAACTTGTGCCATCTAGAAAAACTTGTGACGATAAGATTTTTTTATTTGCTTGCCATTCAGACCATAGGTCCTGACAGATGGTTAATGGGAATGTTTGACCTTGAGCCAGGGCATTTTGATATTGTGTTCCGTCCTCATGACAACCGCCGTTTTGCTTTGGATGACATGTGGCTTATTGAGGGAAAATGTGGCGATAGAAGTAAGTTGCTAATTATTTTACAATGCAGTAACGTGCGTGTGTGGGTGGGTGGGGGGGTTTTCTTTTTTTTCTTACTTGGAAATCATGACCCTTAGAGTGTAAAGGATAAGGGGCACTACTTCTGATGATCAGATTGCCTCCTGTTGTATCACTCTGTATAGAGTTTCCTATCATATCTTATATATTTATATTTATCTATATACATAAGGACACCTGTCATTGTACAGGGAAAAAGGGATACTTACGTAAAATCAGTCTCAGGTTAGACAGATTAACCGGAGATTTCACCTCGAGTAATAGCGGGTGTATGATTAAAAAAAGAAAAAAACTTATAGGCCTATATTATCTTTTCTCAGACTGCTAGTAATGATCACATGATATTTAAAACACTACATGTTTCTAAATCCATACTCAGGCTGCTTGGATAATGAGTTTATGTGTGAGACTTTTGGGACCATGAACTGTCTTTCCCTAGCTGTAAAATGCAACATTGTTGCGGATTGCGACGGTGGGGAGGATGAAATAGACTGTGCAGGTGAGTAACAGGGCAAGGGAGAATGGTAGTACAGCAGTGTCACTGTAGATTTTTTTACCAATGAAGACTTTAATCCTGTCACCCCTCATTTGAAGTGTGATTGAACTTGAACTGTTTATTTACTCTTCATGACTTTATCACGAGATCAATTAAGTTGCTCCATTATAAGAGTTTTTAAGATAAAATAATGGTGCTTGTTTTTATAAACTACTTTTTTAGTTTGGTTTGGTTTTTAAGGACTATCTTCATTGCACATGGACAACGCCATCAGTGCTTTGATCTCCTCCCTTAGATCACACAAGGAGGATCTCAGCGCAGTGCACGAACTCCGTAGCACCGGCGAGAATCCCAATGTGTGTAAATAATGTATAGGAATCACACATTCTATAAATATTTTTGTGGTGGGTAGGTTTCCTAATTTTTTAATTTTGCCAGGGCAGTGGCCTGATAAGCCTATTCTTTACGATTTCCAACTGCCGTGGGATTTTTAACGTGCGCAACTTACACACGGGACCTCCTATTTTTTCGCCCTCATCCGAGAAGGATATAAACAAGATGATCCTCAGATTATTAAACTACTTTTTTAAAGATCAATTATGCCCCTTGTATACCGTAAAATCTTGCGTATAATATGCACTCGTGTATAATACGCATGCTTGATTTAGCCCAACATTTTCTGGTAAAATGGAAATTCGTGTATAATACGCACCATATTTTTTCAAGATTTTATTTTATGAAACATTTGTTAAAAAACTGAAAGTATAATAACAAACAGAAATAAGTACGCAACACCTAAATTTTAGGTACTTTGGACTCCCTCGTCATCACTCTCACAAGAAAGAAGCTCATCTAGTGTTGTCGAGTCGATGCCACTATTGGTGCCATCATAATAAATATCGCCATCATGTTCATCCCATGACACCTGTTCTTTCTCCCACAAAACGTCCTCGCTGCCATCAAGTTTATTCGAAATACAACATTTGAGGAAGCCTTGTTGAATTATAGTCTTATCTAATTCCTTCCAAGCAGCAAGTACCCACTCTGTGACATCTGTGAGAATCGGTTGACGCATATGGCCACCAGCAGTATATGTGTGATTACCGTCGCTTAACCATGCATTCCATTTACGACGGATAGCATCTTTCATCAGCTTATTAACAGTGACGTCTAAAGGCTGCAACAGACGGGTCATTCCGCCTGGAATTATAACCAGATCAGATTTGATTTTCTTCATTTCCTTCTGGATAGAAGGCATCCGATGACACCGAAACGAGTCAAGCACCAACATGGAAGATTGTTTTCGGAGACCACCTGGACGTGTTGCCCAAACACATTTTAACCAGTCAATGGTTAGTGCTTCATCCATCCATCCTTTAGCATGAATACGGATGTGTACACCTTTCGGAAATTGTACTCCATTTGGTAGAGTCTTTATCTTAAAAATTAAGAAAGGCGGCAACTTTCCTCCATCCTGCAGTACACGCTAACATAACGGTGAAGTGAGACTTCTCGTGTCCAGTTGTACGTATAGACACAGTTTTTATGCCTTTCGTGTCTACGGTCCTGTCGTAGGGCATATCGAAAGTCAGAGGCGTTTGATCGGCGTTTCCAATCTGTGCAAAGTCATAGATATGTTCTTTTCTCAATTTGATTACAAACTTTTGGAGCTCCAGAAGCTTTTTTTCGTAGTCGTCTGGAAGATGCTGCGTGATAGTTGTTCTTCGACGAACTGAAAGACCATGTCGCTTCATAAAACGAACTGCCCATCCATATGACATTTAAATGCTGTTGTACCTGTATGAGATTTTTTAAGTTCCAGAGTTTTAAGTCGGATTTCAATGCATGAAACACCGATGCCTTGTTGCCTTCTATCCACTACCCACTCCAATAATGTTTTTTCTAAGTCTGGAAGATCTGGTGGTGACCCACGATTCGCCTTTTTCTTACTAGGCAACACTTGCAGCGCCTATTTGTTTTTTCGCCATAATCGAATGTTGCACTCGTTAATGGAAAAATGTCGACTTGCTGCCCGATTGCCATTAGATTCTGCATATTTTACCACTAAGAGCTTTTCTGCTGCAATATAACATTTTTAGGGCTCAAAATAATAAAACGACAAACTTCACAACCAAGCTTAATATCAAAACAGATTGAAGACCAAGAGTGCGAAATGCGTTTTGCAACAATGTCTGACACATAAGAAAACACATGGCACATTCAATTTCGCGCCATTTTCACTGTCAAATTGTGACAAAAACTTGACAGACTTTCCAATGTAGGTTACTTTCGATATCGAAAATGATGTTTTTTTTAGTACTCGCGTATAATATGCACCAGAGTTTTAGCGGGCAAAAATTAGTAAAAATTTTGCGTATTATACGCGAGATTTTACGGTATTTGTCACATTTCAAATCTTTAATGCTCAAAACCACTGTGTTCCACTAATGTATCTGTTGGGATTCGTTTCTTGGTGTGAAGCAACTTTGATGGATTGATTTTTATCAAAGTTTTTGCACCATGTTGCATCCTCAACTGCACGCATAAAATGATACGAGATGCACAAGAATGATGACGTGAATGTTGCTAGGCGTGACGGAGACTGAGAAAATATAGTAGTCTGCGATTCGCCTTTGGGCATCTAGGATGTCTTTTCTCAAGCGTGGTGTAGCCTTTTGTCAGTGTGTGGTATAACTTTTTTGTTTTTTTGTTGTTCCTGTTTATTTTTGTTTGATTTTTATTGTTATTGTTTGTTTGTTTCTTGGAAAGGGAAGATAACACATTCACACAATTTTGGTTATGATTTACTCTATCTGGACTGAGTGGAGGGTGGAAGAAGATACTATATTTAGATATTGGAAATCAGATTTTATTGTCTGGAATTTATTAAACTATATATCCTAATTATAACCCATCAACGGTTGAATGGGATACTTTGTTTAAAAACAAAAAATTTGTAGTATAGCCACATAGTATACACTTGTATACATTTGTAGTATACTCCAAGTGTATTTAACACCATCGAGATGTTTGGAATATGTTTAATTCAGATTGTGGCCCCACTTATGAATTTGTGCTCTTTACACTTACAGTAAGCGTGTGTTAGAAAGGTGAGCAGCCTTTTATCACTGTATTCATATATGCTCAGGAAGCATCATTTGTGACAGAGTAGCAGACAAAAGACGTGCGTGATAGCACCAGATTGTGGCATATATTGCCTTGAATTAACTCTTACTATACGTGAGCTAAAACCGCGTTTTTACATGCTAGTTTTGCTATCGTTACCGTCGCGCGCCAGTTGAACTGGCGAGCCGTAAAATTGGTACTAAACCCGCGCCACTTCACGGGGCTTGCTGGATAGTAAGAGTTAATATAATCTGTGACTGCTCAGACAGATAGGATTCGATAGACCAAATGAACCAATGTTGCACACTAGCAGTTGGATTTATATTTTATGAAGTGGATGAGTATGTCTTAACTGTTGCAAACAAGATGTCACATATTAAAGGTTTGAAATCATCAGATCCAGGCTTTGTCAGGTTTATCCATGGACTTTTTTAATTGTCAAGGTGGAATTTTGTATTAACAGTAAAAGTAACCCTAGACTACTTATGTCAGCTGGGAAGCCTATGACCCCTACATTTGATGATGACCAGGCACTTTTAATATTGACACAATTATTAACCTCCTAACAGTATCTCAAATTATAGACAATATATATCCTAATTATAAGCCATCAGTGGTTGCACAGGATGTTTTCTCCATAAATTTAAAAACAAAGAGATCTTGATAGCTTTTGGCTTCCTCTTTCACAGTTTTTTTTTCCCTGGTTCTATTTAGGTGCTTCACCTTTTCTTCCAAAGGTATTGAAAAATCTTAAAATATTTGAAATCTGAAACTGTTCTAATAAAGGATATCAAACCTGTACTTATCAGTATGCTTGATACTGTGTTGAAGAGTCACCTAGAAGCAGCTGTAATTAAATCATATACTTCAGCACAAAGCTTTACGTAAATGTTGTATTTCTATTGCTATCTTTCCATTTCAGCACCTGTATACACCTGTGATTTTGAGAATGGTAACATCTGTGGTCTAGAGCAACACTCAGATGACACAGTTATGAGTGAGTGGATCTTAGTGAACTCCAGCAACACTCCTAACAACTTGCTAGATCATACATTTGGTAATGATTCAGGTCAGTGTGATATTATTTTATTTTACTGTATTTTATTTTACTGTTATTATTTGTTGTTTTTTAAATGTAACGTTTCTTCTTTTTTTTTCTTATCTCTTTGATTCCATAATTATTCTCCACCCTGTGCTGGAATTATTTTTTCAAGAATTCTAAACATGTAAAGTGTACCATCTTCTATTGTAAATTGTAAATAAATCTTTTCTGTGAACATGCCCCTATTATATATCAAACTGTGGGGAAATGGATAGAGTTATAAAATATAGTGTATTTGTTAGTATTACCACAAATATATTCGATATTCGTTCATAAAAACATGCTGCTTTAATATTGAAAAAAAAAACTAAAAGGTTCACAGTACAATATGACTTATCAAAGATAATTTATTGTTCGAGACGATAACATTTTGTTTTTAGTCTTAAAACATCAAGGTATTCCATTTACGAAGTAATAAAACATTGAATATGGCCACATTTTGTACATTTAGTTGTGTTCACACCATTCTTACTATGGTCCCATATAAAAATCACAAAAATGTATAGAATAGTGCATTACATAATTTTCGAACAAATAAACTAGAATAACATCACATAAAAACTTTTCACACTTGTTTCAATTATTAACAGTATCATTAGCTTCATCTTCTACCTATCACTAGTTATTAAATGTAACTGTAGGTCTAGTTCTGTTGTTTTTCGATGGGCCATCCTAGGGCCACATCTGTACGTCATCTAAATCTAATACATCGAACATTTCTGCATCAATCCCGTCATTTGACAACAAGCTTATCAATGTTTCTATGGAGGAAGTTGAGGGGAACTGCAGTAAGACGTGGACAATGGATGGGTTTGAAAAAAAAATCGAAAAAAGGTGATTCGTCTTACGAGGACAAAAGACAAAGAAAGTAGTCTACGTTACGGCCACAAGGCCTTCGTCAGGAAAAGAAAGAAAGTGAAGGCTAGATAGGAGACATAAGAACTTAAAAGAATATAAAAATAAATATAAAAAAATTAATTAATTAATTAATAAAACCTAGGTACTTCCCTGAAGGCGAAGCATTTAAATCTTATCACTACTTTCTTTGTCTTTTGTCCTCGTAAGACGAATCACCTTTTTTCAATTTTTTTTTCAAACCCATCCAATGTTTCTATGTAAGATTGATGCAGTTATTCGCTTCAGGGGCTTAGAATTTGTATATATAAATCCGTGGTTACTGGCATATAGGCTTTTGCCTGGGCCATCGCATATCTGGATCTAATCAACAGCACTCCAAGACAAATGGCACCCCCTGCATGGAAACATAGCTGACATTGAAGGAGCGAGAATAAAGAGAGGAATGTCATGGATGGCACATGCAGAGACAACGATCAAGCAGGTGACCACAGTTGAAAATATATTCAAAGGGGAAGAGTGGAGTATGTCAGATGAGAACTGGATTAACTACCAGAAAGTCATCATCAGCTTAAACAGAGAGTCTACAGGAGTTGGGCTGATGTAATTGTTACCACACTGCGCTGGTGATCCAGGCTCAAGCCCGGGTGAGGACATTTGAATCAGTGTCATCGACCGGGACTTGGACTGGATTAATTCGAGCCCTGGCGAAGACATTTGAAGGAGAGTGTCGTCGACCAGGGACTGGCGGCTCCTGAGCTGACCCAGCTGTAATGGGTACCTTCCAAAGATGGCAAGTATCTGCCTGAATGGTGAGTGAACACCTGTCAGTGTACAGGGAGAAAAAGGATACTCACGTAAAAATCAATCTCAGGCTAGAGATACTAACCGGAGATTCTCGCCTCGAGTAATAGCAGGCGTACGTTAAAAAAAAAACAGAGAGTCTAGAATTTGGGGCAATGGGAATTCAGAACTGGAAATTAATCAACTGAAACATGATCATGCTGGAGATAATGATGCCATTGTGTACACGGATGGGTCTATGATCCATGGTGAGAAATCAGGTGAGAATTTCTCTGCTAGGGTAAAGGGCACAATAGTTGCAGAACATAGCAGGTCATACAAGATAACAACTTCCAGCATGAGAATGGAGGGACAGGCAGTTACTGCAGCCTTAAGGTGGATATCTGAAACTTCATTAACAAAGGCAGTCATTGTGTCAGACTCTCAGTCCATGATTTGGAAGGTTCAAAATGGTTGACGCGGCATGAATGGAAAACATTCATAAAAGCTTCGAGTCTGCAGGAGCTGGTGTGGATCTACTGCCCTGGTCATGCAGGGGTATGTGGTAATGAGAAAGCTGACATACTAGCATCAAGAGCACCCATAGTGGGGACACTGGATATGGATAAGGGAGAGATACTGACAACAATTAATGATCGCCTGCTAGAGAATGACACTGCAATAGATGAAGGAACAGTAAGCATTCACACTCTTCAACATATGCTGAAGGAGACTGAGCACCTATGAGTTTGCCCAGAGTGCAATAAAGTTGATTCTGTTCAACAATAACAATATATAAATCCTGACCTATTTCTGTAGCAGTAAGAAAGAAAAACACAAACATGCTACTCATCACACAAATTGTAATAATAATATCAAAACATGTACACACACTGCTTAACTACACTCACATTGATTGTTTAAATAGTAACAGAAGTCAACCTGTGCATTTAAAATGTAGTCTAAATTAAGCGGGCGAATTTTGGGGTTTGTTTTTGATAAACTAAAAACGACGGTCTGAATGTTGTTTCGGCATGGGCGTCAAAACTGACCAACAGTCAGAGACCATTGCTCCTGAGTCAATGAGTTAATTTACTTCTTTGTTTTCAGTCTTATTTTCTTTAATGCAGACTTCTCAGTTCACTTTACATATTTTTTTTTCAGTGTTCCTAAATTATTGAAATGCCAACTCTTTTACTTTCTCCAGGTTCAATGTTGAAAGTCAAAACTGAGTCTTTACTTGAAAAGGATCAAGTATTTATGTCCCAAGAGCTACTGCTTGATGACATAGAGCATTGTTTGAAATTCTTCTTTGCATCCACTTCCCCTGTTACCCTGCAGGTACTTGAAGACTAATTGCCATCAATAATTGCATGAAGTTTTATGTTTAAACAACTTACCTCGACTTACCCTTCAAGTGACAGTCACACACAGTAGCACAAAAGGGTTTACCATTGAATCATGACAACACAATGCAAAGTGTGATCTACTGAATCGGGCATTGTAAACTGACATATTTTAACTTTTTTCTATCCTGGGCAGTTTTTGGTTTTTACCCAGGCCCCAGAATGGATGCATTTTTTTTTTCTACAAGTGATGTTTTTAAAAACAGGCAGTAAACATATATATTAAATCAGCAGATATAAATATTATGCATCACAAGGAAATTGATTGAAGAATGTTGTGAAATGCAGTGAGTTCTAATGTTATTTTAAAAATGTTTTGTGAAGTGAAGAAACATTAATATATTTAAAAAAAAAAAAAATTTGTGCACTTACAGCTATGCTTAATTCCTTGACTGTGAGAGTTCGGGAATTGAAACATATGTCCAGTTGAAAATGAATCCAAGAGGTTTTATGGCCTAGTCAGCATTGTCTAAGCAGTATATACATGCTTTGAAGCACCTCGAAATTTGTCACTTTGTCTTTCCACAAAATACCAAGGATATGGCGTAGACACCGTAGATGGAAGGTATCCCAAACACGCGTTGTGTGGCAGGCAAAGGTAGCTGCAGCTTTGCCAATGCGGCTGTCAATTTCTGTGTCCAGAGAGAGTTTGTCATTGATGGTAGACCTCAGGTATGTGAAGTGGTGCACCACTGCCAATTCATAGTTATCGATAGTGATAACTGGTGTAACAATCCACATTCTGACCCAGCACATTTGTTTTCTTTAGACTTATTGTGAGGCCAAAGTCCTTGCATGCTTGGGTGAAGTGATTCATCAAGCTCTGAAGCTCCTGTTGGCTTTGAGTGACGACTGCAGCGTCACCATTGAATAACAAGTCCCTTCTGATTTTTGTTTTTGCCGTTTGGTTTTGTGATGCTAATACAACTCCAATGTTTAAAGTAAATGGTAAAATAAATGATGAAATTTAATACAGAACAATCAACATTTATCAGATTGAGAAATTAAATCATTTGTTAACAGTTGAGAAGAAATACATTTAAAGTACTTTATTAACTTCATAAAAAAACACTTCTGCTGTCTCTGTCTGTTCTGGAAAGTTTCAGAGTTAAGGTCTCTAAATCATTGGTTAGCTCTGGCTAGGATACTTATTAGCTATTAGAGTTTGAGTTTCAGTGTCTTTATGATAGCACTTTAGCTTTGAAAGTTCAGCCAGCTTCACTAATGCTTGTTGAGTATGGCGCTGGTAGGCAGAATAGAGTGGGGAAGGGGGTTTTTTTTTTAGACCCTCTGTCCACCAGGAACTGGGTCATGTGCTAGTGCTCTTCCTGCTCTCAACATGACAGCTTCTTCAGTGAACTGGCTAGTTCACGCTTCTCGGGGACTGAAAAGAATAATGCTGTAGTTATCTCTTTCAACAATGACGAAGAAGTTAATTTCACAAATGAACTTACACAACCTTATGTCGACTCATTTTCTTTTTTGAAAAATTTTCTTGTAATCATGGAAGTCCATTTATGCATCTCAAAAATTGTTCAGTCGCTTATTTGTTTTTCCTTCCATTGTTTGCCTTGTCGTCTCCTTTTCACACAAGTCATGAGTCATGCAAGACTGTTGCGAGGGATCACATCATGTTACCTATACTTTCCTTCATTCAAACTCTTTCATTCTCAATATGGACAGTACTAGTCATATAACTGTAGATAATGAAATCAATGATATACAACCACCTGTAATAAAGAAGAGAATGAAAATTATATTATTAACTTTTACAAAGAAAAGCATGAAAAGTTACTCATTAATATCTTAAGGTATATCAATCATTTATGAAGCATGATTTTTAAAAAAAATTCAACGTAGTAATCTGTTATCAAGAAACACGACCCAGGTACGTAGAACTAACGCTATAACCAATCAAATTTATTTTGGGTAACACGAACGGGCAGAGTATTATCTAAGGTGACGCAATAGTAGCGTGGGAGGAAAATATACACTGAGTCATCGGGGTTGTTCACGTTATCATTGGCGGAGGTCAGAGGTTATTTAAATGCAGCAATATTATTAGTCTAAGAGTCGGCCCAGAGACGCCACATGATGACTCATCGCATCTTATTTCATCATAAATTTTTGCTATATATTCAGCATCTAAATCGGTTAGCGTTCTCTGGCCTAAAATTTTTGCTGCCTTGAAAACTACGCCTATCGTCTGCTCAGCGAATCAGTGGTTGCTACGCGAGAGATATTCAGTAATTGGGTATGTCTATAACTTTGTTAGCGTCGTACATAGTTTGTTTTATAATAGATCTTAGCACGGTAGAGTAAGTTTTTCTTCTGGGTGTTAATTTAATTTATTAGACAGAAGTGCCATCAATTGCTATCTTATAATAAAACTAGAAGTTGTGCTTATAACTTTCTGTGAATAGTAGCTATATCTATAATTTGTGTACGGTTTTTGAGATATTAACTGAGTGAGGATAAGTGCTAAGTTAAACGGGTGCTCTGTAATATATAATAGGAGGTCTGTGTCACCCGCATTTTGATTATGATAATTTACCGTGTATATACACAAGCGTATTTGTGTATTTTATTTAATTGTGTATTAATTCGGTAATGTAGTTAGATGAAAAGGGGTGTAAGGGGTGTAATTAATATTACTGAGAGGATGTAGGAATTTGTGTATTTTCTATTTGTGGTTAATTGATAACCTCTTGTATTCAGAAGCCAAAGGGTTGAGATGGGATTTAATAATTCCTAGATGGTGTGTATATAATTGTGTTAATTGATAACCCTCCCGGGTCAGTTGGTTATAAGTAGTTACGGCTGAAAAATTATTCAGTACAGGGGATTTCCTTCAGTGAAAGAATGTTGTGACTCCGAAAGGCTAGACACGCATACCTAAGATTCAGGTCAGACTGTGTCTGGGGGATTGGGTAGCGGACAGCTAGTTAATTGGTGCGGAGTAGAGAGACAGGAGGGAAGTGTATGGTAGTCTGACCTTTGGGCGGAAATATTTGTTTATCGCATTTGTGTAGGAGAGATGTATTGATTTAGGAGAAAGACGGGAGATACATTAATTTAGGGTGTTTATGCGTTAGGTGTTGAGTATAATTTGAATTGTTGTACAGTCGTTGTTATTTTTTTTGTTTACCGCATTTTCATGGCACAAAGGGAGGGTTGTAACCTGCCCCTACAATTTATCACAGTAATTTATCTTCTCGGGAGCATAAGGCTTGAGACATCGCCAGAGGTGAAAGAAAAGAGACGTTCTCATGCAGTGAAGCACATTCTTCAGCAAAAACGGATTTTCTTAAACTCTGGAGCTCTTAGCTCGTTATAACACTCCATATAGGTGCATGGCCTGGGGTTGTTGGTTTTTTTCCATGGCAATAATAAAGCCAATTGCTCTGAACCCGAAGAGGTTAACGGGCATTGAAAGAAATTTCATCAGCAGTGAAGCATCTACCTCCGAGCCAAGTACCTCGCTCTTAATACCAAAGTCATCAGCAGCAGTAGTCTGGAAAGGAGAAAGGGAAAACATTCCTTTCCAAATGCTAATGAGAGGAGGGGCGTAACAGAGATGCCACTCAGCAGAAGAAGGCAGTGTCAGAGTAGACACTGAGCAGAAGGAGAGGGGAGAGTGAAGTTAGAGAGGCAGATAGAAAGTTTTGTTAGGACAGCCTCTGAGCTAGCACTGAAAAGGCCCGTTAGGGGATCAGTGCTTGTGGTACAGTGGTTAGCTGTGTAGGACATCAGATAGTGCATTCAGATTTGTGTAGACATTTAGGTATACATCTGCAGTAGGACAGTGGGTTATATAGTAATAATAATATTAGGATAGTCAGGAGTGGTGGCTCTTACGTTAGAGACCCCACCAAGTAGATTTTGTTAATCCTTAATTTTCTTCCACGCAGGTGGAAAGAGAGGGTGAAAGTGTTGGGTTATAGTGTCTGTCATTTTAATTGTTCTGTTTATTTTTCAGGTTAGTGCGACCTCGCATGTTATTTATTTTGCTGTGTTATTTGGTTTTGTTGTATAATAAACTATAAACTGTACACTGGATCAGTTTCTCTATAACTTTATTGTACGTATATGCTTGTCTGTATAGCTGTCTGTGGAACTTTAGTGAAACCTTATCTCCTTTAATGGTAGTCAGAGGTGGTGAGTCTATAGCTCTTAACTAAGTCGCGAGTGGCGAGGGAGAGTCAATCTCGGTTCTCACCCTCGAAGCTATAAGTCTCATCCTTCCACACTCACTTAGCATAGTGGTTAGTGCACTGGCTTCCTAGCGCAGTGGTCTATGGTTCGATCCCCAGATGAGGCGGAAAAATTTTTAGGCCACAAACGGCTCCTGGGTCGACCCAGCCCCAAATGGGTACCAGAGCTACTCTGGGAAGGTTAAGGCGGCCGGCGTGATGCCGACCACATCACCCCTCGTGTGCCGACGGTCAAGATAATATGGGCCTAACACCATATTCCCAATATGCCTCAATGGGCGTGTAACGGGTTCCTTTACCTTTACTTTTTTTCCACACTCACTGTATTCTCATCTAAATCTATTTTCTCAGACTTTCTCATACTAGTGTATTGTCTATATATTCGGACAAGCTCTAAACTTAAATCCACTTCGTGACAGCTTTCAAGACCTCAGTTTCTCTGCACCTGATTATATCGTCAGTATTTGTAGAGAGTAAACTTGGAGATGACTACTATTTTATTGGCATATCGGACAGGTTGGGTCATGAACTAACCTCGATGCTAAAAGATGCGAAGGGTCAAATACAATGAGTTTCCCCCGGTTAAGAAGACCTGACCTAAAATTCTTGTAAGTGTAGGGTAAAGTGCTGACCAAGAGGTCAGTTAGCTATCACCAAGTCATGTGAAAATAATTAGATTTCTAAATTTGCGTGCGTTAAAATGCAGAAAACACGAGGCAGGGGGTCCAGTAAATGAATAAAAGAAACTACAAAAATCAAATATCTGCTTGACCCATTACAATTACTAACATTTTTGACGCACATTTGTGACCTGAAACTTTGAGTATGTATTGAATGATGGTTTCACAGAATGTGTGTTGGTAACAAAGTATTTAAATTCCTTTTTATCAGTATTTTTCCTTGGAATAGCAAAATGGTCCTTAACTATGTTTGAAGTGTATATTTGTCACTCTTAAATACATCAATTCTTTACAGGTGACCTTGGAATGGGATCACACTTTGCAAAACGTGATCAAGTTTACTAACCGTAAGACAGAAGGCTGGATTTCAACACAAGCTACTTTGCCAGCTGTTGGTCATGGTTTTTTTGCCACATTGACATATGCAGTAATAGGTGGAGAACTAGGATCGTGGACTGTGGAACAGGCAATAATGCTGGATGATATTAGCATAACACATGGCCAGTGTCCAACTTTCTGTAAGTTTTGATTGTACCACAGAGTAACAGATTAAGAAGTGGGGTTGTAACACACTTAAGTGCAAATCTCTTTCTGTTAATATGTTTAACAGTCAAGCGGTCTGAATGTCATCATATATATATATATATATATATGAATTCATTTATTAATACACAACTTATCAGCTCCCTGTGGGGTGTAAGCCTTCTACAGTTTCATACTGTGCCTTTCAGTTATGTCACCTTCTTGATACCTGTCTCCAATTCTTTGTATTTTTTTTTTTTTTAAATATCTCTTAACCTGGGGGTTTCAGAACAAGGACTGCCTTGTAATGCCATCATATGGTTTCCTCGGTGTATGCACTACCTAACACCAGTGTCTTTTCCTCACCTATTGTTCCACAGCAATCTGCCAGGTTCTTTCTATTACTTCCACATTGGTGATCTTGTCACACCATTTCAGTCCTTCTGTGTGCAAGCAATCATCTATGACAACCTGTAATTTCTTGGTTCTAGTTTTTATTGTTCTCCATATTTCAGAGGCATATGATAGAATTGCCTTGACCTTTGAGTTAAAGATTTTTATTTTTATGTTAACATATATGTCTTTTGATTTCCTAATATTCATAAATGCATTGAAAGCTCCTCTTGTCTTTTCCGTTCTTATATTGATATTACAGTCTATTCCTCCAGCTGTGTCAAGGCTGCTGCGAAGATGCATGTAGAAATCTTTATCTAGTAGGAATGTTTCTCTAAGTGCAGTCAGGATCCTCTACTGTTGGACAGGATCCTCATATTTGTTGTGGCTGCAGTTTCCTCTGTCTCTAGCTAACTCATCAGCATTTTATAACTTGTCTCTTCTATTACTTATTTCTTACTTCTTTGTTTGTTTCATGGAACTTAGTGCTGGAATTTCTGGTTCTGCTTCTGTTTAATCTGCTTTCGTATTTTTTACTTTCCTAATGAGGATTACTGTTGTTATCCATGCTTTTTTTAATGGTGTACTCTTTGCCCAAGAATTATGCACATGTATCATTCCATATGTTTTTTAATCCATATTGTGTATTTTTGATTGTTGAAGTAGGGAGAGTGGTGAGCAATGGACCGTTAGGAGAAATGGACCGCCCCTTGTATCTCAAAAACGAATGTTCCATTTTAATTTGGACCATAATGAAAAAATACCAGTAGGGTGAGATCATTTCCAGGAACAACGTCCGGTTTCTTTATGTGCGTGCATTTTTTGACAATCAGTGACCTCATTTTGTACAAGGAAATAGTTGAGTTTTTGAAGTGACATTGCAAGTCCAATTTTTGTCGCTGCTTCGCTGATTGTACGGTAAGTTATTTTTATAGACAGAATTACCATTTTCCTGCATAAGCAATGTTCTTTATGCCTAAAAATTATTAGCTTTAAGAGTTTATGCTTGTCTTTTCTATTTGAATACCTGTGGGGAGAAATGGGCCGTCACTGGTCCATTTCTCCCCGAACATGGAAGCGTTATACATGTATCCCATTCATCACAAAATATTTCCTAAATCTTAGTTTGTTTAAACAGTTGAAGAAATATGTTTAAATTCTATCAATGTAAACTATAAAACTAATCATTGTTAAACTATCAATGTAATCTTATTTTATAAGTATAATTATTATAATTATTTTATACAGTACATTTTTTTTTCCCAGAAAAAAAAAAGACTCGTGTTTACAAGAGGAAAACAGATAAAGGCAAAGTACCGGAGTCCATTATGAGAGCTGCTGTGACTGCCGTAGTGGAAGGCATGCCTGTTAGACAAGCTTCCAGGGAATATGGAATTGCTCGGACAACTCTGATCAACAATATTAACAAGTCCAAATCTTCAGAAGTCAGCCTCACCCCAAATTATCGGCACAGTCAGATTTTCCTTTCCTGCTCTGGAGTTGGCAAAGCAGAACCATATTCATGTCATTACTCTTCCACCACATACAAGCAACAAAATGCAACCATTGGATCGAACTGTCTTTGGGCCCATGAAAGCAGCGTTTAGTCATTTAGCAGATTCATGGATGATAAAGAATGTTGGAAAAACCCTCTCCATCTATCAGCTTGCCGAGCTTGGTGGCGCTGCATTTGTTAGGTCCTCTACCCAACAAAACATAATGTCTGGGTTTAAAGCTGCTGGCATTTGGCCACTGGATCAAGATATTTTAAGTGCTGAAGATTTCAGAAGCATCAGTCCCTACTTTGATTGAACCTAATTTAGGCCTGGTTGATAAAGGGGCCTCACTCAGTGGGACAAACTCCCTGGTTTTATTGACCAGTTCATTTCCTGTGTCACCAAATGATGCTGCCCCAAAAGTAGCTTTAAAAGTGTTTTCTCCTCCTGAGTTATTTAAAGGATTTCCTAAGGCTGCCCCTCGTAAGGAAAACAATCGAGGGAAAAAACGTGGCAAGGCAATGCTGGCAACATCATCTCCAGCAATGACGGAAATGCAGATGAAAATGAAATACAGATCAGAAAACAGAAAGAAGGTTACTATATCAAAGGCCAAGAAATCCCTTTTTGTGTCTGAAGAGAATGTCAGTGATTATGATGATGATACTGACAATATACCATATGATGATGACACAGGTTCTGACATAGGCCTATCTATGGATGAAACTGGGCGTGACAGTGATGATGAAAGTAACAGTGTCAGAATGGAGGGTGTAGAAAGTGTAGACTTAAATTGTGGTCAATATGTAGTGTGTGAGTTTGAGACAGGAAAAATCACGAAATATTTAATTGGGAAAGTCATGCAGCTGGAAGATGAGGATGGCGATGTGGAAATCAATTTTTTAAGAAAGAGTGGTAAAATGTTTGACAAGTTTTTTTGGCCTGCTGTAGAAGATTTAGGGACTGTTAAAATAAGTCAAATTAAAGCAATATTACCACAGCCAACTTGCTGCAAGGGTACAAAAAGAACAGAAAGGTATCTACGTTTCAACATATCCTTTGGTAATTTACAATTTTATTGATTCATTTTCATGGACTATTTCTCCTGCATATGGTCCATTTCTCCCCTTCATCAAGTCCATTACTCCCCATACGCGGTCCATTTCACACCACTATGGTATCATTGCTTCAAATGTTAATTTTATAAAAAGTTTTAATGTTTAACCATTTTATGTAGACTATATTTTGAAATAAATGGGTATTTCACCTACACATATTAATAACATCTCAAACTTATTATTATTTCTATAGTTATATCGAATTTGGTTAAAAATGAAAAATGAGGGACCATTTCTCCCCACTCTCCATATTTTTCTTTAAGTTTTCTGAGGTGTCCAAACTGTTGCTTGTAGCTGTAATATTGTGTATCTTCCAAGTTTCATCTAAATCTGGTGATATCCATGTGTCTTGTGGTCTGGTGATATCCATGTGTCTTGTGGTCTGGTGATATCCATGTGTCTTGTGGTCTGATGATATCCATGTGTCTTGTGTTCTGGTATTATCTTTGTGTCTTTGGGAGCCGCGCTGGTGTAATGGCTTCGGCGTTGTACTGGCGACCAGGTGTTCATGGTTCAAACCCGGGCGTCGGCGTTTGAAGAAATGTTTACGGCCGGAAATTTGACTGAATAGCCTGAACGGCTCCTGTGATAAACCCTCTGTGGATGGGAAGGAGCGAAGCTCCTGACCGGGTTGGAAGGAAAGTCCTCAGGTTCCCCAGCCTCGCAATGACATGTCATTGGGCCGAAGGGCTGAAAGCCCAAGTTCCGCTGGTTAAGAAAAAAAAAAAAAAAAAATCTTTGTGTCTTGTGGTTTGATGATATCCATGTGTCTTGTGGTCTGGTGATATCCATGTGTCTTGCGGTCTGATGATATCCATGTGTCTTGTGGTCTGGTGATATCCATGTGTCTTGTGGTCTGGTGATATCCATGTGTCTTGTGGTCTGGTGATATCCTTGTGTCTTGTGGTCTGGTGATATCCTTGTGTCTTGTGGTCTGGTGATATCCTTGTGGTCTGGTGATATCCTTGTGGTCTGGTGATATCCTTGTGTTTTGTGGTCTGGTGATATCCTTGTGTCTTGTGGTCTGGTGATATCCATGTGTCTTGATGTATTCGTTAATGTGACAAAATGCCTCCTTCTGTTGCAAGTTTATTTAATGCATATAAGTTTATGGATATTTCTCAGTTTTTGTTTATTTTGCCCAATCTATGCTTTCCCATTATCTTTTCAAAGCTGCTATCAGCTGTTCTTATTTTGGCATTTAGGTCATCTGTTTCTCTTGTATTCAGTTTCTTCTTTTCTTTACCCTTCAGTCTAATTTTACACAGTTCTAGCAAATCAGCTTTATTGTTTCAGATTTACTTCTTCGTTTAGTGTTAGAACATTGCATTTATCTGCAGATTTCCTTCTTCGTTTAGTGTTAGAACAATGCATTTATCTGCAGATTTACTTCTTCGTTTAGTGTTAGAACATTGCAGTTATTTGCAGATTTCCTTCTTCGTTTAATGTTAGAACATTGCAGTTATTTGCAGATTTCCTTCTTCATTTAGTGTTAGAACATTGCATTTATCTGCAGATTTACTTCTTCATTTAGTGTTAGAACATTGCAGTTATTTGCAGATTTCCTTCTTCGTTTAGTGTTAGAACAATGCATTTATCTGCAGATTTACTTCTTCGTTTAGTGTTAGAACATTGCATTTATCTGCAGATTTACTTCTTCGTTTAGTGTTAGAACATTGCAGTTATTTGCAGATTTCCTTCTTCGTTTAATGTTAAAACATTGCAGTTATTTGCAGATTTCCTTCTTCATTTAGTGTTAGAACATTGCATTTATCTGCAGATTTACTTCTTCATTTAGTGTTAGAACATTGCAGTTATTTGCAGATTTCCTTCTTCGTTTAGTGTTAGAACAATGCATTTATCTGCAGATTTACTTCTTCGTTTAGTGTTAGAACATTGCATTTATCTGCAGATTTACTTCTTTGTTTAGTGTTAGAACATTGCAGTTATTTGCAGATTTCCTTCTTCGTTTAGTGTTAGAACAATGCATTTATCTGCAGATTTACTTCTTCGTTTAGTGTTAGAACATTGCATTTATCTGCAGATTTACTTCTTTGTTTAGTGTTAGAACATTGCAGTTATTTGCAGATTTCCTTCTTCGTTTAGTGTTAGAACAATGCATTTATCTGCAGATTTACTTCTTCGTTTAGTGTTAGAACAATGCATTTATCTGCAGATTTACTTCTTCGTTTAGTGTTAGAACATTGCAGTTATGTGCAGATTTTCCTAGAAGTCAGGTGAGTCAGCAGTCCAGTCTCCTCCTTTCTGCTCCCTCAGAACTGTGTCATAATCCTTCTTGATATCTTGATTTCAGTCATAAAATTGGCAGTCTGTCTCAGGCTTCTTTCAATCAATCAATCAATCAATCAATACCCTTTAGCTCCCACTCAGCATAGGCCTTCAACAAACACATGCCAAATCTCCCTATCACATGCCATCCGCTCAAGTTCTTTCATGTTTTCCTCATCATTTTCACTTCTGTATCTAGTTCTTTTCTCCGTGTGTATTTTGGTCTACCTCTGCCTCTCTTTCCATGGGGATTCCAGAAGAAGGACTGCCTTGTAATACTTTCAACAGGTTTCCTCAAAATGTGTCCATTCCATCACCAGCGTCTTCTTATCTCTTGTTCCACTGGCACTTGTCTAGTTCTTGTCATTGTGGTATTCTATCTTAGTCCTCTAAATGAAATAACACTAGACTCTTGTCGTTCTTAACATTTATTACACATAGAGATACAAACGTGTCTAACATCTCATAACGGCCATTATTCCCAAGTCTCGTAATATAGGACACTACATTTTCTCCCTTTCTTGAATAACAAAAAACACACTGAAACTCAAACTTTTCTAACAAACATCACTAATGACAGAGTCATTGTCAATACAAAACATAGTCATTGAGACGTCTTGGGACATTTCGGTGTCTAGGCGGTGGTCTGCCTGTTTGCGGTAATTGCCTGTTGTTGTCCATGGTGATGTCAGCTGGCTCTGTGGCAACTCAGGACTGACAATGTCATCTAAGTAATCATCATCTGGCTGTGATTTCTTTTTTGGCTGCTCTGGCCAGGTTTTCGTTGATTGTCTTGAAAAACGAGACATTTCTTGTCACAACTCTGCCTTCACCTGAAGCCCTTATCATGTTTCCCCTGATTTTAGTAATCTGGTAAGGTTCTGGATTAAACCTCTGAGTTGATTTGCTGTTTTGTTCTTGTCGTACTAAAGCAAAATCTCCTACTTTCAGATGAAATGGCTGTGATTGTAGTCTACGGCCTGCATGTTGCTTCATTCTGTATTTTGCCTGTGCATCTTTTCTCTGCACATGTGATGAGGCTGGTTGACTCTTTTTGGTTTCAACTGTTGGAATCTTAATCGAGACCTTTCTTTGAAACATGAGCTCATATGGTGATTTGCTTGTTGACATATGAGGTGTTGCCCTATAATTTCTAAGGAAAGCATACAGCTGTTGTCTCCAACACTTTCCTTCAACTGCGGCTGCTTGAATGACCTTCTTGAGGTTTCTCATTATCCTTTCTACCTCCCCATTTGCCCTTGGCCAGTAAGGTGTGATTCTTCTGTGTCTGCATCCAACATGGTGCAGAAAAGTCTTCATATCTTGGCTGTTAAATGGTGAACCATTATCTGTTTTTAAAGTTTCAGGAATTCCAAATGTCGAAAATATCTTGTCAGTCACAGGAATGACAGTTCTTGCTGATGTGGAATTAATGATTTCAGCAACTGGAAATCTTGAATATTCATCTACCATGACAAGAATATACTGTCCACATGACAATGGTCCACAAAAATCTGCAGAGATCTCTGTCCATGGAGCTTTGGGATGCTCAGACATTTTCAAAGGTGTCATATGTGCTCCACTTTCTGTACAAGCTTGACAAGCTAAACAATTTGCAACAGTCTCTTCAACCATTCTGTACAATCTGGGGAACCAAATTTTCTCTCTAACCAAACATTTGGTCTTGACTATGCCTTGATGTTCTTCATGAGCCAAATCTACTGCTCTTCTCTGGAGTGTTCTAGGAATTACTATTCTTGAACCTCTCAGTAATAAATTGTCTTCAGTGTGATGCTGCACTGTAATTCTGTCGTTCAACCGACCCGATTCTGTTCTTTTATTTTGAATTTTCACCATTTTTTTCTTCTCATTTGAATATATATCGTGTTTGGTATTTTTGGGTAGGTAATTAAATGGGTTCTTTTTACGATGGTAGGTTTATTTTACACTCGACCAGTTTGACTTTCTTCTGATTTTTCGCGATTTTTCGTTGTTTACGGAAATCGCTATTTTTCGGGCACGCCTGTATGACGGTCAGAAACGCATGTGGACGTGATGTTTGACACGCGGTTTGCGCGGTTTCAAATCTGATTGGCGCAGCTCGTAGTTATTTTATTTTTCTAAGCATTTCCATTGGTCCGAGTGAAAGCTTAGGTTATGCGTAGGAAGGGAATCCGCGGGGGCGGTTCGCTTGTATATATTGAGATAGAAAATTGCGGGCAAGTCTCTATCGTAAGAAATAATTGTCAGCCGTCAGACTTCGTATTATCGTCTCCACTGTGGGAACAAAGCGGTATTGGTATGTAGTAGTTTTATTATCGTTTACTTATTAGTGGGATTTTGAGAAATTCGCCCGTAGTTAACTTCTTCGGGGACATTAACTTTTAAGTTTTAAAATGATAGTGCCATCCATTATCATCTTTGAAGAACGATGTAAATGTAACAGTGTGCTTATTCTTTCTATGATTTTGGCAGTAGATAGGAACGTGTGAAGTTATAAGCTACACGTGTGCTCATAGTTGTAGAATGTTATGTAAAACCACCATTTATTCCTGTGTATTTACAAATGTAATTTTATTGGGAATCGATTGTGTGTACTAAATTTTATTGTACCTTAAATGTAAGAAATGCAGTCGGAGAGTAAAGATGTGTGTTATAAGTGAATCATACTGCTTAGGAGGAAATTATTCCTGTAGCACGAGATTTAATTTAATGTTGGAGTAAGCCAGGAAACCTCATGTGTAAATGTTAAAAAGGAGGCCACGGGATTTCGGATAAAGAAGTTCCCTAGCTGTAATGTTGGGACACGGGGTTAGCCATGCGTAACAGCCACGTAATATGTCAGACAGGTCGGGAGGTTTTTGTTTACCTACCTGGCAGAGTTAAGAGAAGGGGAGTAGAAGGAGCGTGAGATAGAGAGACACATGGGTAGGATTATTTTATGTATTGTGGTTCAGAACAAGAGAAGGGGAGTAGGAGGAGTGAGATTTAAGTGCCAAGTGGGTAGTATTATTTTATGTATTGTTGTACATGACGAGTGAAGTACTGAGTAAGGGAGTTATAAAGATTAAGGGGTTAGAGATGCGTTATGTTGGAGTTGTTATACAATAGACGCATTTTCTTTTAATTTCAGCGAGTCACGGCGAAACAGTGGGGGAGCATAATTTTGTCAAATAAAATTATCCATGGCAAAAAAGACATATCTCAGGGTCAGAGTACTCGAGTTATCGTCAGGAGCAAAAGAACATAACCTAAATGGTCTATTGCAGTGAAGTTCAATTCTTCAGCGAGACTGGTTTCAATTGCGTACAGCCGGAAATCAAGGCTGTGTTTTTTCCTCTAACTCCGGAGCGGGTTAAAAGAGGGAAGCTATTCAGCAGCAGAGAAGTTTGTCGACAGCTAATCAAGTACCTCATGCTTGATGCCAGAACTTCATCATCATCCTCCCCAGATTCAGGAACAGGTGATAGGGTTACCATACCTGGGTCTTGAAAGAAATGGGAGAAGAGCGTAACGGAGACGCCGCATCATCAGTCATCGAGTATTAGAGAAACACTGAGATCAAGAAGGAGAGAGGGGGAGAGAGAGGAGGGAGAAAATAGGCAGGACCAGTAGGGTCTGTTCAGTATCCACTCGACGGATAGACACTGCTAAAGCCTCTTTTTCTGTCTGTGAGTATCTAGTTTCTGTATCTGACAGACTTCTGCTGCCAAAAGCTACAACATATTCTTTGTTTCTGTCATCTCTTTGGGTTAGCATTGCCACTAAACCAACTGGACTTGCATTTACTGAGATGAATGTCTTTCTGTTCCTATCAAAATAGGATGTACCAGCACTTTTTGTTAGTTTTGATTTCAGAATATCTAATGCTTTTGACTGAGTTACTGTCCATGCCCATGGTGTGTCTTTTCTTGTAAGCATTCTTAAAGGCTGACTGAGTGTTGCATAGTTTTGAATAAAACGTGAACGGTAATTGAACATTCCTAGTAAACTTCTCAATTCAGTTACATTGATTGGTTCTGCCATATCTTGAAGTGCACTAACATTTCTGTGGTCTGGAACAATTCCCTTCTCAAAAAAAGTATATCCATAAAAATCCAATGTGTTTTTACTGAATTCACATTTCTCTTTATTCAGTGTGAGGTTATGCTGCCTCAGTCTGATGAATACCTGTTCTAGATTTCCATCATGTTCTTTTGGGGTTTTTCCATAAACCAGAATACATCAGATGCATTCAACTGTCCTTTCAGACCCTGAAGCACATTTCCAATTTTATTCTGGAATGCTTCTGCTGCTGAGGCTATTTCAAAACTGAGCCTTTTGTATCTTCGTAAACCTAGATGTGTTGAAAAAGTTGTGATGTATCTAGATTCCTGAGCTAATTGAATTTGATGGTAGCCACTTCTCAGATCTAATTTGCTGAAAACCTTTGCTCCATTTAGATCCACTATTATGTTGTCTATTGTAGGAGTGATGTGTCTCTCTCTTTCTATAGCTTCATTAGGCTGTCTCATGTCTACACAAATTCTTACATCACCATTCTTCTTGATGACAGGTACTATAGGACTGACCCATGGAGTTGGCCCTGAAACTTGTGCTTGTAATCTTTTCATTTCTTCTTCTACTTTTTGCCTGATGTGAAATGGAATTCTTCTGTTCTGTTGTGCTTTAGGTTTCACATTTGCATTTATGTGTAGTTTTAGCTCAAAATTTGTCAATTTACCCACACCTTGAAATAGGTCTGAATACTTTTCAAATAGATTAGGTGTTCTGTTGCTGTTGATGCTATTTATTATTTTTACAACCTGCAATTTAGATGTTGTCTTATGGCTTAAAAGAACTTCATGTCCACCTTCTCTTACATAGATAGTAGTACTGGATTGATGATGTTTGGATTCAATGGTTGTTCTGAACATTCCAACCAATTTTAAGGGAGTCTTGGATGCATATAACTTTTTATTAGTGGGAAGCAACTGTGGTCTTTTCTTCAACTGGTTGTACGTGGTTGTGCTTATAACATCCACACTTGAACCCATGTCATCATTGCAGACAAATGTGTATCTTGCATTTTAATGATTGTTCTGGGGACATCTGGTCTGTTATCCAGTGCATAAACATAAACCTCTGAGCTGCTGTCAGTGTTTGTGGTGTTTTCTTTTTTCTCAGTAACCTGCTGAACGTTATTTTTAGGGGTGAGACAAAATTTGGCAAAGTGATTTTGCTTGTGACAAATATGACACTCTTTCCCAAATGCTGGGCAGGTCTGTCTTCCACCTTTGTGAGGATATTTCCTTCCACAACATTTGCATTGTGTATATGATTCTTTCTTGGAGTTAGATCTGGAAGTATGAAACTTTGGTTTCTGTCTGTTGTGTTTGTCAGCTAGTGTGACTGAATCTTGGGTTCTAGATCTAGAATTCTGAAATTGCAGTTTGTTAACAGTGTTCTCCTCTTTCTTCTCTATGTGTGTAGCCTGTATTTCGACAATTTCTAAAGTTCTGCCAATCTGTAGTACCTCATCTAATGTAAGAAATTTTTCACTTTGAAGAATCCTTCTTCTTAATTTCGATGATGTGCATGTTTGTAATACTTGCTTTCTAATTTCATCTTCTGGATTCTGAAATTGGCAGTGTTTTACAAGTATTACGTACTGGTCTAAATTTTCTTCACCGTTTTGAATGTCCTGTCGGAACCTAAATATAGGACACTACAGTCATCAGTTCCACATTTGTGACTTTGTCATACTATTTCAATCCTTCTATTCAACGCAAGTACCCATTTATGAAAGTCTGTAGCTTTTTGGTTGTTGTTTTAGTTATTGTCCATGTTTCAGAGCCATACAATAGGACTGACTTGACGTTTGAGTTGCAGATTCTTATTTTCATATTGGGCTTGATTTCTCTTGATCTCCATATGTTTCCTAAAGCAATGAAAGCTCCTTGTTGGGAGTAGAAAATCATTAGTTTTAACGCCCAGTTTGGCACTTCGCCACTTCACCCAATAGCCACTCTATGTCACGTGATGAGACTGGCTGGAATAGTATTGCTAACGAGGCAGGTAAAAAAACAAGAGAGAGTTAGCAGTGAAGAAGGGCACTGAGTGACCAGCCGTCTGGCTGTCGAGATGTGTATTTGGCTATGTGTGTTTGGGCGTGTGTGGATAGCCTTAATGTATATTCCTGTGTTTACATGGAAGTATACTACTGTATGGCATATTTAACATTCATAATTGTTCATGCAAATGAGTGACTATTATTATTATTATTATTATTCTTGATTATATTCTTATTGCCTGACCACATCAATGGGTCTATTGTGAAGTTTCGTCATGTATATTAAAGTACAAACCGTCACTCAGTTGTTATTACTTTCGCTGGAGAAAGAGATGTGTGCACGGAAGTAAATTAATGTTTATTCGCCAGGCACGTAAAGAGAGAACCCTGGACATTACATTCCTATCCATATTGGATACAAATAAACAGTCGTGCAAAAGCAAAAGGCAGGAATAAGCACAAAATTAACCGCTCCTCAACACTCCTCTTGCTTTTTGTATTCTTATTTTGATATCATTTTCTGTCCCTCCAACTTTGTCTATATTGCTGCCAAGATATGTGTACGATTCTACATCTTGTAGTGGTGTTTCTTCAAGTTCAAGCTTGTTATCATTCTTGCATTTATTCTCATTTTCTTTGTCTTTTTCCGTTGTATTTTCACACCTACTTGTTGTGACCTCTCAACGAGTATTTTCATTTTGTCTTGCATCTGATTATGGTTATGGGACAGAAGAGCCAAGTCATCTGCAAAATCTAGATCATCAAGCTGTTTAGTAAGATTCCACTGGATTCCATTTCTGTTTTGTGATGTCGATGTTTTAAAAACCCAATCTATTGCTAGTAAGAAAAGAAATGGAGACAAGATGCATCCCTGTTGCACTCCACTTCTTATCCCAAATGGTTCTGTAAGTTGTCTTTCATGAAGAACTGAGTACCATATATTTTCTCCCTCAAAAGGTTTGGTGTGGGCTGTGATGTCAGTCTGCTCCTCTTGTGGAACTGACATTCATGGAGGACATATTCTACTTTGTGCTTGTTTTTCTCACGAACACATGTCTGTCTGCCCAGCTTTTAATTTGCTGAACAGTTGGTATTTGAGTCTGCAGTGACTGGTTTAAGCTTAGTATGAAAATTATCATCACTTGATCTCTTCTTGCTAAGGTTTAGTACACTTCTGTTATAACAAATACTGGATGCTATTTATGCCATTTTACTTTGAAGTTATTTTATATTATTTATATCATGTTGTCTTCTGCTCAGTTTGAATTTTTTTGTGTGTGTGTAGGTCAGTCTGCCTTCTCATTTTCCTTTTGTCTTACACTGAACAGAAATCCATTTCATTTCCACTGTTGAATTTGTAGATAATTTTCATTACTTCTTATGAGAGGCTATCTAATTTATTGATTTCATATTCCTTGGGGCAGTTATGACTGATAAGGAATCTGTAAAGTACACTATCTTAGCTTTAACATTATCCCTGTTTTATACAATTGTGATTGCAGCTGTTTTAAATTCTGTTGTTAGAAAATTTTCCAGTCGTCACTGAGATAAGGATTTCCTGTTCATTCTTTAGTTTTGTGTGTGTGTGTGTGTGTGTGTTTCCTCCTACACTTATTGCATCTCTCGTTGCTGATCTGTTTCTATATGTATATGGTCCATTCTCAGGTTGGACATATCTTGCCTTGTTTTATTACACACCCTTGATGATTGTGAGAAAGACGGTGCTTCCCATAGCAAAAGAATATAATCTGATTAAAGAATTACTAATGCATTTTGAGCATTGCTGTTTATAAATGGCATTTTATACCTATTCTTATTTCTAAACCCTTTGTTTATTTTTTCATCCTTTCTTTACAGCTTGTCCTCCAGGTTCATTGCTGTGTGAGGGTGAAGCCTACTGTGTGAGTGAAAGTAAAATTTGTGACAGGATCACTGACTGTAACAGCGTAACAGATGAAATTAGATGTGGTAATACAAAATTCTTAGATGACATAATTTTAAGAACAGTATTAACTATTTGTGAAGGGTACATAGAAACAAACAAGTTAGGACAAGGTAATATGGAGATGGCAAAACCACTAGCTTCATGTCATAGCAAAATTTATATATTTATTCAAAAATATTTATATTGGGACACTGAAAGAGATGTCCGCATAAGATTAACCACAGGAAGTAAACCTTTGCAATGCACCATAACAACATCTAGAAATAAGGAAAAGACAACAAGATTAACCACAGGAAGTAAACCTTTGCAATGCACCATAACAACATCTAGAAATAAGGAAAAGACAACAAGATTAACCACAGGAAGTAAACCTTTGCAATGCACCATAACAACATCTAGAAATAAGGAAAAGACAACAAGATTAACCACAGGAAGTAAACCTTTGCAATGCACCATAACAACATCTAGAAATAAGGAAAAGACAACAAGATTAACCACAGGAAGTAAACCTTTGCAATGCACCATAACAACATCTAGAAATAAGGAAAAGACAACAAGATTAACCACAGGAAGTAAACCTTTGCACCATAACAACATCTAGAAATAAGGAAAAGACAACATTCAAATCAAACTTGTGAGGCTGTGCATGGTGCTGACAACCTCATCATGCAGACAATAACTGCCAGAGAAACGTCTGCTGCAAGAGCACTCAAATGCTTTGGTGAAGACTTCCTGGAAGGGCACCAGCACATTGGTGGCTGCATGCTCCATTACAAGCAAAAAATGGAAATGATGAATGATGCAAAGTTGGTCTCTTTTTTATTTTTATTAAAGACATTTTTTCTGAAGGCAGGGCTGCAGATCTTAGCACTGTATCCAAACACCATAATTATAGCAAGAAAACAGGGTAGGGCACCATAATCTTATGTTTTCATAAGGACCATTTTAATTTCTAAAATTAATCTTAATTTCTAATACAGAATGTAACATGACAGAGTTCAAATGCCCTACTGGACCCTGCATTCCAAAGACTCAGACCTGTGACTTGATTAAGAACTGTCCTGATGGAAGTGATGAGGGCACAGTCTGTGGTGGGTCCCTTTAAATTTTTTTTTCTTTCTTAATTGCTATCTAGTGTTTTCTACTGCACATATAGAGCTGAATTTGTTATGAAGGAGTAAGGGAAAGGACATAGTCTATATAAGTTGCAGAAGTCAATATAAGTTGCAGAAGAAATTGTTCATAAAAACAAAATCAATCCAGAAATGCAAAACCTGAAGTTTAATATTTTTATTTATTTGATTGACAGATCATAAGCGTTCAGTAAGCTGTGACTTTGAGGATGCTTTTCTGTGTGGTTACTCAGTGAATTCATCGCATACCATATTTCACTGGGAACGTGTTGAAGGAAAGACAGGAGATAAATTCACAGGACCTAGCTCTGATCATACATTTATAGGTGAAGGCAAATTGAATGGTGAGTCTGCTTTCCTCTATTTTGTTTCCATCAAGATTTAGAAAGTATCAAAATGAAGCAGTAAATGTGTATTGTACCAGTTTTAAGTATGAAGAAGCACATTTCTGGATGCTTTAGATAACAATTTATCTGCTACATTTAAATTTTCCATTTTCTGTTGTATAGGTTTCTACGTTGTTGCAGACAGACAGCATGAAGGAGAATACACGTCACTGGAGTCAATCCCTTTTATCTCAGCTGGAAATGGACTTGCATTCTTTTATCATGCTTGGCACTTTCTGTTTTCTGAATGGATGACTGGTCGTCTCACACTAATTGTTACATTTATGAATAATGGAACACAGGTTAGCACTCTAAGACTCAGTAGGTCTAAGTGGGAATAAATTTAGTGGCACAGTGCAGTCTTGGCTTATCTTCACCACAAATTTTATTTATCTAATTTTTATATTTTTTTTAGTTTTATTTAATTTAGTTTATCTATTTTATTAATTGCTAAAATAATCACTTGGAAAGTTTGCCTTGTGGACCAAAAATCAGAAATATTTGCTGTAGTTTTGTTCATTTCCAGATATATTTCTTCTCCTCATTAATAACTTTTGATAAATGGCCATTGCTATTGTTGATCAGAATTGACATCATTGTACTCCAGGCAAACCTATAAGTGCTCAATCTTTCAGCAAATGCTGAAGGGTATGATTGCTAATTGTTTCTGTAGAACACAGGTTGTATTAATGATGGAAACATACCCTCACACGTCCATCCCAGCTAGTCTTAGCCTTGTTTATTCATCTATTGCATTGTCATTCTATAATAAGTGATTATTAATCACTAAAGTGACCATTGTGAATAAAAACTGTCATTTGGCAATGCAGTGATACTGCATCAGAGTACCATAAAATAGGATAAAGGGTCAATGTAATCCTCTCAAGGGTTCGTGAATGTTGCCTCTTTGTTTGATGATCACCAGTAATGTTGTGTCTTTGCATGCGCAATAATTGAAGCTACCTAAATTATCCTTCCTGTGAAAAAAAGGAATAAATTCTCCTTTCTTTCTTTCTTAATCGTAACCTCTTCTACCCCGTAAATAGAGTGTAGAGGTGACCCAAAGGGCACAAGGCTCTTGGGTGAGCATGCAATCAAATTTTTAGACAAACAGGTGATTAGCCTGTTGTGATAAATTCTCTCCAAGGTTCCCAAAAAAAAATGTCATACAAACAAAAGCTTCCAAATGAGTGTCCACTGCAAAGGTTCAGAAAATGATTTGCATAAGGCTCAAACAAAGCTTTGGTATTAATCTTTCTGAACTTTGAACCCACCCAGAATCCCAGACATAAAGCATTGTCATTTCCTTGACCACAGTAAAGGATATCCTCTGTGAGCTCAGAAGCAGTCTTTCCAGTGAAAGCAAAGAAGCTGTTGTAAAGCTTGATTGTTTGAATAAACTTGGGTTGTTGAACAAACTGGTTTTCTTATTGATAAGTTTTCCTTCGGGCTCATGAAGAATATTATTATCTTTGTCATTTTTCTGAAAGAGTCTATTCCTTATTACTTCAGTTTCTAGTGTTGGGTTAATATATTCAGATTGTTATTATGGTTAATATATAGTCTTCTAGCAATCTTCCAACCAAGTGATACTAGGGGCTGTTCTATATATATAATATGCATTGTCGAATGTCAAACCAACACCAAGGTTAAAAGATAACGGTTAAAATCCATCAGTGCTGATAATGCATAAAACTTTATCGATAAGAAAAACTCGATCGTGGACGATTGTTCATATTTATTGACGAGTACAGTTATTTTGCAATAAAACATTGTAGCATCACGCTGCTATTTTAATCATTAGACTCTATCTTTATTAGACTTCATAGTTTCTATATCTCATCTGCGATCGCATCAAACATTATTCAGTTTTAATATTACACATTTTATTTACGTCTGCATAATCATCAGGAATTTGTCTAAGTCCACAATACGTTGAGTTTTTCGGTGTGCTGGTGAAAGGGCTGTGACTGACGGGCAACACGCGGCGTATATTATAAGAGGTGTTGGGCACAGAATTACAGTTGCTAGCGCGCAATGGCTAGCCTTGTCGGCTTCATGCAGGTGTGTCAGTGTCTATCCCTAGTCATGGTGTGCCGCGGAACGAACGGAATAATTTGTCTTCTCTTTGGTTACTTTCACAGTTGCCTCCACGGCTGGCGGAGTTGTGGATTTTAAAGTTGCTACCAAAGTGAAATGGGTTCATTTTCGATACAAGACAACAGGAGGCTGAGACACTTGGGAGTCATGACCCAAGTGGGCCAGCCCCCCTTAGAGTGTAAAGGAGTATAGGGCCGAAACACTTGTTCGACGGGGGGACTGCTTCTGATGATCAGATTGCCTCCTGTTGTATCGCTCTGTATAGAGTTTCCTATCAATCTGAGTTTATATTATTTTCCGTTTGGCTTACCATGCCAAGTTTATTACTATCACATCAATTACTGATTAATCTGGCATGATGGCCTTTACAAAAGTCATTCGACGTTCATCAAATTATTTAATCCCTTTGGACACTCAGGTCCTGAAAAACACTTTCTTCATCAATAAATAAAAGTGGCAACAGCCACACTTTACAACACACTGTGGGGTGGATAAACCCACATTAAATAGAAACATTATCGATGGGCTCAAAAGCTATAGTGCAGAATATTACTACACATGATGATAGGAAACTCTATACAGAGCAATACAACAGGAGGCAATCTGATCATCAGAAGTAGTCCCCCCGTCGAACAAGTGTTTCGGCCCTTTATATATTAGTGGCCACGCCACATATTCCATAAAACACGTTCTATAGGCACTAAGGCCACAAGCAGACTGACTGTAACTATGTATTCCACGTCATCATCCTATAAGCGATACGTGTAAGTGTGCCTGTAGTTGGGATGCTACATGGTGCAATCATCCTGACCGAAAATAAACCAGCCAAGATGATTACCCGCCATGAAGCAACAGAAGCACAAGAATGATTTCTTCACTTCAGCATTGTCATACGCAGCAATGAAAGAGCTGATAAGCTTCAAGAACACCCATAGAAGGTGCATTGGATATGGATAAGGGAAAGACACGTTTGGGGTTAGCTTCCACTTTGCTTGAAACCCAGTGACGGAGCTAGATGTTTCAATACCCATTTTGTATAAAGCAAACATTTTGCAGCAAAAACAGAATGAACTTTCTTTTGATTGAGGATAAACCATTCATATTCTCAGAAATTTCTTACCATTTAGAAGAGCCTAATACAACCATTGTATTCATCAGGTGTCAGTTTTTCCCTTTGGATTTCTCTCCTTGTCAATGACCTGCAATAAAATTGTCATTTCTGTTTTGAAAGGGTTCTTAATGAGATGAGTCTGCTTTAGTCTGTGATCTGTATACCTTTTTGTACTGTATTTTTGTCTTTTAGTGGGGCTGCATACATCCTGCCATGACTTTTTACAAGTTTGTCATTGACATTAAAGGTTCTTTGGTTTGATACACTTAATGCGAATTCTAATGTCTTTCCTTTACTAATTGATAGACTTCTAGATTTCTTAGGTTTGAAGTTTAATCTGCACCAGCTGGTTAGTGGACAGATATTATTCTATGAGTTAAACATGTCAAATGTCATGTGATATGTGAACAGAACAACATTGAATAAAGGCACATGAATAACGTTAGCAAGATCGATACGTTTATTAACTATTTTTTCAAAGTTTGTGTGTGGGGTTTGATCATTTTTATTATATCATTATTTCCTTTGAACATTCAGAGACAACTTTGGTCTGTCACTCCTGACAATCAAGATGTTTGGAAATATATGTGTCTTGAGCTGCCTGTTGGAAATATCAGCATCTCTTTTGTGGCCCAGCGTGGCTCAGGTTATCGGGCTGAAATTGCTTTAGATGACATACTGCTTCTCGATACCAGATGTGACCTGTCATTACCAGATGTTAGCGGTAAGATAACAACTGTTATATGCATACAAGTAAATTGTTCAAATATTGAAAATGACGTGATTTTTATTATTTGAATGAATCTGCACTTTTGCATATAATAATTAAGGACATGATTTTTTTTTTTTTTGTAATGACCAGAGTTGAAGCTATACTTCTGCTTTATATCAACACAGAAAAGGATATCTATATATTTATATTTCTTTCATAAATACTTATTCTATTTTTATTAAGAGGCAATTTTATCAAAAACTGAAAATAAGTTGGAAAATGCCAGCAAGAGTAGCAGTTACTAATGTTTTGTTACGCTGAATAGTACCAGTATGGTGTCTAGTATATGTTCAGGAAAGAGAATAAGTCAAAGAAGTGAGTAAGAAATGAATATAGGCTGACCAGCATCTTTGTAAAACATCATTATGCTGAACAGTGAATATGATTCAAAGGGGTTATGAAGTGATGTAAAGAAATGAACAGGTAAGGTAGAACAATTTTTTGTGGCACTGCAAAATACCTGGAAATCTGGAAAATAATAAATAAGGAAAATAATAATTTTAAGTTTTAAACACAAATTTTTATATAGAGATTGGCAAAGATTATACTAAACAAAATAAGATATTCACAAATCGGTCATTAATAAGGATTCAACAGTTGTTCACATTGTGTTACTGATAGCATGAGTATTTCCAGCCCATATTCATTTACCAATATGACTAGGTGATCATACAGTAGAAATAGTAATCTCTGCTCCAGGTGCATAGCAGAATGGTTTTTAAGGCTGCCACACCTCACTTGCACTTCTGTAGGATTTGGTGCTTCTATAACAACTCCATAGTGAAAGCAGACTTCCAGATATTACTCTCAATGGGCAAAAAATTGAAAGGCAAGACTGGCTGAAATATCTTGGAGTAACGTTTAATCGTGGGCTATCGTACATGTGAGCTTTTCCAGTATTAAAGATTACCATTTGAAGTATCCTGTGCCTCTGAAATTGTCAGGTCTGGTGTTTCCAGTTATATAAATGTTTTTAATAGATATTTAATTGACTTTCACCTGTTAAAAGTCATATGTATTGTAAGAACAGCTAAAGATCTTCACCACCCCAATTGCTATATATTAACTTTTGATCTTGTTAAATACTGTTTGATTATATTATGCAGTTTCCTGATCTGTCTATTCTCAACACCTCTTCTATATTTAAAGGTAAATTTGTTGCACACAAATAATCTAAAATTGGGATTCTCATTTGTTCATACCTCTTACATTTTAACAAGAAATGTTCTATTTCTATATTATTGTCTTGAAGACATCCTGCACAGTCATCATCAGTTGCCATCTCCACAACGAAGGTTGGCTGTAATGGATCTCCAACATCTTCTGTCTCTTGTCTTGGTGGTGCACTCTGATAGACTCTTTCCTGTCCATCTCTTTATGTTATCTTCCCACTTATAGCGCTGTCTTCACCTTGCACGTTTGCCTTCAGCTCTCCCTTCTGTTATGGTCTTCTGCAAGGTGTTATGCCTTTTTATGTGGCCAAAGTATTTTAGCTGCCGAACCTTGATCTCCCTCATTAGTTCTCTTTTCATACCTAGATTTTCTAGGACCTCTTTATTTGTTTTCATCTCTTTCCATAAGATACGCCCCATTCTTCTATATATCCACATTTCAAGAGCCTCAATTCTTTCTTCCAAATGCTTATTCATCGTCCATGTTTCCGCACCATACAGAAATGCAGAATATATATAACACTTTATGATTCTCAGTTTTAATTTGTGAGATAACTGTTTAGATGTCAGTATATGTTTCATGTTGTTGAATGTAGCTTTGGCCATTCCTATTCTCTTCTTGATTTCTGTTTCACATCTGCCATCTTCTGTTATTATATGACCAAGATACACGTAGCTTTTGACTTGTTCCAGGATTTTCCCATTTACGCTTATCTTTAATGTGGGTTTATCGTCTGTTTTGCTAATTATCATAGTAAGGTTCTTCTATTCTGAAATAGCCTTTTCCCAGCTGTAGTCTGAGAAGTTTCTATTTACTGGGAACTTTCAATTCCCTAGATATGACATTTTGTTGTTGGAGCCTTGAAAATCTTTTATGCATGTCTTCCATTCATCTGTTCTTAATTCTTTAATTAAGCTCTTAATCTTGGATTTACTCATCCCTACATTTATTAGGGTTTTATCAGATCTACCTTTCTTGGCTTCTTTATCTGCCTTTTCATTTCCCTCTATGCCAACATGTGAAGGCATCTAAGGGATTAAGACTGAACATCCTCTGGAATATAAGTATGTAGTAGCCAGAAATATCTCCTCTGCTATATCAGGTCAACTGCATTCTTGTAAGTTTTTAAGTGCTTGAATTGTTGAGAGTCAGTTAAAATTGTACTTTCTTGGGAGGGTTATTAGAGAATATTTCTAGTGCTTTTAGTATTGCCACCATCTCTGCAGTGAAAATGTATTTTCTGTGATACTATACTCTTTTGCCATTTTCCATATTGCAGTATATATTCTTATCCTCAATTTGCCATCTTTTACCTTGGATCCATCTGTGTATACAGTAATGCTGTCCTTTGATATTTGTTGTATATATTTTTTGGCTGTTTTTAATATTTTCTAAATATATATAGGATGAAGTGTACACTTGCAGAGAAGTGAAGAAATGACAAAAAATAGATGATTGGAAATGTTTGATAACTAGCCACTGCATTAGTGGAAACCAAAGACTTTGACTGACTCATAAATAACATGTTAACTTATTTCTTCTCTAGAAAGCAGAATAAACAGTGGTGACCACCCAGCATCAAGCTCACAACCTGCTCCAGGTAAAACACTTTGTCACATTGTTAAATGTTACATCTTTTCCTTATTTTGCAACCATCATACATGTGGTCTCCCAGGGTCTCCAGGAGACAGAGACAGAATAGTACTACTGCTGCCTCAGTCACATCATAGGAGGTGACATACTCCATGGAACTGGCAATCTCATAATGTCAAACAAATTGCTACAGAAACCACCACATCAACAAGAGCATATGCATACTTTGATCCAGGCTTTCTACAAGAGGACAAACTGCTGTGCTTAAGCTCCTGAGGGAGTCCAAAAAGCAGTGAAGAAAATTAGAAAGAAGAAGAGGCATGCTGGGATACATTATTTACTTCTTTATATACTCAACAGGAGGCAATACAAGTTTGTTACATCATATTAATGAAGGTCCTAATATAGCAGTAGATCAATGTAGCAAATTATTTGTTTGCTGTTAGCAGTACGGATAACACTATATTAGTGTATATCATTGCATTTTACATACATACATATACATGTATTATTTAAGTTATTACAACAACATTTTACATATTCTTTAAATGAAGAAGCAGCTTCATCTCTTAGTGAAATATTTGTGTGTCTTGCATACAGTTTTCTCAGCTTGAAAATAAAATAAACTGTACTTATAATTATCTTCTCCAAGGTTGCCAAGGGACAGAAAAAGCTTGTAGGAATGAGATGTGTTTGCCAACGCATTTGTTTTGTGATAAAGTCAGAGACTGCCCTGATGGTTCTGATGAATTTGACTGTTTATACACATGACATACTGATTAAATTTTCTTCCACATTTCGAAATATTTCATGTGAAAAACAAAAGTTAAGTGTCAAGATAAGTTATTGCTTACAAATAAATACAAAACAAATGAGAGAAGCATATTTACATATATACTAAGAAAAAGAGCATCAGTATTGTTTTTTGTAAAATTATTGTAAGATCTTTTTGTTTATTATATTCGTACTTAAATTTATAAGCAAGTGATTTTTTTCACATTGAGAATGCTTTTTTAAGAAATAGCAGCACTAACATTTGAGATCTTTATGTGTCTTTGTTTTCACTGATCTTGTTTTTGATTTAACATTAATATTTGTGTTTTAAATCAATATTCCAGTAAGTAAAAAAGCAAACAGGAATAAATGCAGGAAAAAAACTTTAATTAACAGATTGTGCCGTGATTGTGCTCTAAGTTTCATGTTAAAAAGTGGACCAAGTCTGTATGAGTCTATTAATTGTGACAAGACCCCACAGAATCGGTGTTGGAATTTGACTCACTGAGATGTGTATTACATAAAGATACTTTCAAAAATATTTCATGTTGGACATAAGTATCAGCATTGTATTATATGTTTAAAAACATGTTTGAAATATACATGTGGGAGGATGAACTGTAGGACAAAATAGAAGCTGACTTTAAATATCATCATCATCATTTTCCTATCCTCATGGAGCCACCATTGCAGCTTATCCCATTGCAGGACTACACCAAGCATTCACATGCTTCTACAGGTGGTGGTTTCTGTAACAATTAGTTTGACATGATGAGGTTGTCAGCCTCATACACAACCTCATATTAGTTGCCTTGTATGACATGCTAAAGGGAGCAGTGGTCCATTCTTTCTTTGTCTCATCAGAGACGTCCAGTACTACATAGGGCAAATTTAAATATGAAAGTCTTCAGTTTTTTCCTTGTTTTCCATTGTTTTTATGATTCACTGTCTCTTAACAACTCATGTTTTGAGTCAGATCACATTTGATTATTGTTATTTAAATGATTTGGCTGAATGTCCCCAGCATTGTTAAGTTCACTGTTAAACATCACGCTGTCCTTATAGTTGTTGTCATTTGTTACTATCAAGAGTTTGAAGGCAATTGCCATTAATTATAAATGGGACATTAAGTCGTTTATTGAATTAATTAATAATGTTTTACATTTTGATGTGCAATTCTCAATGCATAAAGTAAAGTTTTGATGTTTCTAAAATGTTGAAATAAAATGTAGGGACCTTCAAAAGCTTCAAGTTTTGATTGAATTTTGAATGGAGATCTTAATTCAATTTAAGTTTAAAAGACCAATTTTAACATTTTCAATCAAAACACCCAATCATTTACATTATAAATATGTCCCTGTCCACAACATGTGCTGTGTAGCTCCTAATAAGTTCTATGATGAGACAAGGAAAAAATAATGTGACATTAAACCGAGACCTTGTGATAACTGGTGTACTATATGTTTACATATATTTAAAAATTTGTTGTAAAAAGTTATTAAAACCAAATGTGGCTGATGTCAGACGAGTTTAGAAAGTGAAGAGTCTGGAGGAAAAGTACTAACTATGATTTACTTAAACTTCGTCAACTTAAAAATCAGTTTTACTATGTTTATTTAAAAAAGTTTTCATAAAAATGTTTTGATTGTTTTTTTTAAACAACTTTATGACAACTTTAAGTACATTAATGATTTTAATCATTCTGCAAGTTACACATGGCCATCAGCATTCTTTTTTTTTTCAAGGACTTCTTCTTCGTTCGTCCTGAAATGGACGTTGGTTGTGTTGTGTCCGTTTACAGCGAAGCTGCAATATTTGCACCTTTCGGCCAACACATCCGACTTCAGCACAGCATTTTTGGGACCGGGTTAGTTTCAAGGACTGAAGTCAGCCGAACAGAAATAACCAACACAGTACAAAGTCCCAGTCTTGAAAGTATTTTGCATATATATTAATTCAAACCTGTTGATAATGCACCTGTAGGTTCAAACGAATTTAACTTCATGGTATATAATTATGCACAATGGGCTAATCACCTGTTTGTCAAACATTTTGATTACATGTTTTGCCCAGGAGCCTTGTGCTCTTTGGGTCACCTCTACACTTTGTTTTACGGAGTAGAAGAGGTTATTCAATGGTTAACATGTAATCATTATCATCATTGTGCTTCAGCTTCCCGTGGAGCATAAACCAATAATAGGTTCACACCAAGCCCTGTTGTCCTGTGTCATCTCTTATCTTCTTTTTTTATTTCCTTTATATGTCAGTTCTCTTCTCCATTTGTTGTTAGGTTTCCCTCTACATATTTTGCAATGGCCTGTCTTCTGATGCTATTAGCTACTTATTGTGAGCCCTATCCATCACATAAGTCTTTTACTGACTTATGTCTGGTTCTTTCCATCAGTTCCACGTAGTCATACATTTTAATCCTTCAGATCTGCTCAAGTACCGATTTATGGAAGTTTATAATGTCTTGGTTGTTGGGCTTGGTTTCATTTGATTTCAGTGTATTTCCCAGTACAGTGAAAGCCCCTCTTTATTGTTATATCACTATCCAGACTTCGAACCTTGTCCGTGTTCTTCCCAGATCTTGTAAGAGTGCTTCTTAATTTTCTCTCAGGCTAACATTTGCTACATTTATTCTCATGATTCTTGCTTTTCTCTGTACATTTTCAGAGACAGGCACAGACATTTAATAGTCAGCAAGAATTCTGATGTGTCCACATGTATAGATGTGAGCAAAAATGTACCACTTATGCATCGATTGATTCAATTTGAATTCTTTAAAGAATTGTACCTATTTCCCATTTTGATTTGAGGTTAAATTTGAGCCAAAAAATTGTAATTTGCAAATTCGCATGCCTGAATTAAAATACTAATTTATTTATACGAATTTAATTATAGCATGTGTTATATTAAAGGGCTGTTATGTTTGACGGCAACCGTTTGCATCATTTATTTGGAAGTTAATTGATTATCAGGTGCTATAGATATTGAAATACCTTTAACACAAGATACATCTTTCTGCCTGTTTTTTGAAGCACCTCTCAGTCTGCATGTAAACAGTGCGCAGTTTAGCAGAACTTAGGAATAGTACAATCATTCAAGCTTTGTTTTATGGTACTTTCTGTTGTCCATTCTTGTTTGTTTATAGACTTTATGCACTGACTTTTTTCATGTAATGTTTTATTACTTCATGAAATAATATTTGTGTTCAAACAGCTACATTTTAATATTTCTTGAAGAAGAGCAATTTCATCTCAGTAAATCTACTGGGTCCAGATTTTGCAAGGAAACCTTCAGGCATGTTGTAGTATTATAAATTTATTAAAGATATACCGGTAATTATGAAACTAAAATACGAGGGGCGGTCGAAAAGTTTTGCACTTTAGTATGAAGGAGTCAAGGCACATACCTGAAAATTGGTGTGAACTTTAGTCCTTCTCTATGTATTCACCCCGCAAGGCAATGCACTTCTCCCATCTCTTCTTCCCTTCCTGATGCCCTGATTGTAGAACTGCTCCGTCTGGGCCTGGAACCACGTCTCCAGTTCAGTAATCAAGTCCTGGTCGTTAGAAAAACGACGTCCACGAAGCAGATTCTTCATGTTTGGAAACAGGAAGAAGTCACTCGGTGCCAAGTCCGGTGAGTATGGTGGATGGGGCATAATTTCATAGCCGCACTGCTGGGCAAGGACGATGGTGCCATGAGCTGCATGAGCCGGCGCATTGTCCTGAAGCAGACGAACGCCTCTGGACAGCATCCAGCGTCTTTTGCGCTTCATTTCTTCTCGTAACTTCTGGAGAAGGCTTTGGTAGTACGTGGAGTTGATAGTATGGCCACGAGGAAGGTAATCGGTGAGTATTACCCTGCGGCAGTCCCAAAAGACGGTGAGCATGACCTTTCCCACAGAGGGTACCGTCTTTGCCTTCTTTGGTGGTGGCGAACAGGAATGTTTCCACTGGTTTTTAGTCTCGGGGTCATAGAAATGCACCCAACATTCGTCCACAGTAACCTGTCTACAAAAAAAATCATCTTCGTCAGCATTGCAAATGTCCAACATCTGTGCGGATGTTTCGGCTCAATGCTCCTTTTGGAATGGCGTGAGAAGGCGGGGAACCCACCTGGCGGACACCTTTGACATGTGAAGTTGCTCATGCAAAATCTTCAATGTGGTCCCATGACTTAGTCCCAACTCAGCCATGATTTCCTCGACGGTTATGCGCCTGTCTGAGAGGACTAGGGCCTCCACTCTTGCAACATTGCTTGCATCATCTGCAATGGACGGCCTGCCGCTCCATGGTTCATCTTGAATGCTGCTGTGTCCCATTTGAAAGTGACTTTTCCAACGCTTCACAGTGTCATACGAAGGGCATACATCCTTATAAATGGCAAACATCTCATCATCCACAAATCTGTTTGTACATATTTGCATCTGATAAATATAAATGTATACTTTAAATTCTTGTACATTAGCCCTTTCAGGTAGTAAACATTTTACTGTGTACTTAATTATTGTATACCAGTATATTTTTAATAAATTAAGCATATCAGTGAGCATGTTTCAGGGGTGTATGTGAGATGAGTGTGTTTGATAGGTATGCATTGTCTAAATCTTTAAACTAGGTTTGTTATATGTAATCATCCAGATGTAAATTTAAAAAAAAATTAAAATTAATATTTTACATTTCTGTTATGATCAGAATGCAAGAACTCTATTATGGCGGCACCATTTATGAAAGTTTGTTTTCAGTTGTTTTTGGATTTAATTATGAACAAATTTGATCTCCTCACATAAATTCTTATTTTGCAAAATAAATGATTACCTGCTGGTAGTAATTGTTTCAGGTTGTTGTAGTTGTTGTACTTGCCCACAAGCTCATGGTGGAATTATTCTAAAAGTAATAAAATACCATTACTCTTGATGTCATTGCAGATTCCTGCCATTTCTCTCTGTTTGTGTGACATCCTGACAAAACATGTCAGAGTTTTGAGATGCTAAAATCAGAAGTACGGTCTTTTAAAGACCAATGCAATGGTTGAGAAAAAAATTAGACAGTGTAATAACATATCAGTATCTGGGAAAGTCAGATTTAACAGTTCAGCATCATATTGACATTTCAAAGAAAGACACTACTTTCAAATGGATTTTAGCCCCTATACAAGTGTGGAATTCAGTTCTTGATGGATGAGTTCATAAGTCCATAGTCTCTATGGATTTACACTTTCTATTCCCCCCCCCCCCCCCCCCCCCCCCCCCCCCCCCCCCCCCCCCCCCATCTCAAAGTAATGTATCCTGTCTATAAAAAACTCAAGCAGTGTTCCTGAACAAGCATAAGACACACAAATAGTCCTGTTATGTTGGCATGTATCAAAATATTGCTTTAATATGGCCTGACCTAAATATTGATGTAGTGCAGTGCTTATTAACCAGGCTAGTTGCAAGCCATACCAGATATTTTAGAAGGTGAATCATCATGAACACAATATAATTGAAAAAAAAAGCAGTAGCAGAAGGCTCATTAATCTAGTAAACTACGGTTACTATCGAATGTAAAATGCTCAATCGTCATACATTCTAACATTTATTATAAATATATAAAACATAAGTGAAATCATATCTGTCATTCTTTAGTTAGGAATATATAGTATTTAAATATTAACCTTCGTCAAATACTTTGAAATACTGGTACAGGTTTTATTCAAAAGAATTATTTTCACATGAAAAAACACTGGAAATTACTCTTAAAAGCAGACCTAATTCATGTGTCCCAAATACCAGTCTCCCATTTAGGCTTCACTACAACAAGTTGTTACATAGCAGATACTGCCATAAGGGAGTGAAGTGTTAGAGACTTCCCTATACTAGGACAAGCATCAAGAGGTGGGGGTGACCAGTTCCCTTCCTTGCTGCCTTTTCCTTCCCTAACTTGATTAATATCAGGTATCCATTTACAGCTGGTAAACTGGAATCAAACCCAGCACCTTTGCCATGGGAGACCAGTGCTCTAACCACTGTTTCAAGTGGATGCTCCTGGGCTCACTCATGCACTAAATATATTTTTGTCTTGTCATTTCATATGAAAAGATATACTTTTATCTGTTTTGCACTTCTGGCACATTTTGCAAGCTAAAAGGTGATTGGGTGCAAGGCTTTTTAAGTTGCTGTTAAAAGGTGTGAGGCCTTTAAAAGGTTAAGAGTCGGGAGCCACGCTGGTGTAATGGTTACCACATTGCGCTGGCGATCAGATGTTCAAGCCCGGGCGTGGGCATGTGAAGTAGTGTCATCGACCGGGATTTTGACTGAATAAATTGAACGGCTCCTGAGATAAACTCTCTATGGATGGGAAGGAGCAAAGCTCCTGACCGGGTTGGAAGGAAAGTCCTGAGGTTCCCCAGCCTCGCAATGACATGTCATTGGGGCCGAAGGGCTGAAAGCCCAAGTGCCGCTAATTAAGAAAAAAAAAAGGTTAAGAAGCAGTTATATAATAGAAGGGGACAAAGTTCGAAGAAAAATGTAATGGCAGAGGGGTTATTTCATGTAATTTTTGACCATGTAATGTGTACCATTTAATACTAAAGAAACTGAATTGTCACAAAAAATACACATGTAAAAATTGATACTTTTGACCAAATTATTTTTTTCCCCAATAATCTCTAAACCAGATGTGTTAACATGTTACTGGTTGTGGATAAGTCAGAAGTTTTCATTGAATAGAGCTGAGCAAAAAAAAAAACTGCTTTTCATTGGCATCATTCATTGACATAACATTTGTTAAAAACTAATTCTGTTATTCACTTTCGTTACTATATCATTAGATAGAGTTGTAGAAAATGTTTTATATGAATAAATCCTGACAACTAAAAGTTGAAGCTGACCTATGAGCAGAAAATCTGACATTCAAGTGTTGTATAGATAGGGTCTGAATGCATTAATATGTTGCTGTATTTTAAGGGCATAAGCAGTGCTTTTTTTTTTTTTTTTTTTTTCTTCGTACGCCCGCTAATACTCGAGGCGAAATCTCAGGTTATTATTTTATGTCTAACCTGACATTGATTTTACGTGAGTATCCCTTTATTTTCTTGTACAGAGACAGGTGTCCCTCGCCATTCAGGCAAATACTCGCCGATTTCGGAGGTACCCATTGCAGCTGGGTCGGCTCAGGAGCCGCCAGTCCCTGGTCGACGACACTCCTTCAAATGTTCTCGCCAGGTCTCGAGTTAATCCAGTCCAAATCCCGGTAGACGAAAAATCCTCAAATGCCGTCGCCCGGGTTTGATCCTGTATCACCCGGTCGCCAGAGCGGTGTTGTAACCACTACGCTAGCGCGGCTCCTAAGCAGTGCTTTAAATACCAGAATAATTTAGAGGGTACTGATCAGTATTCTTCACAAATGACCATTCTTCGTCCTCAAAAATGTTTTGTTTTGTTAGTTGTTTTTATCAGTGCTGAAGCAAGGTTTTCATTTTTCAGGTGCTGTGTAACTGTGCATACCAGCCCACCTAGCACTTTTTCTAGGCATACATATCTGTGTTTATAATTTTGGGCTGTGAATAATTTTCCATTTCAAAGTTAATAATCTGTATATTTTTTCTTTCACTTATCATATATAACAACATGGGGAGCATGGTAATGGAAAATCTGTAAAACCGTGACTTCATTGCCTGGTCATGTAATGGACAGAGACCACGACCTTATTGTTACACCAATTGGAATACCACTTGACAAACTGAGAAAGGAAACAGGAGCTGTCATCTTGTTACACAGAAATGTATTACCCTGGAACAGAATATGTCATTGAACATGACTCACAGTTCAATGACTGCAATGTAACTTATTCAAAGCAAAGTTATAGATGTAGTGAATTCAGATGAAACTGTTCACATATCTCATGTGCCATTTATCACATCGGATATTAACTTGCTGTTTAAATTTAATCATAAGCATTTCTCTGGAAACCTGTTGATAGCATTACAAGGTGAGTCCTTGTTCTAGAAACATTTCTCTGGAAACCTGTTGATAGCATTACAAGATAGTCCTTGTTCTAGAAACATTTCTCTGGAAACCTGTTGATAGCATTACAAGGTAGACCTTGTTCTAGAAACATTTCTCTGGAAACCTGTTGATAGCATTACAAGGTAGACCTTGTTCTAGAAACATTTCTCTGGAAACCTGTTGATAGCATTACAAGGTAGACCTTGTTCTAGAAACATTTCTCTGGAAACCTGTTGATAGCAAGCATTACAAGGTAGTCCTTGTTCTAGAAACATTTCTCTGAAAACCTGTTGATAGCATTACAAGGTAGTTCTTGTTCTAGAAACATTTCTCTGGAAACCTGTTGATAGCATTACAAGGTAGACCTTGTTCTAGAATCCCCACGGTAAGAGAGGTAGAGGCAGACCGTAGAACACCTGGAGTCTGACATGAAAGGAATGAGGGTGACATGGAAAGAACCTGAGCTGATGGCACAGGACAGGAAGACTTGGTATAACTTTGTTGAAGGTCGGTGCACCCTTGTGACAACTTGCCCAATCTTCTCTTCATTTTTTTTATTATTTACGTGACATCGTTTTTTTCTCATCCTCAATGCATAATCGCAAAGTCCCGGGAATTGTCACTGGCGGAAATTCTCCTAGCATTCAGTATTTCCTCCTCGCTATTTTTAGATACGACGTCATTGTTGACCAATGACCTCGGTAGCTAGGAACCTGTTTTAATTTAAGACTGCTTAAGCTGATAAAACCAGTTTATGCCACTTTAGGAAGACCCCACGTGACTTTTAACGCTATTGATTGGAGCGTTTATTTGACGCTAATGTCACATGATGCACGCTATGGATCACGTGTCCAAGCGGAAATGTCCTGCTAAAAGTGCGCCAAACACGAGCAATCTTCACTTGCCCGGAACCCTTGAGACAGCTAGGTCTAACCCAATTATCGGCGAATTCTCGCATTAAAAGCACTGAAGCCACGTGTCTAATTGCGGGTTAGCGTCCATCTTTGAGTAGTCTATGGTGGAGCCTTGCACGACAGTCCAATCTCAGCGCAGAATACGGAGTCGAGCACAGAGAAGGCAAATCCGAACCATTCAAGACCTACCGGGGCAACGTCAGGAGACCGGAGAACTAACCACACTTCACTATCAGCCGGGGGCTGAAAAGCTAAGTCCACGACAAAGGAAACTCACCTAATCAATGCCACAAAGTTTAGTCATCCATGATGAAAAACACGTGAAAATTGTGAGACACATAATACATACAGCAGACACTAATTCCATCGACAATACTATCATTCACCATCTATTCACTTTATTGCAATAAACCAATTGGGTGTATATACTGTACCCCACGCTTTGTTCCTTCCATTAGATGTTGAATATTGTCTATGTTTATCTTCCTTTATAAGGGAGGGGGGGCTCGTAAAATATAATATAATTTAAAGAATAATAATAATAGATAACTGAGAAGGGGACGACGGTAGCGAGAGACCAAATATCTCCTTACAATCTTTTCCAGACCTGTCGAGTTAGGAGAATTTACCCTCTTCGTCACCCTTCGGAAGTGGGAAAACCCAGCAGGGATTCCTTGAGCCAAATCTTCCACATCAGATCTATTATTTCCTCTAAATAATTCTCTTATCCTTTAAACGCTACGTGACACTGGTGTCTCGGTCCGGGATTTGAACTTATGTATTTTATCATACCTCTGGGATAGTATCATCCATTCAGTCATTACAGTATACCATTTTAACACATGTATTTTTCACACAGTGAGCTCTAGAAAGACAGAAAACATTTTTTTCTAGAAATTCAGGCATTGATTGGTGAATCCCTTTATATATGTTGTGTTTAATTAAGTTAGTTCTTGATTTTGTATTTCATTGAATTACAGACCTTAAGTCTCCATAACTGTAGTAATTTCATTCTACAGCAGTCGGATAAATAATTAGTATTTACTTGTTGCTAGAAATACTATTGGAAGGTAGCACTAGCTTACTCAGTGTGGACTTTAACTGCAAAAGATGGCTGAAATAGTTAAGCTTAAGGCAGCACTAGGGGAGGCCGGTCGAGATCTAGGTTATAGTGGGGTGGACCTTGCAAATTATGTCAGTGTCGAGACTGATAAGTATTACGCTCGAGAAACAGCGAAAGCTGAAAGAGAAGAGCGAATAAAGTTAGCAGAAATAGATGAGAGGATAAAAGCTGTAGACGCTAGAGAAAGAAGCGAGAGAGATGAACGCGAGCATGCATTGAAGATGAAGCAGTTAGAGATGCAGGGACAAGCTCAAAGAGTTGAACCAGTAGCCGGTGCGACAGCATCTACCTCCTCAGGCAACCTATCGCCACGGTCAGATGATATGCCTTCCTTGCACGCAGGGGGCACCGGACCTTTGCCATCCTCACTCATGTCAACTTTGGGACCTTTGACGTTTCCATTTGAAGCTTTCTCGGAACAAGCCGACTCGATCGATAGGTATCTCGACAAATTTGAGAAGTTTGCCACCACGTTTGGTTTGGAGAAGAGCAAATGGAACCTGAAACTGTCGCAAGGGCTTAGAGGAACTGCTTATGACGTGTATAGCAAGCTTCCTCCAGGTTTACAGGATGACTACGACTCTTTGAAAAAGGCACTATTGGTTCGTTATGAGCTACATGCTGACGCCTATAGGAAGAGGTTCCGTAACTCTAGGAGGGAAGTCGGAGAGAACTTTGCTCAGTTTGCTGCGAGACTGGATTCCTACGTGGAGAAGTGGGGTGCCCTAGGGAATTTTACTCATGATTGGGAAGGCCTGAAGGAAATGGTCATGATCGAACAACTGAAGGACACCATGACTTCCGACATGAGAAGATTCCTGACAGAGAATGGGGCCAGCACTTTAGAATCCATAGTCCAGTTAGCGGAACGATATCAGGCAGCACTATCAGAGAATCCACCACCCAGACGGAAACAACCAGATTACGTACCTAGACAGACAGCTCAGTCACACATGGACCCCCAAGTGAAACCACCGTATACTAACTTCAAAAAAGCCTGACAAGCCAGACTACAAGACTACTCAGAGATCTAATTTCCAGCAGCAGAGGCAAGGGGAAAAAAAAAATGGTGTAAGCACTGTAGAACCATCACCCACAATACGCAGGAGTGCAACCGGAAAAACCCACCTCATCATGCTGCCTGCTTACGTAAAAGTGCCGCAAGGGGAAATGGACCGGAAGAACCTCTGGACAAACCCCGACATCCCCCGGTCGTTGAGACAGTCCTCGTAAATGACCAAGAGGTGACCTGCCTTTATGATACAGGCCTTGCATTCGACGCAGTTGTCTGTGCATCCCTAGTCAAGCCTGACCAGATGACAGAAGACACTATAGAAATACAAGGACCTACTAAAAGTGCAGCACCTATGCGTTTGGCCATAGCCAAGATTAAGGTCAAATCAAAATATGTGACTGGGGAAATCCGTGCAGCGATCTTGGACGACCCTATTTATCCCTTGATCTTAGGGTGTAGGTATGTGTTCTTGGGAGAACCCATTCACCCTCTGGTTGTGGCGGCTGTCACCACTAGAGGACAGGCCAAACGGAATACGGAGTTGGAATCCCCACCCAACATCCTTCCTGAGGAATTAAAAAAGGCACAAACGGAGGATCAATCTCTAGCACCCTGCTACAAAAAAACTACCGAGAGCGCACACTCCTCTCCAAAAGGGAGACTTCTACAAGAAAAATGGGCTGTTGCATCGGAAAGCAGGAAATGGAGGACAGGAACATGGGCAACTTGTGGTTCCATCAGCATACCGAGCCCAGGTCCTAGAAATGGGCCATGCCCTTCCGTTTAGTGGCCACATGGGCATAAGTGCCACGATTCAGCGTATTTCATGTCATTATTATTGGCCAGGTATCAACGCCGATATCCAGAGATATGTGAAATCATGCCCGCAGTGCCAGAGGACAGCGCCGAAACACTGGACGGCCCCAGCCACTCTGGGAGAAATGCCAATCTTGGGCACACCCTTCGAACGAGTAGCGGTGGATATTATGGGTCCACTTACTCGTAGCAAAAAGAGAAACAGTTATATACTCACGTTAGTGGATTGTTGCTCCATGTGGGCAGAGGCAATTGCTATGCCCGCCTGTGATTCTAAGCATGTTGCTGAGGCTCTGCTCACCATATTTACTCGGCTAGGGTTTCCGTCACAGATCCTGACAGATAATGGTTCCCAATTCCGAGGAAAACTCACCGAGGAAGTGTTTAGGATATTTCAGGCCCGACATATCCACACCTCTCCCTACCACCCCCCAGGCAAATGGCCAGGTGGAGCGGTTTAACGGGACCCTTATTTCCATCCTTCGGAAACTTGCGCAGGAAAAAAAAACCAGAGAGCTGGGATCAATACTTACCCGCAGCACTATTTGCTTACCGCGAAGTACCCCACAATTCTACTGGGATGCCTCCTGCCACATTGCTGTTTGGTAGACCTATAAAAGGACCTTTAGAGGCACTGTTACGTACTTGGACAGATGATAAAGCTGATGAGACGGTCACCTCTGCATCCCAATACGTGAAGGAGTTGACCCAACGCCTTAAAAACAGGATGGGAACTGGCAAAGGAAAATGTACGCCGTGCCCGTCGTAAACATGCGCGTTACTACAACCGCACTGCGAAGGATAGGGAGCTAGAAGTAGGAGAACAGGTATTATTACTCCTGCCCAGTAGCAATAATAAATTGCAAATCGGGTGGAGAGGTCCATATAAAATTGTTGAGAAAATGTCGCGCACCAATTACAAGATTGCATAAAGGGGAAGCAGAAAATTTACCACATAAACCTGCTGAAGCGATATTATGAAAGACCAGGTGCAGAACCAGCACATTTCCTGACACTGGCTATTGCGACGGAAACTGAGGCAGAACCCCTGACCTCCTGTGAATACCCTCTTCGTCAGTGCGAAACTCATCAAGATGTTCAGATTAGTTCAACTTTAACGGAGGATCAGCAGGCACGGGTTCAACAGTTGTTGAGAAAACACCCTAGTACACTCACGGATAAACCTGGCATGACCAACCTGATAGAATTTGATATGAAGCTAACAGACCTCGCCCCGGTACGAGTTAAGAACTATCCTGTTCCTTATGCTAAAGCAAAGGCATTGAGTGAGGAAATCGAGTAGTACCTGCTTAAGGAAAATATTATCTCAAAACCCGAGTCGCCCTATAGTCCGAGTGTAGTGTTGCTTAGAAAATCCACAGGAGAACATCGCCTCTGCATAGACTACCGAAGGCTCAACGCTGTAACGGAATTTCAAGCGGAGCCCTTACCGGATCAGAATCAGCTTTTCACCAAGCTGAGTAGAGCACGATACTTTTCGAAGATAGACCTTAGCAAAGGGTACTACCAGATCCCGGTAAAAGAGGAAATTCGACATATGTTAGCATTTAGTACTTCTGAAGGGCATTACGAGTTTAATGTATTGCCATTTGGGCTAAGCAACGCCCCAAGCGTCTTTACTCGTATGATGAGGAAGCTACTGGAACCCCTGAACCACCCTGGGATAAGTAATTTCATGGACGACATACTTATTGCCACGAACACCTTTGAGGAGCACCTGGACGCAGTTTCCCTACTCTTCGAAAGACTTAGAGAAACAGGACTCACCGCTCGCCCTACAAAATGTCAAATTGCCTGCGAGCAACTAGAATTCCTGGGACACACTATCTCGCATGGATGCATGTTCCCAGATGCGCGTAATATTGAGAAGTTACAGCGGGCCCCACGACCCCAGACTAAAAAGGATGTAAGGTCATTTGTGTCTCTATGTGGCTTCTACCAGAGATATATTAAAGATTTTAATACCCTGAGTGCGCCATTGACCGCATTAACCAAGAATGGGAACCCGGACAAAGTAACCTGGACAGCGGAGTACGAAAATGCCTACACGCTGCTGAAGGAGAAACTCACAGCTAGGCCAATTCTGCGACTGCCTGACTTAACTCTGAACTTTACGCTGCGAACAGATGCTAGCAATATAGGGATAGGAGCCACTCTCCTGCAGCCTAGTGATAGACCTTCTGCAACTCTATTCCCCATCGCATATGCTAGTAGGAAATTGAACCCTGCTGAACAGAACTACTCTACCATCGAACGAGAATGTCTGTCGCTAATATGGGCTGTGCAGAAGTTTCAACCATATTTATACGGGAAAAAGTTCACGGTGCAGTGTGATCACCAACCGTTGATATTTCTTGCAGCGTCGAAGAACCTTAATGCCCGGCTTATGAGATGGTCACTCCTGTTGCAGCCATATTCCTTTCACATAGAATACATACCTGGGAAGAACAACGTAGGGGCAGATTTTTTGAGCAGACATCCGGACGCAACCGAGGAGATATGAGAAACTGGAAAAGAAGAGGAAGACAGGACAAGAGGAGTTGGACGGAACGTCAAACTTGAGGAGGGGCTTGTGTGACAACTTGCCCAATCTTCTCTTCATTTTTTTTATTATTTACGTGACATCGTTTTTTTCTCATCCTCAATGCATAATCGCAAAGTCCCGGGAATTGTCACTGGCGGAAATTCTCCTAGCATTCAGTATTTCCTCCTCGCTATTTTTAGATACGACGTCATTGTTGACCAATGACCTCGGTAGCTAGGAACCTGTTTTAATTTAAGACTGCTTAAGCTGATAAAACCAGTTTATGCCACTTTAGGAAGACCCCACGTGACTTTTAACGCTATTGATTGGAGCGTTTATTTGACGCTAATGTCACATGATGCACGCTATGGATCACGTGTCCAAGCGGAAATGTCCTGCTAAAAGTGCGCCAAACACGAGCAATCTTCACTTGCCCGGAACCCTTGAGACAGCTAGGTCTAACCCAATTATCGGCGAATTCTCGCATTAAAAGCACTGAAGCCACGTGTCTAATTGCGGGTTAGCGTCCATCTTTGAGTAGTCTATGGTGGAGCCTTGCACGACAGTCCAATCTCAGCGCAGAATACGGAGTCGAGCACAGAGAAGGCAAATCCGAACCATTCAAGACCTACCGGGGCAACGTCAGGAGACCGGAGAACTAACCACACTTCACTATCAGCCGGGGGCTGAAAAGCTAAGTCCACGACAAAGGAAACTCACCTAATCAATGCCACAAAGTTTAGTCATCCATGATGAAAAACACGTGAATTGTGAGACACATAATACATACAGCAGACACTAATTCCATCGACAATACTATCATTCACCATCTATTCACTTTATTGCAATAAACCAATTGGGTGTATATACTGTACCCCACGCTTTGTTCCTTCCATTAGATGTTGAATATTGTCTATGTTTATCTTCCTTTATAAGGGAGGGGGGGCTCGTAAAATATAATATAATTTAAAGAATAATAATAATAGATAACTGAGAAGGGGACGACGGTAGCGAGAGACCAAATATCTCCTTACAATCTTTTCCAGACCTGTCGAGTTAGGAGAATTTACCCTCTTCGTCACCCTTCGGAAGTGGGAAAACCCAGCAGGGATTCCTTGAGCCAAATCTTCCACATCAGATCTATTATTTCCTCTAAATAATTCTCTTATCCTTTAAACGCTACGTGACAACCCTGGGGATCTGAAGTGAATGAGTTCTCTGTTGTTGGCCTATTCTGTTGCTATCAACCATTCGCAGGGTCAGATTTTAGGCAAAATCTCTTTACTTACCTAAACCAGTTTTTAATCATGATCAACTTCACACAAGTTTCTCGTGACTGAAATCATTTGACTCTCATAAATTTTGTATCAGCTAATTTTTCAAATGTGTTTATAAAGAGATTTTTGTGTGCTAAATAATAAAAGTACTAGCACACAGATGCTCTGCGGTTTCAAAGCTAATTATTGTTTATTTGGCTAGTATGAAATGTGCATGTCCACACACACACACACAAGCTGTACAGACAAAGCTGGAAAGAATGTTGGAGAAAAGATATCAGTAACACAAAAAAATGTAAACATAAAAATAGAAACAAAAAGTTCACTAAAACAAATGAGGCTTAATTATTTACCGAATATTTCAAAGAATAGCGAGTGAAAATATTTTTGGTTTTTCAAGACTAAAAAAAAAATAAAAAAACAATCAGGTACAATCCACACACAACCTCAGAATGAAGGCGCTAGAATGCAGAATAATAAGAAGGATTAATAGAGTGTATGAAACTTGTCAGAGAAATTTATGACTACAGGTATGGGATCTGTTAGCTGGATTTATTGGAACCTGCTCTTTTTAAAAAAATGAGTTTTCCTTAATTAACTAAAACGTCACATGTAAATCTTTTACTCCTGTCCATCTTTGCTCCTCAAGGCAACCCCCATGCAGGAAGCCTACACAAAAGCACTTCATATGATGATAGGAAACTCTATACAGAGCGATACGAAAGGAGGCAATCTGATCATCAGAAGCATTCCCCCCGTTGAACAAGTGTTTCGGCCCTTTATTCTCCTTTACACTTTAGGGGGGTGGCGGGCCCACCTGGGTCATGACTCCCAAGTGTCTCCGCCTCCTGTTGTCTTATGTAGAAAATGAACCCACTCTACCTTGGTTTTAGCTTTAAAATCCACAATCCTGCCAGCCGGAGGCAATTGTGAAAGTAACCCTTATGTTGGAAACAAATTATTGTGCCAGTAGTGGTTTCTGGAGTAATTTATTTTGCCTGGTAGAATCACCAACCCAGGTCCTGTTCCTTGGTCTGATCTTGAGAATTGAATGATGTTCCTCATGGAATGCCTTTCATTATTTGGCTTAAATACTAACTGTCTGAGACGGCTTTCTATTTCATTGTTTCTGTTCTTAAAATCATAATTATTTTTAATGTTTTCTATTTGCTTATATTTGATTTATTCATTAAAAAAAATAATGTTTTCATATATATATATATATATACTTACTTACTTACTTAGTCGTTCCCCTTCTACCGTGAGGTGTAGAGGTTTGGAAGAGAGAGCGCCAGACTATTCTATCGGCTGTCTTCCTCCTGGCCTGGTTCCATTCTAGTCCTCGGTCCTTCAAAGATTGTCTAATGTTGTCCTCCCAGCGGACTCTAGGTCGTCCTCGGGGTCTGGATCCTTGGCTCTTTGTTTCCCATGCTTGTCGTGGTAGCCGATCTTCTCCCATTCTGCAGACATGGCCAAACCATCTTAGTTGGGACTGTTCTACTTGGGTCTGTAGGGGGTGGCATTTTAGGCCTTGACGTATCGTCTGGTTGCGTACCATGTCTCTTCTTGTTACTTCAACCACCTTCCTCAGATACCTCATTTCTGAGGTTTGGATCTGGCTTTTATGGGTTGTAGTCATTGCCCATGACTCGCATCCATATGTCAAGACTGGGACATAGGTGGAGCGGTATACAGCCATCTTCGTTTTCTTACCAACCTCTCTCTTGCTGAGGAATCCTCGATTTATGGCCTGAAAAAAGTCTCCCAGCTGCTGCTTTTCGAGTGGCCAACTCTTCTTTGATGTCTCCCTTTCGGTCTGTAATAGCTCCGAGGTATTTAAAGTGGTCGACCTGCTCCAGGACCTGTTCTCCCAGCTTAATCTGATGTCTTCTTTCTTCTCGTGATACCACCATGGATTTTGTTTTAGAGCTGCTTATGACCATCCCTCTCTTCTCCAGCTCTTCCTTCCAGACTTGCAGGTTGGATTGGAGATGTGCCTCTGATTTAGCAATCAGGGCAACATCATCAGCAAATGCCAGCTCTGAAATATAGACCTGTCTCATCTTCCAGTACCCCACTGAATACTTTCTTGTTCTCTCCTTACATGCCTTGATGACATCGTCCATAAGGAGTATGAAGAGGTAAGGTGATAGGATATCACCTTGTCATACACCAGTGGTGGTCCTGAACTCTTCTGACTTATGGTTTGCTGTCCTCACATAATTTCTGCAAGACTTGTAGAAGCTCTGTATAGCATGAATCAGAGGTGCTGGAATATTCTTCCTTGCCAAACAGTCCCAAAGTTTGCTCCAAGAGACCCTGTCAAACGCCTTTTCCAGATCTATGAAACAAAGATGGATCTCACTCTTATACTCAAGGGCCTTTTCACTCAGCTGTCTGAGTGTGAAGATTAGGTCTAGGTGCTTAGTCTCCCTCAGCAAATGTCGAAGAGTATAAATGCTAATTGTACCTGTAGCACACTGGTTGTACATAAATAATAAGGGGCTGCTGTAAAACTGGTAAGAGAATAAATATATAACAAATAAAACGGTATTGAATCAGTTTTACAAATTAACGGTACATAGGAAACATGGGACGTTTCAGGTTTCACTCTTGGTTGTACATACGACGGATGCATCCTCTCTCACTTCCTTTTCTGCTAGTCCCACGTTTGATGCCAAACTCCAACAGCCTCAGCCTTGTTGATTCATCCATTGCAGTTTCATTATCCAGCAGGCGATCATTAATAGCCCTTAGTATCTCTCCCTTATCCATGTCCAGTGTCCCCACTTTGGGTGCTCTCGAGGCCAGTCTGTCAGCTCTCTCATTGCCACATACCCCTGCATGACCAGGACAGTAGATCCACACCAGTTCTTCAAGACTTGAGGATTCTATTGATGTTTTCCATTCCTGCAGCAGCCATCCATTCTGAACTTTCTGAAGCATGGCTCGAGTCTGACCATATAAATGCCCTGGTTGATGGAGTTTCAGACAGCTACCTTAGTGCTGCAGTAACTGCCTCTACCTCCATTCTCATGCTGGAGGTTGTTGTCATGTAGGTTCCACTCTATTCAGCGACAACCCTGCCCTTTATTCTCGCAGAGAAGCCCCATCCTGATTTCTCACCACACACTACAGACCCATCAGTGTATACAATGGTCATCACAAGCATGATCACTTATCAGCTGATTAATCTCCAGCTCTGCTTTTCCATTGCCCCAAGATCTGCACTCTCTGCCAAGTCTAATGATGACCTGCTGGTAGTTTATCCAGGTCTCCCCTGACTTACTCCACTCTTTGAATACATTTTCAACCCTGGTCACCTGACCAATCGTAGCCTCTGCCTGTGCCATCCATGACATCCCCGTCTTGATTCTTGCTCCTTTGATATCAGCTGCATCCTCATGTAGGGGGTGTCTTGTCAGTGGTTACCCACATATATGCTTTTGCCTGGGCCATCACATATCTGGATCTAATCGACAGCAATCCGAGCATGTATCTCATTGTCACAATGGGGGTATCACGCGAACAGCCCAAAACTAGTCGCATTCCTTCATTTTGAATGCATTCCAGTCATTCACACTGTGACACTGACAGCATGAGTATTCCTAGCCCATACTCGGTTACTGAAATCACGAGCTGATGATACAGGAGAAACAATAGTCTCTGTTCCAAGCGCGCAGCAACCATTGTCTTTAAGGCTGCCAGTCCTTGCTTGCACTTCTGTATGATCAGTTCGACATGACACTTGAATGATAGCCCACAATCAAACGTTACTCCTAGATGCTTCAGCTTGTCTTGCCTTTCAATGTTCTGCCCATTGAAAGTGATGTCTGGAAGATCTGCTTTCACTATGGAGTTGTTCAAAGAGCACCACATCACACAGGCCTTGTTGGGATTGACCTTTGGTCTGCTTTCCTCACACCATTTAGAAACCACCTGTAGTGTCTCTTGTATGCCTTGGACCATTTCCTGTCTGTCTGGGGTAGTCAAACTTTTTTTTTTCCTTAAGGCCACAATTAGTACATTTAGTGTTATTCACACCAGTTTTTACTGTGGTCCCTTGTAAGAAAAAAAAAATTATGCAATCGTGCATTACGTAATTTTCAAACAAATAAAGAAGAATAACGTCATATAAAAACTTGTTTAAATGTTTTAATAGTATCCCTAGCTTTATCTTCTACCTAGGACTAGTGATTAGATGTTACGGTAGGTCTAGTTTTGTTGCTTTTTGATCGGCCAGAATATGACTAAGCCCACTCAAACTAAATCGAATGTGTCTAGCTTTTCAGCACCGATTCCGTATTTTGACAACAAACTGTGACTACCAAACAATCATCATCAATATCAGCAATGTTTCAAAGTAGTTTGACACAATTATTTGCTTAGGAGACTTAGAAAATGTAAATATAAAGCGTGACATATTTCTCTAGAAATGACAACGAAAAATGCAAACTCGCGAATTGTCACACAAATTGTGATAATAACATCAAAACACGATTTTTTATTAATTAGTTGTTTAAATAGTAGCGGAAGTCATTCTATGAGTTTTAAAATATGAACTGCATTAAACGGGCGATTCTTGGGGTTTAATCGTGATAAAGTAAAAACAACGCTCTGAGCGTTGCGCTGGCACGGCAAGTTGAATTTTGCAATGCTCAGAGCGTTGGTCTGGAGTCAAAGAGTTAAGGCAGCTGCTATCCAAGTGTTTACACCACATGCCATTATACAGTCTATTAGGGTTGCAAAGGCCACACTGTTATAAGCATCCTCTAGGACCTAGGTCAATTGCGACAGCCACCATTTCTCTTTTACCCTGGAATCCCTCGTACACATTGTACGCAAACGTTCCAGCGTTACCCCATGTTGTTTTCATAGGCCTATAGCTACCCAGGGTATCAGGAAGGATGTGTGCATTTTTGCGGTGGCTCAGTACTTGTCTTGCAACTATCTTTTCAAGTAATTTACCATAGACATTCTGTAGTGTGGGGTCTTTGCCAGGTTTAGGAAGTGGCCGAAGATAACTGTGTAGCCAGTCAACTGGCACCTCAGCATTCTATTTGCTGGTATTGAAATTGCTCAACATATTTATAATGGCTGTGTTGTCAAGCTGTTTAATGTGATGGTATTGTATGGTATTGCTGTAGCAATAAGCCCCTGGTATCTGGTCTTCACTTCTGGCTCTTTCAGCTTGTAGGCCTTAATGCTTGTTTCCCCTGTTTGTTTACTTAGCTTCTTGCATGATGTTAGGCAGTTCCTAGGCCGAGTAACTCTTTCAGTTGTTCTTTTAATTGTTAACAAGTAGTGGTCACTTCCAATCTCTGGAATTCAATACTTGAATGTCCGGGATGCTAGAGATGTTTAATGTGATGGTATTGTACACCATCAGGACCTGGAGCAGTGTTTCTGCTGGTCTTCAATGTGTACACCACTTCCTCGACTATGGCATTCTTTGTTGGTTCACACCTATTGTATACATGTGTGCGCTTATGGGGGAACTTTGTGTTTGTAATGATCAGATTCTGCTAAGTGCAGAATCTAAAGAGTCACTTTCCATTGTTATTAAGAGTATCTTCTCCATATCTTCCGATAACTCCACCTCATCTAGCATGGTCATTTCCAACTCTGACATCGAAATCTCCGAGCAGGATTACTTCATCCAGGCAGTCGTCCACTGTCCTTTGAAGCAGCTCGAAGAATTCCTCCTTGACCTCTGCTCGCTCATCTTCATTTGGCCCATACACAATGACAAGGTTGACTATGGTTTCTCCTTCTTTTAGTTTTAGGACCATAATGCGTTCCGAAACAGAGTTCCATCCCTTGATACTATCCCTTTGGTTTTTGGCCACAATACAACCCACGACCCCTTTAGCTCTTTTAGATGTGGGGACACCACTGTCGAGCAGCGTGTCGCCATCGAGATCCTTCAGGATTTCTAATTTGGCTTTCCTCATCTCTTCCACCAGCTCCTCTTCCTTCCCATTTATACTTCTTGTGTTCCATAAGTCGTAGTCCATTCCAGTTCGTCGCCTTTAGAATCAGTACGGTTTTCTCTTATGTTTCTCGTAATCTGGTTTTTTAAGACAAACGGGTGATTGGCCTGTTGTGCCTTTGCATGATGGAGGGGCTGCCTCCATCCTCCTTTTTCAGCCGGGCTAGGGACCGGCCAAGGTGGAGTTATATCAAAGGTTAACACTAAATAAGACATAAACCCTCAGCTCTATCATGTATAGGCCTTCAACAAATTCATGCCCAACTGTTCTGTGCCATTTGTTCAAGATCATTCCATGTCTTTACCACTTTCTTGGCTGTCTCCAATAGGCCTCCCTGTCTATTTCTTTTTATCTTGGGTATTCCAGAACAAAAACTGTCTTGTTTTCTCGGTGTGGGACCCAAAGACGCAGCAACAGAGAATGCAGTCAGCGACCCATAGCTTGACTGCTTGTGTCAGCGAACCAGAGCTGACCAAGACCCTACTCTACCTCCAAGTGGTGATCCTGGAAACAGGCTGCATCACTGCAGTCTGGCTGAGAGAGTAGGGATCGAAAAGGGAAGACAAACCCGGTCCCAAAAAATGCCGTGCTGAAGTTGGATGTGTCAGCCGAAAGGCGCAGATATCGCAGCTTCGCTGTAAACAGACACAACGCAACCAACGTCCTTTTCAGGACAAACAAGGAAGGAAGAAGAAGTTTACTCGGTGTATGTCCTACCCAGTGTCAACATTTTTTATACTCCATGTGTTACTAGTGTAACATCTCACAGATATTGCCAATATATGAAATAAATGTGTTAAGCCAATAACTACATTCTATGATAAATATTATAACTGTCAGTTGTTTCTTTGTATGCTTCATAGCTGAGGTCAGCTGACAAGTACATTACTGGCTTATTGAATTGTGGCCATTGGCATATACTCTGATGATGTATAGTGGGTGATATGAGTAAATATCATATCATGTTTTGTATTCGATCACTTCCTGATATATATTGTTTACACACGGTATCCCGTGGTTGCAGGAAGTGACGTCTTGACTCCTGCTTTGAATTGACAGCAGATGTCAGTTTCGATTTGGGACAAGCTAGCGTCTCTAACAGTCAGTCTGCTTGTGTCGTTTGACCAGTATGCAAGGAATGTGTCCAGTAGGACCTGCTTTTAAAATGTGTTAATTGCCTTTGGGCATATTTATATTTCACCTGCAAGATCGATTACCATCACTGCCTTATGCTTTCATCTAATAGTATAATGTCAGATTAGTCTTAGCAGTGTGTATGGAATTCTTGGGCACGTAAGTTGACTGTACCATTAAAATGGAGAGTATCATAATCAAGGACAGTAGAGACATGTGCTAGTAAAAGCTACGATGTCATATCATACTCAAATGGAGTAATGTGCTAATAAATATTTGTGAATCGTGCCAAGAAGTTGAGCCTTGTTAATGAGTACCTGAGGTGCGGGCCAGGGAGATTGTGTGTGACTGGCCAAACTTAAATACATATGCTATAATCCCTCAAACGGGATATGCAAGGGGAACCCTGGAGGGTACTCAGCAGGCCACAGTAATACGGAGTGTCAAGCCTGAAGTCTAATGCACTCTTACCACAGGACGTCGGGAGGACGGATCCTGAAAGAATAAACATTCTTAAAATTTACCCGCACCAGTTTCTGGGGGCCAAAGCCATTGGATGCCTTACAAGCCTAAGAGCGCCTAACGAATCTAGGACTGTTTTTTCAAAATGGCGGCACGCATCGTCTGCCAGACTGTTTTATGAATGGAAGGGATTTCCATCATCATGAATGTGCCTCAAGTTGTCACTAAGTTATAAAAGTGACCTGTTATTACTCAGAAGTGGAGGGGAACTGCGGTAAGACGTGGAATACGATGGATGGGTTTGAAAAAAAATCGAAAAAAGGTGATTCGTCTTACGAGGACAAAAGATAAAGAAAATAGTCTACGTTACGGCCACAAGGCCTTCGTCAGGAAAGGAAAGAAAGTGAAGGCTAGATAGGACACATAAAAACTAAATAAAATAAAAACTGGGTACTTCCCTGAAGGCAAGAACCGAAATTCTATCAAAATCGCTGACTGTTTGTAAGCGCGTGGCTGAACAGAAAAATGACTTCCGCCGCCGGATGTACACAATGCATACTAAGAAACTAAAAAACGAAACCGGAAAATAAACTACCCAACGTGATAAAAGTGGGGACTGGAAATAGAAGGGGACAGAATGAGTGGGAGATAAATAAATATGAAATAAAAAAATGTATATAGCATACAAATAGAAGAATAGGATAAGAGTGGAAAGAGTAAAATAGAGCAAGAGAGGAGAGGGTGACCTCAGACAAAGGTGTGAAAAGTGTTGAGACCGGCTGGTTTTAGACACCCCATGCGGTGAATAAGACGGTTCTCAAGCTGTTCTCGGCTGGCAGTGTCAGAGGAGCAGGATCGGATCGCTGTGACCTGGATGTCGATGGGACCATGGTGGTCAGGACCATTGAAGTGTATAGCAACTGGTGTGGACTTTTGCTGAGCGATGTCATTTAAGTGCTGGCTGAATCTGTCCCCAAGTCGTTTGCCTGTTTGGCCAATATAAGTTTTGCAGCAACGTTTACATATGATCGTATAAATGACATTGCGCGATTCACACGTGAAGCTACTAGTGATGGTGTACGTAGCCTTAGGAAAGGACACCTTCTGGGTTGATATGACATACTTGCACGTGTTGCATCGTGTCCGACCACAGGGTAGTGTGCCAAAGTGAGTGGCATTCTCCTTTGGGAGACGGCTGTGAACAAGAAGATCCTTCAAGTTCTTGTCACGTCTATATGCCACCAAAGGTGCTTCACTGAATACTTTTTGGGTCAGAGGCTCAGCTTGGAGGATAGGGAGGTGGCGGAAAAGGATCTGTTTGACAGTAGTACTGTGAGGGTGATGGGTCAAGATTAATTTGACTCTATCCGAAGTGGATTTATGGTGAGGTTTGAGGGCCTCCAGACGAGAGATGGGGAGCACACGTTGGAGAGCAGAGGTGAGAACATGTTCTGGATAAAGTCTGTTACGGAAGAAATCCAACATCTCATTTGCTCGTAAGTGGAAGTCATCGTCGTCTTGGCATAAACGGCGGAGGCGGAGAAGTTGTGAAAAAGGAAGGGAGTCACGACAGGCCCGAGGATGAGAAGAGGTATACAGGAGGTAGCTGTGGGCATCTGTCGGCTTGTAGTATACTGAGGTATTAAGGCCGGAGGGCATGATAGAAATAGTAATGTCAAGGAAGTTGACAGATACTGTGGAGACGAGGGAGGTGAACTTGATGGTGGGGTGAAAGTGGTTCACAAAGTCGATGAAGCGGTGTAAATCAGTCTCAGACATATCTGTGAGACCTATGCCATCATCGATATATCTGCGGTAAAACCCAGGGAAAGGACCGGAGTATTGTTGCCATATCTGATGCTCCAAGTGGCCCATGAATAGACAGGCATAGCTGGGACCCATCTTCGTTCCCATGGCAACACCACTAATTTGGTCAAAAAACTGACCATTGAATTCAAAGGAATTCAGTTGAAGGACCAGTTCAGCAAGACGGAGAAGAGTGACAGTGGATATAGAAGGGCAAGTGCGTTGGTCCAGAAAAAACTGAAGAGCTCGGAGACCATCAGAGTGGGGAATAGAGGTATACAGAGAGCAGACGTCCAGCAAGAAAAGACGGTAGGAGCGGTCTGCTGGGAGTCGGATAGAGGAGAAAGTTGTAAGAGCGTGATTGGTGTCTTTGATGAAGGAGGGAAGATTCTCAACGATAGGCTGGAAAATGCTATCGAGGAAGTCAGAAATGTGTTCAGTAGGACAAGAACAGGCTGAGACAATAGGTCTTCCAGGGTTTTCGATCTTGTGAATTTTGGGGAGCATGTAGAATACAGGCTTGCCCAAAGAGCTGTCATGAATCCTAAGATGAGATGCTTCGGGAGGAAGATCATTACTAGTGATAAGCTGTTTAATCGTGTTGTGTACAATGCGATTGTTAGAGACAGTCGCATCGCTGGTCCTGGACCTGTAAAAAGTGCCATTGGTCAACTGGTTTTTACCTTCACTTAGGTACAAGTCCTTCTGCCAGACGACAATGGCTCCTCCCTTGTCAGCCGGTTTGATGACAATGTCGTCTCTACGGCGAAGAAGGGAGAGAGCACCAGACTCCGCCGAAGTGAGATTGGAATAATGCAATCTACGAGGGCGGAGCTGCTGAATGTCATGGATGGTGTTCTTGATATACAGGTCCAGGGCATGAGAGGCTCCAGGTTTAGGTGTAAAGGGAGGTTTAGTAGAGTCAGAAAAGCGTGCGAAGATGTCGGATTCAGCCTGAGACTGCGGAGTGCTGTCTTTCTCTCTAAAATGGAGCTTCAGCCTCATGCGACGGTGAAACCGATGAACATCCTGGAGGAGATTGTATTGGTCTAGGGTCGGACGAAGAGGAACAAATTTTAGGCCCTTACTGAGAACAGAGCGCTCTCCCTCAGAGAGGGGTAGATCTGGGGGGATGCAGACTACCTGAGTGCATGATGGAGTGGAGGATGGAGGGGTAGCTATGGGGGTAGGGATGAGACGGGATAGTTTATGGTGTTTAGACGTGGAAAGGAACTCATGCAGCTGCCGGTTCAGTGTGTGGATAGTGGTGCGTACCATAGAATAGAAAGGGAAGTTGTTGGAGGTGAGACAACGTAAGCGAAGCAGAAGCTGGGTCTGTAGGGCACTGAGGTCTGATAAAAGGCGGGAGTGACTGGCGGCCACTACGCGCATACGTTGAAAGCCACATCTGGTCTCAATTCGTTGTAGGAGACGTTGTTCCCTAGGATTGAGTGTACCAGCAGATGGATGAAAATTGGAAGAAAATCCATTAGGAAGAATTTTGTGGTGGAGGCAGGTGTGAATAAAGTGGAGATGAGAGGTGAATCTAGTTTTCTTGAAAGTAACGAACGCAAAGTCAATAGCGACACGGGATATATCAGGAGGTAGGGAGCTAAAGCTGGTGGTAACCGACACACGGAGCGAGTTGATAAAATATTTCAGAGAGGGCATAGTGGGGAAAAGTAAAACGTCCAGAAAATAAAAAACGTAAAAAGTGAAATAAATAAAATATAAAACGCTGAAACAGTAAATAAATAGGGTAGATTGCGGTAGGCTAATATAAGGTATGAAGGAAGAATAGGGAAATACGAAAATAAATAGGTGAATAGGATATAAAATACTGAGAAAAGGCGATAGGATAGGATCAGGGAGATAAGCAGGATAGGTAGATAGATATACGAGATAACAGAGACACGGTGCCGTCAAAAAAAATATATATATAATCGAGGAAGTGGAGGGGAACTGCGGTAAGACGTGGAATACGATGGATGGGTTTGAAAAAAAATCGAAAAAAGGTGATTCGTCTTACGAGGACAAAAGATAAAGAAAATAGTCTACGTTACGGCCACAAGGCCTTCGTCAGGAAAGGAAAGAAAGTGAAGGCTAGATAGGACACATAAAAACTAAATAAAATAAAAACTGGGTACTTCCCTGAAGGCAAGAACCGAAATTCTATCAAAATCGCTGACTGTTTGTAAGCGCGTGGCTGAACAGAAAAATGACTTCCGCCGCCGGATGTACACAATGCATACTAAGAAACTAAAAAACGAAACCGGAAAATAAACTACCCAACGTGATAAAAGTGGGGACTGGAAATAGAAGGGGACAGAATGAGTGGGAGATAAATAAATATGAAATAAAAAAATGTATATAGCATACAAATAGAAGAATAGGATAAGAGTGGAAAGAGTAAAATAGAGCAAGAGAGGAGAGGGTGACCTCAGACAAAGGTGTGAAAAGTGTTGAGACCGGCTGGTTTTAGACACCCCATGCGGTGAATAAGACGGTTCTCAAGCTGTTCTTGGCTGGCAGTGTCAGAGGAGCAGGATCGGATCGCTGTGACCTGGATGTCGATGGGACCATGGTGGTCAGGACCATTGAAGTGTATAGCAACTGGTGTGGACTTTTGCTGAGCGATGTCATTTAAGTGCTGGCTGAATCTGTCCCCAAGTCGTTTGCCTGTTTGGCCAATATAAGTTTTGCAGCAACGTTTACATATGATCGTATAAATGACATTGCGCGATTCACACGTGAAGCTACTAGTGATGGTGTACGTAGCCTTAGGAAAGGACACCTTCTGGGTTGATATGACATACTTGCACGTGTTGCATCGTGTCCGACCACAGGGTAGTGTGCCAAAGTGAGTGGCATTCTCCTTTGGGAGACGGCTGTGAACAAGAAGATCCTTCAAGTTCTTGTCACGTCTATATGCCACCAAAGGTGCTTCACTGAATACTTTTTGGGTCAGAGGCTCAGCTTGGAGGATAGGGAGGTGGCGGAAAAGGATCTGTTTGACAGTAGTACTGTGAGGGTGATGGGTCAATCTCACTTCGGCGGAGTCTGGTGCTCTCTCCCTTCTTCACCGTAGAGACGACATTGTCATCAAACCGGCTGACAAGGGAGGAGCCATTGTCGTCTGGCAGAAGGACTTGTACCTAAGTGAAGGTAAAAACCAGTTGACCAATGGCACTTTTTACAGGTCCAGGACCAGCGATGCGACTGTCTCTAACAATCGCATTGTACACAACACGATTAAACAGCTTATCACTAGTAATGATCTTCCTCCCGAAGCATCTCATCTTAGGATTCATGACAGCTCTTTGGGCAAGCCTGTATTCTACATGCTCCCCAAAATTCACAAGATCGAAAACCCTGGAAGACCTATTGTCTCAGCCTGTTCTTGTCCTACTGAACACATTTCTGACTTCCTCGATAGCATTTTCCAGCCTATCGTTGAGAATCTTCCCTCCTTCATCAAAGACACCAATCACGCTCTTACAACTTTCTCCTCTATCCGACTCCCCAGCAGACCGCTCCTACCGTCTTTTCTTGCTGGACGTCTGCTCTCTGTATACCTCTATTCCCCACTCTGATGGTCTCCGAGCTCTTCAGTTTTTTCTGGACCAACGCACTTGCCCTTCTATATCCACTGTCACTCTTCTCCGTCTTGCTGAACTGGTCCTTCAACTGAATTCCTTTGAATTCAATGGTCAGTTTTTTGACCAAATTAGTGGTGTTGCCATGGGAACGAAGATGGGTCCCAGCTATGCCTGTCTATTCATGGGCCACTTGGAGCATCAGATATGGCAACAATACTCCGGTCCTTTCCCTGGGTTTTACCGCAGATATATCGATGATGGCATAGGTCTCACAGATATGTCTGAGACTGATTTACACCGCTTCATCGACTTTGTGAACCACTTTCACCCCACCATCAAGTTCACCTCCCTCGTCTCCACAGTATCTGTCAACTTCCTTGACATTACTATTTCTATCACGCCCTCCGGCCTTAATACCTCAGTATACTACAAGCCGACAGATGCCCACAGCTACCTCCTGTATACCTCTTCTCATCCTCGGGCCTGTCGTGACTCCCTTCCTTTTTCACAACTTCTCCGCCTCCGCCGTTTATGCCAAGACGACGATGACTTCCACTTACGAGCAAATGAGATGTTGGATTTCTTCCGTAACAGACTTTATCCAGAACATGTTCTCACCTCTGCTCTCCAACGTGTGCTCCCCATCTCTCGTCTGGAGGCCCTCAAACCTCACCATAAATCCACTTCGGATAGAGTCAAATTAATCTTGACCCATCACCCTCACAGTACTACTGTCAAACAGATCCTTTTCCGCCACCTCCCTATCCTCCAAGCTGAGCCTCTGACCCAAAAAGTATTCAGTGAAGCACCTTTGGTGGCATATAGACGTGACAAGAACTTGAAGGATCTTCTTGTTCACAGCCGTCTCCCAAAGGAGAATGCCACTCACTTTGGCACACTACCCTGTGGTCGGACACGATGCAACACGTGCAAGTATGTCATATCAACCCAGAAGGTGTCCTTTCCTAAGGCTACGTACACCATCACTAGTAGCTTCACGTGTGAATCGCGCAATGTCATTTATACGATCATATGTAAACGTTGCTGCAAAACTTATATTGGCCAAACAGGCAAACGACTTGGGGACAGATTCAGCCAGCACTTAAATGACATCGCTCAGCAAAAGTCCACACCAGTTGCTATACACTTCAATGGTCCTGACCACCATGGTCCCATCGACATCCAGGTCACAGCGATCCGATCCTGCTCCTCTGACACTGCCAGCCGAGAACAGCTTGAGAACCGTCTTATTCACCGCATGGGGTGTCTAAAACCAGCCGGTCTCAACACTTTTCACACCTTTGTCTGAGGTCACCCTCTCCTCTCTTGCTCTATTTTACTCTTTCCACTCTTATCCTATTCTTCTATTTGTATGCTATATACATTTTTTTATTTCATATTTATTTATCTCCCACTCATTCTGTCCCCTTCTATTTCCAGTCCCCACTTTTATCACGTTGGGTAGTTTATTTTCCGGTTTCGTTTTTTAGTTTCTTAGTATGCATTGTGTACATCCGGCGGCGGAAGTCATTTTTCTGTTCAGCCACGCGCTTACAAACAGTCAGCGATTTTGATAGAATTTCGGTTCTTGCCTTCAGGGAAGTACCCAGTTTTTATTTTATTTAGTTTTTATGTGTCCTATCTAGCCTTCACTTTCTTTCCTTTCCTGACGAAGGCCTTGTGGCCGTAACGTAGACTATTTTCTTTATCTTTTGTCCTCGTAAGACGAATCACACCCGTGTGTTACCGGGGCCCGAAAGGGGAGCAAAGAATAGTAACACTGTCCCCTGCCAAGCATGTCGTAGAAAGCGACTAAGGAGGGTTGGGCATGGGGCCGGTTACCCCATCCTGTAAAAAATTTAAACCACAAAAAAACTTCAACAAATATGGACAAGTCAAATAAAGAAAATAAAACACAGCCATCCAAGACAGGGGAAGGTCCTCTCGCGGGGAGGCGTATGATGCAACACAGAGAAAGCCGAAAGGAGTCTGTGTTGCTGACTAACCTTCTTTCTTCTAGGAGAACTTCCAGATTTGGCACCTGGAATGTTCGGACATTAAACGAACAAGGGAAAGTGGCGCAAGTGGCAGCAGAAATGAGGGAATACAAAATCGAGGTTTTGGGAATGTGTGAAACAAAGTGGAAGGGGGTAGACAGGAAGAAACTCATCACAGGTGAATTGGTGCTGTCCTCAGGACATGAAGACGAAAGTTCATACCACAGTGAAGGGGTAGCTCTTATGTTATCTAAAGAAGCACAGAAAGCACTCATTGAATGGGAAGCTGTTGGACCCAGAATAATAACAGCTACTTTCAAAACAGCTAAAAAGAAAATTCATGTAAATGTCATCCAATGTTATGCACCAACTAATGACAAAGAAGAGTCTGTGAAAGAAGCATTTTATACTAAACTACAGGAAATTATGGATAAAGTAAAAAGAAGAGACATCACAATTTTGATGGGTGACATGAATGCAAAGATAGGTACAGTCAACACCGGATTTGAAGAAGTCATGGGAAAACATGGGCTAGGAGTAATGAATGAAAATGGAGAACTATTCGCAAACTTCTGTGCTTCAAATCAACTGGCTATAGGAGGAAGCATGTTTCCACATAAGAGAATACACAAGGCAACATGGATATCACCAGATCATAGAACAGAAAATCAGATTGATCATATATGCATAAACAAGAAGTTTAGATCATCATTGCAGGATGTAAAGGTATACAGAGGAGCAGATGTGGCATCAGATCACCATCTTCTGATAGCCAAAATAAAAATGAAACTCAAGAGATATGCAACAATGCAAAATTATAGACAACAGTATAATGTAGGACAGCTAAGAAATCAAGAAACAAGAGACAAATTTGCGGTCACAGTATCCAACAAATTCCAAGTGCTCCAACAGCTGGAAGATGTAGAGAATACAGAAGACTATTGGCAGCAGGTCAAAACTGTATGGAAGGAGACATGTGAAGAAATACTGGGGAAAAGGGAAAGACAACAAAAAGCATGGATAACAACAGAAACCATCAATAAGATAAAAGACAGAAAAAACAAGAAAGCAGAGTTAAACACAAGCAAAACCAGAAGTTCCAAAGCCAAGGCTCAAGAAGTGTACACAGAAGCAAACAAAGAAGTAAAAAGAAGTATCAAAAGAGACAAGAGGAAGTATATTGAGGAGTTGGCAAGAGAGGCAGAAGATGCTGCAGCCAAAGGAAATATGAGAGAACTGTATAGCAGCACAAAGAAGCTAACAGGGAAATACAAGCAAACAAGTTGCCTCATAAAAGACAAGAATGGGAAACTGCTCAGCAATATACAAGAGCAAATGAAGAGGTGGACAGAATATTTTGGGGACCTTCTCAATAGACCAGCTCCACAAAACCCGCCGGACATCCAGCCAGCAGAAGAAGAGCTACAAATTAACGGTGAAAGACCAACGAAGGAAGAAATAAAGAAAGCCATAAAGCTTCTAAGAGATGGAAAAGCGTCTGGACCTGATGGCATTCCAGCAGAGGCCATCAAAGCAGATATCGACACGGCTACAGAGATGTTATATAAATTACTTGGTAAAGTCTGGGAAAAGGAAGAGATACCAGCAGAATGGAAGGAAGGATATCTGGTTAAGTTGCCTAAGAAGGGAAATTTACAAGAGTGCACAAATTATAGAGGAATAATGTTACTATCAGTGCCAGGAAAAGTATTAAACAGGATTATCCTTGAGAGATTAAAAGAGTCCATAGACAAGAAACTGAGAGATGAACAAGCAGGTTTTCGACAAAACAGATCATGTACAGACCAGATAGCCACTTTGAGAATAATAGTTGAACAAAGTCTGGAATGGAATTCACCACTATACATCGGATTTGTGGACTACGAAAAGGCATTTGACAGTGTAGACAGAGAATCACTTTGGAAATTGTTGAGGCATTATGGAGTTCCCCTGAAGATCATTAATTTAATAAAGAAAACATATGAAGACATGACATGCAGAGTTCTTCACGAAGGACAGCTTACAGAACCGTTTGGGATAAGAACAGGAGTGCGACAGGGATGCCTCTTGTCTCCATTTCTTTTCTTGCTGGCAATAGATTGGGTTATGAGATCATCGGCAACACACAACAGAAATGGAATCCAGTGGACTCTGACTAAGCAGTTGGATGATCTGGATTTTGCTGATGACTTGGCTCTTCTGTCCCATAGCCGTAATCAGATGCAGGACAAATTGAAAACACTTGATGAGAGGTCACAGCAATTGGGTCTGAAAATACACAGGGAAAAGACAAAAATAATGCGAATAAATGCAGGTAATGATAACAGGGTTGAACTTGAAGAAACACCAATACAAGATGTAGAATCATACACATATCTTGGCAGTAATATAGACAAAGTTGGAGGGACAGACAGCGATATCAAAATAAGAATACAAAAGGCAAGAAGAGCTTTCATTGCATTGGGAAATATATGGAGATCAAGAGAAATAGGATCTAACACGAAAATAAGAATCTTCAACTCAAATGTGAAGTCAGTCCTATTGTATGGCTCAGAGACATGGAGAACAACAAAGACAACAACCAAAAAGCTACAGACTTTCATAAATGGGTGCTTGCGTAGAATAGAGGGATTAAAATGGTATGACAAGGTTACCAACGTGGAACTGATGACAAGAACTAGACAAGTGCCAGTGGAACAAGAAATGAGAAGAAGACGATGGCGATGGATAGGACACACACTGAGAAAACCTGTTGATAGCATTACAAGGCAGTCCTTGTTCTGGAACCCCCAGGGCAAGAGAGGCAGAGGAAGACCAAGAAGTACATGGAGAAGAGAGTTGGAAACAGAGGTGAAAATGATGAGGAGAACATGGAAAGAACTTGAGATGATGGCACGTGACAGGAGGACTTGGCATGTGTTTGTTGAAGGCCTATGCTCCTGTGGGAGTGGAGGGTTATGAATGAAGACGAATCACCTTTTTTCGATTTTTTTTCAAACCCATCCATCGTATTACTCAGAAGTCATAGGAACTGACTATCTTCATTTAAGAAGCAAGTATTATATCAAAAATCATGGACCATAGTGATGTCCTTCGATGTCAGCATGAAGCAATTCTAAGCCTAACCAGATACTAGGCTATTATCATCACTACATCCTTTCCTTGTCGAAGTCTCAAGAGGGATCGTTTTCTTGGCAACAGATAAGTTTATTTATTGTTACATTTAGCTTGGCTGTGAATATAATCTGTTTGCCTGATATCTGACTTCGCCATACATGTGTTTTCATTACGTGTTTTTGGTTTTATAACTAGCGGGCTGGATGGAGGGACTTGGTTTGTGATCATTCAATACCGCGAAAGCTAGGTCGAATGAGCAAATTAAGCGTTCTATAGGGCAGTATCTGTGTGATTCAGATAGAGGACCCAGCATACTCTGCTGGTTGTATAAAAGTTTGCCTCTATTGAATTTAACAGATCCATTTTTGTTAGCTGTGTAGTCATGTCTATCTATTGTTTGTTCTCATAAGTACTGTCATTGTTATATTTTATTTAGTTCGTTGCTTTATTGTTTGTAATATTGTCTAGCCTCATCTCACTATCATTCATTTCTTAGATGTCATAATTGTTGTGATATGCGTCTTGTCTTGTCTATTTGTAATAGAGCATTAGTTTAAATTAATTCATGTATATTTTATAGTCTAGTTATTCCTTTGTTTTCCCATTTGTATTTCCTTTAGTTGCTCTAACCCTGTCTTGCTGTTCTTACTTGTTGTGGTTCTATTTTTTTTTCATTACTCCATATTGTTTAGCTGAATACATCTACTATTGCAATTATAAATTGATCTGAGATTGGTGGAGTGAATATTGAATATAGCTGACATATTCATATACATAAAAGTTAAAATATTGTGTATTATTGATAAACACAAGAATAAGCAACCATGACTTCATTAAAGGATTTATTGAAGATTGGAAAGGAACTTAATTTGGAAGGTCCAGCTTTACAAGCTTATATTCATAAAGAAGTAAACAGACAAGAAGAACTTCGCAAAGAGGAATTGGCAGAAAAAAGAAGACAAGAGGAACTACACAAACAAGAAAAAGAAATTGAATTGGCAGAAAAAAGAAGACAAGAGGAACTGCACAAACAAGAAAAAGAAATTGAATTAGCTGAAAAAAGGAGACAAGAAGAGCTCCGTAAAGAAGAATTGGAGGAAAAAAGGAGATCAGAAGAGTTGGCTCTTGAAAGAGAAAAATTAGCCTATGCCAGATCTCAAGAAGAGAGTAAATCTCAACAAGCTATAAGATTAGCTGAGATTGAACTGGAAAAATTAAAATTACAACAACCACTGTTGCATCCTGGGGTAGGTGAAGATAAAAATAAAGATCATACTACTGCCATAAGGATTAATTTGCCAAAATTTAACGCATCCATAGATGACATTTCATGCTTCCTAAATAGGTTCGAAACTTATTGTGAAGAATATAAGATTGACAAATCTACATGGACATGTAGACTTATGAATTTATTGGTTGGTGAACAATTAACTGTAGTCTCCACTTTGGATGACCAGACTAGAAAGGATTATGAAGCTGTTAAGGTCATTTTATTGCAGAGGTATCAATTAGATGATGAGGGCTATCGTCAGAAATTTCGATCTTTGTACCCTGGTTCTGGAAAAGATTTCACTGAATTTATTTCAGCTGTTAAACTGAATTTTTCTAGATGGATTGAACTATCCAAAACTGAAAAAACTTTTGAGGGTTTGTCAGATTTGATTCTAAGAGACAAGGTTTTGTCATCGATTAGTTCTGATTTTCTTGCGTTCCTACAGGAAAGAAAACCAGAGAACTTAACTAAATTACAAACCTTAGGACGTCAATATCAAGTTGCACATCCTAATAGAGTATTGAGCAAAAACAATGTAAGAGACTCATTACCAGCTGCATCGGCCAGATCATTCCAAGACAATGCACCTAGGTATAGATCTAACAGCATGGATAGGAATCAAAGATTTAAACCATCACATAATTACAGTCAAAATAGAGGTAGATACAATTTTAATAAATACCAACCTCAAAGACATTGGAATTCATATCAGGAGGATAACTTTTATCCACAAACCTCATTTAAGTCCAATAACTGGCAAAATAGAGGAGAATATAACTCAAAAGCAAATAGAGGTCAGAAATCATTTTATAGAGGAAATGATCAAAATGCAAATAAAAGATCTTATCATAACAATACTTCCAGACAATCAAGAAACACTGAAAGTACCAATGCCATTGTTCATGATAATAATCAGAACCATAATGATATTGTAGCACATGCAAATTCATGCAGTGTAGACTTAGCAAATAGTGATAACTGCACTAATTGCAATTCTTTATTTCAGCCTCAAGGAGTGCCAAGATTATTATGCGGACACCCTCTCCCAGTCATGTCATCTTTTGAAAGTACTGGTTCATTGATCTTGAACAGAGGTTTTGTCAATAATAAGTTAGCATCTTTACTCAGGGACACGGGTGCAACCACTGTTGGGGTGCGCAAGGCCTTGGTTGATAAGGTGGATTATACAGGAAAACAAGTGAAATGCATTACTTTTGGTGGGACTGTGGAATATTACCCCACAGCAGAGGTATTTTTGGACACACCTTATTTTACAGGACGAACACTGGTATGCCTCTTGGACAATCCAATTGCTGGAATTATTATGGGAAACATACCTTAATTGCATGAATGTACACAGGAAGATATTGAAATATGGGAAAGACAACATTTATTATGTTCAAATGCTGTGACTACCAGAGCTCAGTCTCGCATGGACAATGATCATCACAAACCAGTCATTGATGTGTTACCTGAGTATCATTCAGAAGATGAAGAAGAAAAGGAAAATAATGTTACCTGTCATTATCAACAGGAAAATAATGATGATATTAAGGTAATCAATGATGTGAATAATGATGATGACAATTTATTTCAGATGGAGCTCATTGATAAGGAAACCTTTATACAAAGACAGAAAGATGATACTTCCTTAAAAAAATATTTTCATATTGCTCATTTGAATGATGTAATGATAGATAACGGTGCAAAACACTGGTATACTATCAAAAATGGGATTTTAGTAAGAAATTATCAATTTGCGAATTCCTTAAAGAAACAGATTATGGTACCAGCTTGTTTTCGACCATTCATTTTACGACATGCACATGACATTGAATGTGCAGGACACTTAGGTGTTGCTAGAACAAAACAAAGAGTTTTGTCATATTTTTTTTGGCCAGGAATTACGAAAGACGTCAAATTATTTTGTCGTACATGTACCATCTGCCAAAGTGTAGCAACCAGAAAACCAAAACATGATGCGCCCATTCAAGCATCTGATATTTCTTTGCGTCCCTTCGCAAAGATGGCCATTGACATTATTGGCCCTTTAAAGGTAACATCAGCCAGAGGTCATCAATATGTGTTGACCTGCATAGATATGTGCACACGCTGGCCAGAAGCTATTCCTTTAAAAACCATCACCACGGTAGATATTGCTGATGCATTATTTTTGATTTTCAGTAGAATAGGTTTTCCTGAAAACATACTGTCTGATAGAGGAACTCAGTTAGTTTCAGATGCTATGAAACAGGTTATGGATATGTTTGGGATTCAAAGATCCCTTAGTTCTATATACCATCCTCAGTCTAATGGGAAAATAGAAGTCCTCAACAGATCTTTAAAACAAATGCTACATAAGGTTACAATTAAATATCCTCAAAATTGGGACAGAGTCCTGCCAGCTATTTTATTTGCTTATAGAGAGATCAAAAATGAACATACAGGCTTTAGTCCATTTGAATTGGTTTTTGGCGCCCGACCACGCGGCCCAATGTCTATATTAAAACAACTTTTAATTGGTGCTGAGATGAACAAGGAGGTTCAGACCTCATATCAGTATGTAGTCAATTTGAGAAAAAAAATAATAGACGCATGCCAGATAGCAGTAGGTTCATCTGAAAAGGCAAAGCTTAGGGCGAGGTTATTCATTAACCAAAACCGCAAATTACGCCAACTTTGGCCTGGTGATGAAGCTTACGTATTATTACCCAGGAAAGATAACAAATTATTAGTCTCATGGAGAGGACCTTACGGGATTGTGGAGAAACTGTCTGATGTTGATTATATTGTCTCAGTAGAGGGAAAAGAAAAAACTTTTCATATCAATATGTTACAGCAGTTTCATACACGTCCACCATATCTGAGACCAGTCTTTGAGGCTCTTGATCAATCTGTCTGTCGTCATTCTTCTTTGGCTGTCATACAGGAAGAAAATTCGGATTTGACTGATGGTAATGACTCATTATTAGTATTACCTAGTCTTCACTACTTGTCTACTGAAAGTTAGAAGGATGTTGACATATCACCAACTCTATCTTCTTCCCAAAAAGAACAGGTTACTTCTATCTTACGTTCTTTTACTGATGTCCTTACTGATGTCCCAGGACACACTGATATCATCGAACATGATATCATTCTGACAGACTTTCAACCCATTAAGTTGAAACCTTACCCTATTCCTATACATTTACAATGTCAGGTTAAAGAGGAACTAGAACAGATGGTGAAATTAAACGTCATTTCTCCATCTCATTCCCCTTATAGTTTTCCGATGATTTTGATCCGGAAAAAAGACAAATCTATACGTATATGCATAGATTTTAGACGTCTAAATTCGGTCACCATCCACGACGCGGAACCACTACCCGTGTTGGAATCTTTATTAGATAAACTAGCTACAGCTACATTTTTTTCTAAATTTGATCTATCTAAAGGCTATTTCCAAGTACCATTAACGGAACGATCCAAGCCTTATACTGCGTTCGCAACCCCATTAGGACTCTTTCAGTTTAACTATATGTCTTTTGGTTTAGTTAACGCACCTGCGACCTTCGTTCGCATGATGAGACGACTCTTCTCTGACAGAGACGACCTTATTACTTACATCGACGACATTTGTATGTTTCATCAATCATGGGATGATCATTTGAGGGGTATTCAATCCTTACTTACCACTCTATGTCGTCATAATTTATCTGCACGTCCATCTAAGACTAAGATTGGATTTCAGGAGATTTCATTTTTAGGTTATAAAGTAGGAGGAGGTTTTTTGAAAACAGATGATACTACTATCTCTAGGATTCTAAACCTAGATATGCCTAAGACCAAAAAACAAGTTAGAAGTATTCTAGGGCTCCTAAACTTTTATCGTAAGTTTATCCCTAATTTTGCAGAGTATACGTCTGTGTTGTCATCACTGGTGAAGAAGGAGTCACCAAATAGGTGTATTTTTAGTCATGATGTTCATGTGACTTTAAATAGATTAAAATGTCTGTTTTCCAAGTTGCCTATATTGAGATTGCCTGATCCTTCTAAACATTTTACTCTTACAGTAGACGCTTCCAAAACGTCTATTGGAGGTTCGCTTTTGCAAGAATGGAAGGGCTGTTTACATCCAACACTTTATGTTAGCAGGAAGCTAACGCCGACGGAGCAACGTTACTCGGTCATTGAGAGAGAGCTACTGGCTCTTGTGTTCTGCTTCTCTAAACTGCAACGTTACCTGCTTGGTGCAAGTTTTACACTCGAGACAGACCAGAGGTACTATCTTACCTGAAAACAGTGAGATTCAAGAATGCTAAAGCAGCGCGTGCCTCACTGGCCCTTCAACCCTACAATTACCAGATTAAACCCATCGCAGGAAAGTTGAACGTGATGGCCGATGTGCTATCCAGGTGTATGAAGCATCCGCTATCGCCAGTTGTCTCCGCAAATGCTGCTTCAATCCAACTTTGATGCTCAATGATAACACTACTTCCTTTGGAACATGTCAGGAATTATTTCGCAAAGGTAGCATCATGAACTAAGGCACATGCCTTCTTTTAACTCATATAGTGCATACTTCAGATATTACAACCACATTGCTTCGTCATGCACTTAAACCGGTTGAAAAACTATAGACACTATGCCAAGCAACATGATGATGATGAATTACTGTTCATCCAAAATCAAGATATATATTCAAGCGTTCGTCATATGATGTCTAATGCAATTGCTCAAGAACAATACTTCGTTACTTCATACACGTTGTACAATGACTTTTGGCAGTATAACAATCCAAGTCGGTGCAATTCAGATACTTTGCTACATTTTCCAAAACTTTTTGCACTAATTAACTGTCTCAAACGTTGTGTAGAAAGGGAAGTAACTAAAATTACTCACTACAAAGTTCAAAAAGGGACATAACCAAGAAATGACATTTCATCATATACGTATGAAATTCTCAAGTACAGAATGGACAATAGTATCTGTGCTGTATATGCTATTCCATGGAAGACAAACATCGACAACCAACATAGATGGAAAATGGATTTTCTTCAATGAACCTTTTCTTTCCGCCATATATACTTAACTAAGGATCAATAACAATGTTATGCGAACTATTGACTCACTCAAACTTTAATTCTTTTAAATACCTCTACAGGAAAAACTGTGTATGGTCTAACATGACCAGTTTTAATAAAACTCGGAATAATATATTGGTTCATTAGTGTATTATTATATGAAGTGAATTACAGTGGTGCTTCCACTTAGATAACCGATATCTTTCATATGTGTAGATATTAAGTAATATATCTTCATATGACATCTCATTAACATTGTCATTCACCACATGACATTGCATACATACAAATGTTAATAATTATTTTGACATATTGTCACAGTCACCACTTATATTTTAACTTGTCTGTCTCATTTGTTCTATTCTGTCTTTGATTGCTTATTTCGCATTTCATTTGATAGATAGGTAGACTTACATACCGACACGACTTAGGGCGTTTGTTGACATGGTATGCTGTGTGATTGCCAGGACTGACATATTGACTTTTCTTCACTGCCTTCTATTTAATATAGTTACCTCACATTTGTGTCAAAAGAGCGTCTGCTAACGATAATGGGTTTAGTTATGTTATTACTAAATACCACACCTTGTGTGTTAAATTTTCGATTATGGAGCACGCCTCTAGGTGCTATCATAATGGTGACAGTTGAGTATTTGGATATTGTCATATGGTTTCTCCAGTGACCTTGTAAGATTGTACTATGAAAATAATGAAAAGTTCCTTTTCATTATTTTAATCCAGGGGGGGGGGAGTAAATGATATGAGTAAATATCATATCATGTTTTGTATTCGATCACTTCCTGATATATATTGTTTACACACGGTATCCCGTGGTTGCAGGAAGTGACGTCTTGACTCTGCTTTGAATTGACAGCAGACGTCAGTTTCGATTTGGGACAAGCTAGCGTCTCTAACAGTCAGTCTGCTTGTGTCGTTTGACCAGTATGCAAGGAATGTGTCCAGTAGGACCTGCTTTTAAAATGTGTTAATTGCCTTTGGGCATATTTATATTTCACCTGCAAGATCGATTACCATCACTGCCTTATGCTTTCATCTAATAGTATAATGTCAGATTAGTCTTAGCAGTGTGTATGGAATTCTTGGGCACGTAAGTTGACTGTACCATTAAAATGGAGAGTATCATAATCAAGGACAGTAGAGACATGTGCTAGTAAAAGGGTGAAATATAAATATGCCCAAAGGCAATTAACACATTTTAAAAGCAGGTCCTACTGGACACATTCCTTGCATACTGGTCAAACGACACAAGCAGACTGCCGGTTAGAGACGCTAGCTTGTCCCACATCGAAACTGACGTCTGCTGTCAATTCAAAGCAGGAGTCAAGACGTCACTTCCTGCAACCACGGGATACCGTGTGTAAACAATATATATCAGGAAGTGATCGAATACAAAACATGATATGATATTTACTCATATCATTTACTCCCCCCCTGGATTAAAATAATGAAAAGGAACTTTTCATTATTTTCATAATACAATCTTACAAGGTCACTGGAGAAACCATATGACAATATCCAAATACTCAACTGTCATCATTATGATAGCACCTAGAGGCGTGCTCCATAATCGACAATTTAACACACAAGGTGTGGTATTTAGTAATAACATAACTAAACCCATTATCGTTAGCAGACGCTCTTTTGACACAAATGTGAGGTAACTATATTAATTAGAAGGCAGTGAAGAAAAGTCAATATGTCAGTCATGGCACTCACACAGCATACCATGTCAACAAACGCCCTAAGTCGTGTCGGTATGTAAGTCTACCTATCTATCAAATGAAATGCATAATAAGCAATCAAAGACAGAATAGAACAAATGAGGCAGACAAGTTAAAATATAAGTGGTGACTGTGACAATATGTCAAAATAATTATTAACATTTGTATGTATGCAATGTCATGTGGTGAATGACAATGTTAATGAGATGTCATATGAAGATATATTACTTAATATCTACACATATGAAAGATATCGGTTATCGTAAGTGGAAGCACCACTGTAATTCACTTCATATAATAATACACTAATGAACCAATGTAATATTCCGAGTGTTATTAAAACTGGTCATGTTAGACCATACACAGTTCTTCCTGTAGAGGTATTAAACTAATTAAAGTTAAGCCTTGTTGATGAGTACCTGAGGTGCGGGCCAGGGAGATTGTGAGTGACTGGCCAAACTTAAATACATATGCTATAATCCCTCAAACGGGATATGCAAGGGGAACCCTGGAGGGTACTCAGCAGGCCACAGTAATACGGAGTGTCAAGCCTGAAGTCTAATGCACTCTTACCACAGGACGTCGGGAGGACGGTTCCTGAAATTATAAACATTCTTAAAATTTACCCGCACCAGTTTCTGGGGGCATATAAATACATATGCTATAATCCCTCAAACGGGATATGCAAGGGGAACCCTGGAGGGTACTCAGCAGGCCACAGTAATACGGAGTGTCAAGCCTGAAGTCTAATGCACTCTTACCACAGGACGTCGGGAGGACGGTTCCTGAAAGAATAAACATTCTTAAAATTTACCCGCACCAGTGGGTTCATATCACTGCCTTAACAGTAAGCAGCTTTAGTTGATGATGTCTTCTTCTTCCTCGTTCGCCCTGAAAAGGACGGTGGTTGCATTGTGTCTGTTTACGCTGTAGCTGCACCTTTCGGTCGACACATCCGACTTAAGCAGTTGATGATGTACGTTACTTCTTATCAACCTTGACGTTACAACAGTGTATGACTGACAGATGGTTGATGATTTAACATCTTGATGAAACATACTTCACGCCGACAGCAGTGAACAGTGATGCAAAGACTATTTAAATAAAAATCAGCAACAGTTGAATAAAGATGTTATATGCCCAACTTTCACCTATGGTTGGTAGACTTTGTACAGCAAACAATGTTCAGATCCATATTTGCTATTATTTCTTGCTCTCTCGTTCATTCGTGATGCTTTAGTCATTCTAGCTGTCTTTATTATCTTCTCTGGAAGTTACGACTTAGATACTACTGCTGTCAATCTTTCTTTCTGTACTCTACATTCGTTGTATGGTAATCTTGTTTTCTCTAGGTGTTCTATCTTCTGTATCAACTTGTTATATCTTAGAAGATACTGGCCTACTGCCAGGGATAACTTTTCCAAGGTCTATTATTTCCTACTTCTATGATTAGCTGCTGTCTATCGTTCTTGTCATGTACTAAACAGTTTATCAATGTTGGTAACACTCAACATACCTGGGTGTTTTGAAAACACTTCATAATTCTTGAAATGGCAATACTGTCTCTTGTCCTCAGAATAAATATAATGACTGTCAGAGTGGGGTACCAAGCGATTAACTCTTAGTATACGAGCTCAAAAACCATGTACAGAGAGTACATTTTTAGACATGACTACCTTTACAGATTTTGCATTAAATAATTTATTTATAAAGATAACAAAGTGTTATATATCAAAATGTGAAGAAATGAAACCCCTATTTCATGCACCTAACTAAATTGTTCAGTGGTTTTAAACATGCATTCACCATATACAGTAATGAGTGCAGAAACATTTTTAAATTTAAAAAATTGAAAATCAAATTGTACTTATCAATATGTGTAATTAATTATGGTAAACTTCAACCCATAAAACTACTTTTATTTTAAACTACATCCATTTTCACATAATGTAGGAAAGTTGCAGTTGTTTCTGAGCACAAATAAAGTTTTTATAATAATTTGAAATTTTTTGGTATATTTAGACAAAGCCCAAAAATATTTTAAGCCTATATTTACAGACATGACTACCATTACTGATTTTGCATTAAATACTTTATTTATAAAGATAACATAAAGTGTTATATATCAAAATGTAGAGAAATGAAACTCCTATGACATGCACCTAACTGAATTGTTCAGTGGTTTTAAACATGCATGCAACATATAGAGTAGTGAATGAAAATAAACTTTTTAATGTAAAAAAATGAAAAACAATTTGTACTTATCACTATGTGTATTTAATTCTGGTAAACTTCAAACCCTAAATCTACTTTTATTTTAAACTACAGCCATTTTCACATAATGTATGAAAGTTGCAGTTGTTTCTAAGCACAAATAAAGTTTTTATAACAATCTGAAATTTTTTGGTATATTCAGACAAAGCGCACAAATATTTTAGCCTATATTTAGACATGACTACCGTTACTGAATTTGCATTAAATAATTTATTTATAATGATAACATAAAATGATATATATTAAAATGTGGAGAAAAGAAACCCTTTTGACATGCATCTAACTGAAATGTTGAATGATGTTAAACATGCATGCAGCCTATACAGTACAGAGTGCAGGAAAGTTTACAAATATTAAAAAATTTGAAAAAGAGTTGTACTTACCCAAAAAAATAATCCAATTTGAAGCCAGAAACTCCTAAAACTACTTCCATTTGAAAGTACATTCACATAATGTAGAAAAGGTTCAGCTGCTTCTTTTCATAAATACTATTTTTATTACAATTGAAAATTTGTTGGCACATTTTGAAGATGCACTCAAAATCTGAAAGTATACTATACACAATGTAAATTTTCCCTTCATTCTTAAAATTAAACTAATTTGCCTCATGATATTTGGCAAAGCAGTCATTTGGGTGAAGGTGTGGATGATCTGTGCACCCATCACAATAAAAAAATGTTCTCTCTAACTTGAGGGGTGCTACAAATGACGCACCAGTGCAGAAATTTCGATTTTTTTTACAATGTGTCTGGTTCCACACAGACGGTTCAACGGACTGTTGTGTTGATTTGCATGGGTTACTCTGTGTGGGATATTCTGGATAATATCAGAAGCAAGAAGACTAAGTTCTGTAATTAACTTATTCTTAAACTGCAGTAGGGTCTGCTTCTTTGAATTATTTGATCTGCTGAGTGCAAACAACACAAAAGCATTCAACTGGGAAACTTCAAAGATCCAAAAGAAAATTTTCTTCCACCACTTTCTGGTTCTTCTGTTGAATGTTCAATAGGTTGTTACACACTGGTCAACCTTGTCACATCCATTCATTCATTGGTTGTAGTCATCAATCATAGCGGATTTGTGATTTCTTTGGTTTCCACAGTTGCAGAACTTGACACTAGAATGCATGACTTTTTATCTCTTTACACAAAGAAATTTACTTTCTAGATCGAGAAACCATTTCATCTGGAGATGCATCAGTTTAGTAGTCTTCAGCGCCTTTGGAAAATTTTTACGATTTATATTTACAGTTCCAGTAAAATACTGATTGTTGTCGGTATAAGATATTGCAGCAATGCAAAACTTGCGTAGTAATGATCTGCATAAATATGATGACCTTTTCCACAAGGTTTTAGCACTGTATCAAAGACTTTGATGGCTTGTTGGCTCTTTACATCTGGCTCAGGACTGTATGATGTATTGGCACCGAAGTAAATCAACAAATTCACAATGTAACCAGTACTACTGTCACAAAGGCCGAAGGTCTTGACATGATATTTCTTAGGCTTTGAGGCATTGAACATTTTATGTGCCCACCTGCCTTTCCACCCTATTACCATTTCATCTAAAGACAGCTCTTTGTAGGGATAAAATGCCTCCTGAAATCGTGTTAGGAGTTTCTGCAGAAATGGCTCAATTTTTGCTTTTCCCTGTGCGTCAACATCACTTACATGGAACATTGTGTGATACAATGCTTGAAACCTGTCCCTTGTAAATATCTGCCTGAACCAAGGAGTCTGTATGTAAGGCTCCTGAGACCAGTAATCACTGATTTTTGGTTTTTTGACAATGCCCATGGCTATGATAACAGAAGGGATCCAAATGGGGCAGTGATGCGCAATACAAGACTCAACATGTCTCTTAGCCTCTCCTGCCCAAGTCTACCTCACCTACTCGTGGTGGACCCCGTTATACCCAGTAATCTTGCCGAAGGTTGGGTATCAACCCCAGCGGGAGGCATGATGGGACAGCAAACGAGGTAAAGGCAAAATCAAATCCCCCAGCCAGAGGGGGAGGCATGAGCACACTCTGCCTTAAGAAACAGGTGCTGAAGTCAGAGGTACCAGGCCAGGAGGCGCACCAGCAACCATGGTACCATGCAACCTGCTTTGGTTTAATATGTCTACACAACAGATGTCAAAAAATTATCGTTATGGTGCTCGCCCTGTGAAGTCCCTCCAGGCAGGAGCAGTGCCGGATTCTGAGCCTCGACAGAATCCACCCTCAGCTACTGGAGGTCTCCTTAGTCCGCCAAATGGAGCCAGGAGGCGGAAGGAGAAAGTAACTGGCCAACCAGATAAGACGACGACCCCTCTGAATGTCATGCATTGGAATGCAGAGGGAGTCAACAACAAAAAGACTGAACTAGAGAATACCCTATTTCGGAAAGAAATTAGCATATGCTGCATACAAGAAACCCACCTACAGGAAGGAAAACATTTTAAGATATGGGGCTATCAATGCTTCAGAGTACTCAAAGCGGCAAAGGAGACAATACCGAGAGGAGCGAGGAAGAACTATGTACCATATTGGTCCAACACACTACAAAACCTACAAGAAGAAATGAATGAAGCAAGGCACACTGCAGAAGTACAACCATCCCAACAGAACCATATCATGCTACAAAAGGCAAAAGCAAAATTCATCAAAGGAAAACTAGAAGCCCAGAGAAGCTGGAAGGAAAAAACATATAAACTAAACCTTGAAAAGGAAGGGAGAAAGTTGTGGAAACTCGCTAAACAATTGAATGACGATAACAATTCTCAACGACAAACCATTACACTAGACGATGCAGGGAAACTATATACCGGCAAACAAGCAGCAGACATATTTTTTGCGGAATCCTACAGAAATGAAAGTAACATCTTCGTCAATTTACGCAGACGAGACATTCGTCAAGAAATAATCCACACTAGAACTAATGAAAACAGTCCGGACGTTATGTCCAAACCATTCAATATGGAAGAGTTAAAAACAGCCTTGTGGAAACTTAAAGACAGGAAATCACCAGGCCCGGATGGTATTACCAACGAAATGCTAAAACACCTAGGATATACAGCAATGAGCAAACTGTTGCAAATATACAACTACAGTTGGATGACAGGCAGTGTGCCACAGATATGGAGAGAGGCGCTCATGTGTCCCATCATAAAGAAAGGAAAAGACAACAGGAAGGCCACCAGCTACAGACCAATAAGCCTAACATGCTGTGTATGTAAGATAATGGAGAGGATGATCAACAGAAGATTGAAATGGTACTTGGAATCCGAGAAAATTTTAGTGCCAGAACAAGCAGGGTTTAGAGAGTGCAGCAGCACAGAAGACCAAAATCACATACCTGTCACAGATCATTGAAGATGCCTTCCAAGAAAAGAAAAAAGTCTTTACCCTATGGATAGATCTCCAAAAAGCTTTTGACAAAGTATGGAAAGACGGGTTAATAGTAAAACTGCAAAGGAACGGAATCAAGGGTAATATGAGGAAATGGATCCAGTCGTTCCTATACAATCGGAAAGCAAGAGTCACTATGGAAGGCCACAACAGCAAGAAAATCCTCCTAAAACATGGAGTTCCTCAAGGCTCGGTATTGTCTCCCACCCTGATCCTTGTGTTCATCAATGACCTCATCCACGATCTGCCACAAGGTGTGAGAGCTGCCCTATACGCTGACGACTTGGTGGTGTGGTGTGTAGAAGAACATCTAACTATCGCTAATAAGCGAATACAAAGGGCAGCAGACAACATAGCAGCATGGGCAGAGAAATGGATGGTGCAGATCAACGCTGAAAAATCCTCAACAACACTTTTCACGCTCTCCAACAAAGACAAAGCAGGAGAGATACAACTTGGAAATATACATGTCCGAACAGATGAGGAACCGGTGTACTTGGGCATTACATTAGATAAGAGAATGACATGGAGGCACCACATCGAGAGAACAGAGGCCAAAGCGAGAAGAAAACTTTCCATACTGAGGAAAATAGCTGGATCAAGTTGGGGAGCTAACGAAACAACACTAAAGAAAGTGTATACAGGTGCAATAAGACCTATATTAGAGTACGGATCAGCAGCATGGTCTACAGCAGCCAAATCACACCTACAAGCCTTAGATAAGGTACAAAATCAAGCGCTTCGGTTGATCACGGGTGCCATGAAGACCACACCAATAAATGAAATGGAAAAAATCACAGGCATTCCACCTCTATTATACAGACGAGACACTAAGACCCTGATCCAAGCAGAAAAGTACAAGAACATGCCCGCACATCCAATGAAAACTAGATTTGGAGATTTTGCCAGTGGGAGGTTGAAGAGAAGCAGTTTTGTGCATCGGTACAAAAAACTAATTAGAACATATAAGGATGAACTATCTGACATCACTAAGGAAATAACTCCCACACTCCTCCCAACCCCATGGGAACAACATCAAAATTTCAGCATTAAGACCTCCATAACTACCACCTGCCCCATGGGAGAGCTAAATACTCTCCAAAGGAAAATAGCAGCATGTGACATGATTGAAGAACTATACCCCAGAGAAGCATGGATCTAAGTATATACTGATGGATCTGCAACCAGAGCAGTGAAGAACGGAGGCGCAGGAGTTTATGTGGTCTATCCAGACAAAGAAAACGAATCCACCTGTTCACCTACTGGAATATTCTGTTCAAACTACGCTGCTGAAGTGCAGGCCTTAAGCATTGCTGCAGGAATAATAAATAACACAATAAGCCAATGTCAGCAGGTTGTATTTCTTACCGATGCAATGTCAGTTCTGCAAGCCCTCAACAGTGATAAACTGCCAGAATTAAACAAAGTCCTATGCGAAGTAAATATCAAAAGAAGGGTAGTGCTACAGTGGATACCATCACACTGTGGCATACCAGGAAATGAGAGAGCAACACAGGAACAAAAAGAACAAACAATCACATTCCAGGACAAGAAGACCCTTATCAAGACCATCAGGAAAATTGACCAACAAAGAGACAACTATCACTATCTTGATCGAGCAAAACAGGTGATCCTGTTCCGTATTAGAACAGGACATAACAGACTGAACAGTCACTTATACAGACTGAGATTGGTCCCATCACCCCTATGTATGTGTGGACAGGCAGCACAGACAGCCGAACACATCCTGCAAGACTGCCACATGCTTAGTCAATTGCGAACTGAACATTGGCCCACAGAGACGCACATCCACACAAAGCTGTTTGGGAGTCTTGAAGAACTTTCAACCACAGCAACATACATCCAGAGAACCGGACTTCTTGTGTAGACATTTCTAAACAACAGCGAATGAGAAGATGATAACAGAAAAAAACTTGTAAAGTTCATGTAGTGTTATTGGATGCCAGTTGCGATAAACAGAACTTGTGCTTGCAGTTGCAGCTTTTGACTGACAGAGGTGATCAGCATAATCATTGACAGACACAAGTTCTTCCAATATTTCCTCTATAAAAAGGGCTTTGAGGCAAAAAAAGTGCTGGTGAGTTTTCGGGGACAATATCTGGATTCACACCAGGAGTCCTGCCCTGAGGTGGAACAAAGTGAAATGCATTCTGAGTTGAACCCTTATCAACTTCATTCCATTCAACCTCCTGTTCAATAATATTGTTGTTCTGAAGCTCAGCATTACCAGTCTCAGCTGTGATCTAGATCTATCGTCTCTTTCGTTTTTATGGCATTTACCTTTCCTTTTTAGCAATCCCCTACCAGTTCTATAATTAGGTCCATCCAAGGGACACGCCCCCTTGTCCTCAGAATCTGCCAATGTATTGCTAAATTCAGCGTCATCGGAACTATCCATGCTCGAGAACTCATTTTGGATTACCTCCCTTTGCTTACCAATTTGTTTTAAGTTAATAGATTTTCACCCTTTAAATTAAATTTAATAATAATAGTCTGTTAATTGGCGGTATGCAAATGTTTAAAACCAGATTTATGATACACGCACTTCCTATTACAGAATGTTCATTTCACTCTCTCCATCTTATCTTCATTCAGTCCCTAGTGGCATGCTGCCTAGGTATTTACTTCATCCACTTTACTATGATTACCACCAACTGATTCTCTCACTTGGCATTTTACATATTGTTACATTAGTATTTTCTATTTTATTTCTGAACATTTCTGTTTTATATAATACTTATTGTGACCGCAAATTTGTCTCTTGTTTCATGATTTCTTAGATGTCCTACATTAAATTGTTGTCTATAAGCCATCAAAGCAGATATCGACACGGCTACAGAGATGTTATATAAATTACTTGGTAAAGTCTGGGAAAAGGAAGAGATACCTGGTTAAGTTGCCTAAGAAAGGAAATTTACAAGAGTGCACAAATTATAGAGGAATAATGTTACTATCAGTGCCAGGAAAAGTATTAAATAGGATTATCCTTGAGAGTCCATAGACAAGAAACTGAGAGATGAACAAGCAGGTTTTTGACAAAACAGATCCTGTACAGACCAGATAGCCACTTTGAGAATAATAGTTGAACAAAGTCTGGAATAGAATTCACCATTATACATCGGATTTGTGGACTACGAAAAAGCGTTTGACAGTGTGGACAGAGAATCACTTTGGAAATTGATGAGGCATTATGGAGTTCCCCTGAAGATCATTAATTTAATAAAGAAAACATATGAAGACATGACATGCAGAGTTCTTCATGAGGGACAGCTTACAGAACCATTTGGGATAAGAACAGGAGTGCGACAGGGGTGCCTCTTGTCTCCATTTCTTTTCTTATTAGCAATAGACTGGGTTATGAGAACATCAACAACACACAACGGAAATGGAATCTAGTGGACTCTGACTAAGCAGTTGGATGATCTGGATTTTGCTGATGACTTGGCTCTTCTGTCCCATAACCGTAATCAGATGCAGGACAAATTGAAAACACTCGATGAGAGGTCACAGCAATTGGGTCTGAGGATACACAGGGAAAAGACAAAGATAATGAGAATAAATGCAGGTAATGAAAACAGGGTTGAACTTGAAGAAGCACCAATACAAGATGTAGAATCGTACACATATCTTGGCAGTAATATAGACAAAGTTGGAGGGACAGACAGCGATATCAAAATAAGAATACAAAAGGCAAGAGGAGCTTTCATTGCATTGGGAAATATATGGAGATCAAGAGAAATCGGATCCAACACGAAAATAAGAATCTTCAACTCAAATGTGAAGTCGGTCCTATTGTATGGCTCTGAGACATGGAGAACAACAAAGACAACAACCAAAAAGCTACAGACTTTCATAAATGGGTGCTTGTGTAGAATAGAGGGATTATACTGAGGAAACCTGTTGATAGCATTACAAGGCAGTCCTTGTTCTGGAACCCCCAGGGCAAGAGAGGCAGAGGTAGACCAAGAAGCACATGGAGAAGAGAGCTGGAAACAGAGATGAAAATGATAAGGAGAATGTGGAAAGAATGATGGCACGTGACAGACGGACCTGGCATGTGTTTGTTGAAGGCCTATGCTCCTTTGGGAGTGGAGGGTTATGATGATGATGATGATTATTACTATTTTTGTTTCCTGTGTGTTGATTTTCATGTCATGTTCTAAGTAGCTAGTATTAAGAAGAGTCTGCAACTGTTCTTTCTCTGTGAAACACACACTTTTATCAGCAAAAGCTAGTTCAATTAGCTCACACAGCTGTACGTTTCAGTCTTTCGTGATGTTAGTACATGAGTACATCCTGGGGAAAATTCAGGTGCCAGTTTAAAAAAATGTTGAGAAATTCTTAGATGAGCAAATAAACTAAATGTCTATGTTAGTCATACTTAACACATTAGAAATATGCATACATACAGTTCAATAACAGTGATTAGTTCAACCTAGCTGCACTAAGCTAGTTCAAGCAACGTAAGACGGCACTGAAAATAATCACAGCCACAACTGACGCTTTGAGTTTTCCTTAAACAAATTTTAATATTGGGAAGACAAAGAAGCCACAACAAATTAACAATGACATGTTCATACAAAATAACGGACAGAGAATTTTTTTTAGTAAGGCAGTGAAAGCATTTTACATAGTTAAAAACACAATTCCTATAAAAATTCAAATAAAGATACATGATGGTAGTGAACAAACTCCAACCTTGAAAGAAAATAAATTTTTGTCAAATTTTTCTTTTCCTTCAGGTAAACATCAAAATTGTAAAAGAAATCAGTGACAGGTTTAAAAAAAAAAACTTGTACACATTTTATTAAATTAAGACTTTTATTAAGTTTTAAGGTGGTGACAATAATGAAGGTTCATCTCATTATTTAAAGTGTGCCACCATCATCTGGTGCATCCAAATCTGTGTACTGTATGAGCTGCCGTGGGTCTGATCGACGAAATGAATGGGCAGCCCCTCCAAGGTTCGTTCTCCTAAATGTCTCAGGGGGTGGTCTTGTGTCTCTTACAGCAAAATGACTTTGAGGAACTGGAGAGGGAAAAAAAAAAAGATTTGCTTTAAAAAAATTGTTATAAACACAAAACGCATGCTTATGAAATGACAAGTAATGTTTAAACATTTAAGGCAAACAAAGTTGATAAGCAACATGTGAATTATTACATGCAAAAAAAATTATTCTCTTTGAGTATCACCTATCTATTCCATTACGCTCACATTTTTTTCCCTTTAAACAAACCATTTACTTCATGATTGTTTCCACTTCATGTTATCACAGGCATTTGTACTGAATTATCAATAACAGAAATACAAGTACATGTCTGTAACAACTTTATAAAAAGTTATCCCTTTAATGCATGGTAAAGCACTTGGAATCTGTTTATGATCTCAATAACACATACTGTGATCTTCACCTTCCAGTCAAAATAACTTGTGTGCATGACTGGGAGCCTGAACATCACATATAAAATGTGGAGAAGTTTTGGCGTATACCTCCGGAGAGAGAACAGATTTAGTAAGATGAGTCATTTCACGGACATAAAAACCTCAAGCCATAAAAGCTGATCACCAAGTGGAATTTACAAAAACTGTTCATTAGTCAGGACTAATACATAGAACATACTATTACCACAACCACTCACCACCACTGCCTCCACTTCCATACATAGGAGGTCTATATCCAACCATACCTCCTGGTGGTAGGTAGCTGCCATAAGGATCTGTGCGCTGCTCCACAGGCACCTGCTGTGGCTGAGGTGAGGGTGCAGGCTTTGGTTTACTACTGGGATGCTCAGGTAATGATGGTCTTTTAGGGTCCAGAAGATAACTGTTGAAGAACTTTACCTATATATAAAAGTGTATAAAATCTGTTAACTGGTAAGGTCTCTGTACATAGAAAATGCATATATTGCTGTACGGTATGTAACATGTTTGTCCCTCAGGAACATCTTTTGCTCTCTCTCATATAACCACACTGTCATATACTGTATTGTCACGAGTTGGATTTAAGTTTAGAGTTATGCCTGAGTGTAAGACAAGACCCTAGTAAAAGAAAAGACTGAGATGATAGATTATGATGAGAAATGATAGTGAATGTGGACAGATGGGCCTATTGGCTTGAGGGATGAGAACCGAGATTGACTCTCCCTCGCCACTCGTGACCTCAAGAATTGCTATAGACTCACCCCCCTCTGGCTACCTTTAGCAAACTAAAGGAGATAAGGTTAAACTAATGACCACAGACACCACTATACAGACAACAGTTATGTACGATATAGTAAAGAAGCTGATCCAGTGAACATTTAAAAGTTTATTATACAAATTAACATAAGTTCATAACACAGTAACAAAATTATATTGTGCAAGGTTGCACAGACCTGGAAGCAAAAGAATCAATTTAAATTTATAAACACAAAAAAAAAGAACCCAACCACTTTCACTCCTTCACTCACCCTGCTGGGGAAAAAAATCAAAATGATTAAATGGGTTTAACTACCGTCTAATTGGTGGGGCATCAACTGTAGCCACCACTCTCTATTACACTGCTATTTCTACTGTCACTGTTCTGCTGACACTGCATAAAGACTATCTGCACAGCTGCTAACTCAGCGATATACGCCACTAAGTCACACTCTGAACTGCTACCTAGTAGACTTTTATAAATCTAAGGCCCAGAGGCTACCCTCTAAGAATGATACGAGACTCTACAGGTCTCCGATATATTTTCACTGTCTCTCTCTCCACTTCTCCTGCCTTGCTTCTCTAGTTTCGTTTCAGAAACCGGGAATGATATCCCTTTCTCCTGATTCTGACTCCTACACTGATGACTTCTGAAAATATTGACTAGGTACTAGATTTCAACTGTAGAGGCTTCACTGTTGGCGAAAACTGATTTTCACCTGCCCGGTTACCCCTCATTGGGTTTAGGGCCGTCGGTATTATTATGACCGAACTTTTGTTAAAACGACAACACCAGGCCCACGTGCCTTTGGTTCGGTGTGTGTATATGAGCTTAGAGCTCAGGATTTTAAGGAAATCCATTCGCTGAAGACTGCATCACTGCCAGCGACCTGCTCTTTCTCACTCCCTCTCTGGGGCCAATGTACTCAGAGCCGATACCCACCGCGGTACAATGCTCTTACGCCTCTGGCATTTCCTCTACTTTTTCCTCCTGAGAAGACTGACTACCTTTGCCAGCTGTCAGGAACAAAATTTATGGCACCCCGAGCTACGGGCCGTGACCAAATGCTGTGGACAAAAAAGAAATTCCACTATGTACAACAACTTCAAATACTCTCATATCTAGAAAACATGTAAACACCACACACCCCCCCCCCCCCCCCCCCCCCCCCCCAAGACGCTCCACTCTAACCCCTACTCCTGTGCACAACGATACATAAGTATTTACTAACCCCGGGTCAACTATCCACGACTTCAACACTGTCTGTCTAGTAAAAATCCAAACGCGCTGACCTAATTCTGGTTATGCACAGCTTTCCCCAGGCATCAAAACATTTCACCCTTTAGGGAAACCTCCCGTACTAGGCCTACTTTAACTCTGTAAGCGGTCCCACGACCGTTCCATCGATTACCCAATTTCAATAAAATGCACAACAATTTAATGCACACCCGTGATTTAAAATTTCACCCATACACTTATATATTACATCTCCATGTACATAAATATATATATATATATAGACTATAACCTCTATGACTAATTAAATCCCTTTTTCGGAAATATTAAATACTACTCTCCATAATATTTAATTACACAACCAATTTGAAGCACAATAAAATACCTTACGTACTACCAAGCGTATTTCATTCATTCATAACCCTCCACTCCCAAAGGAGCATAGGCCTTCAACAAACACATGCCAAGTCCTCCTGTCCCGTGCCATCATCTCAAGTTCTTTCCATGTTCTCCTCATCATTTTCACCTCTGTTTCCAACTCTCTTCTCCATGTACTTCTTGGTCTTCCTCTGCCTCTCTTGCCCTGGGGGTTCCAGAACAAGGACTGCCTTGTAATGCTATCAACAGGTTTCCTCAGTGTGTGTCCTATCCATCGCCATCGTCTTCTTCTCATCTCTTGTTCCACTGGCACTTGTCTAGTTCTTGTCATCAGTTCCACGTTGGTAACCTTGTCATACCATTTTAATCCCTCTATTCTACGCAAGCACCCATTTATGAAAGTCTGTAGCTTTTTGGTTGTTGTCTTTGTTGTTCTCCATGTCTCCGAGCCATACAATAGGACTGACTTCACATTTGAATTGAAGATTCTTATTTTCGTGTTGGATCCGATTTCTCTTGATCTCCATATATTTCCCAATGCAATGAAAGCTCCTCTTGCCTTTTGTATTCTTATTTTGATATCGCTGTCTGTCCCTCCAACTTTGTCTATATTACTGCCAAGATATGTGTATGATTCTACATCTTGAATTGGTGTTTCTTCAAGTTCAACCCTGTTATCATTACCTGCATTTATTCTCATTATTTTTGTCTTTTCCCTGTGTATTTTCAGACCCAATTGCTGTGACCTCTCATCGAGTGTTTTCAATTTGTCCTGCATCTGATTACGGTTATGGGACAGAAGAGCCAAGTCATCAGCAAAATCCAGATCATCCAACTGCTTAGTCAGAGTCCACTGGATTCCATTTCTGTTGTGTGTTGTCGATGATCTCATAACCCAATCTATTGCCAGCAAGAAAAGAAATGGAGACAAGAGGCATCCCTGTCGCACTCCTGTTCTTATCCCAAACGGTTCTGTAAGCTGTCCTTCGTGAAGAACTCTGCATGTCATGTCTTCATATGTTTTCTTTATTAAATTAATGATCTTCAGGGGAACTCCATAATGCCTCATCAATTTCCAAAGTGATTCTCTGTCTACACTGTCAAATGCCTTTTCGTAGTCCACAAATCCGATGTATAGTGGTGAATTCCATTCCAGACTTTGTTCAACTATTATTCTCAAATTGGCTATCTGGTCTGTACATGATCTGTTTTGTCGAAAACCTGCTTGTTCATCTCTGAGTTTCTTGTCTATGGACTCTTTTAATCTCTCAAGGATAATCCTGTTTAATACTTTTCCTGGCACTGATAGTAACATTATTCCTCTATAATTTGTGCACTCTTGTAAATTTCCCTTCTTAGGCAACTTAACCAGACATCCTTCCTTCCATTCTGCTGGTATCTCTTCCTTTTCCCAGACTTTACCAAGTAATTTATATAACATCTCTGTAGCCGTGTCGATATCTGCTTTGATGGCCTCTGCTGGAATGCCATCAGGTCCAGACGCTTTTCCCTCTCTTAGAAGCTTTATGGCTTTCTTTATTTCTTCCTTCGTTGGTCTTTCACCGTTAATTTGTAGCTCTTCTTCTGCTGGCTGGATGTCCGGCGGGTTTTGTGGAGCTGGTCTATTGAGAAGGTCCCCAAAATATTCTGTCCACCTCTTCATTTGCTCTTGTATATTGCTGAGCAGTTTCCCATTCTTGTCTTTTATGAGGCAACTTGTTTGCTTGTATTTCCCTGTTAGCTTCTTTGTGCTGCTATACAGTTCTCTCATATTTCCTTTGGCTGCAGCATCTTCTGCCTCTCTTGCCAACTCCTCAATATACTTCCTCTTGTCTCTTTTGATACTTCTTTTTACTTCTTTGTTTGCTTCTGTGTACACTTCTTGAGCCTTGGCTTTGGAGCTTCTAGTTTTGCTTGTGTTTAACTCTGCTTTCTTGTTTTTTCTGTCTTTTATCTTATTGATGGTTTCTGTTGTTATCCATGCTTTTTGTTGTCTTTCCCTTTTCCCCAGTATTTCTTCACATGTCTCCTTCCATACTGTTTTGACCTGCTGCCAATAGTCTTCTGTATTCTCTACATCTTCCAGCTGTTGGAGCACTTGGAATTTGTTGGATACTGTGACCGCAAATTTGTCTCTTGTTTCTTTATTTCTTAGCTGTCTTACATTAAACTGTTGTCTATAATTTTGCATTGTTGCATATCTCTTGAGTTTCATTTTTACTTTGGCTATCAGAAGATGGTGATCTGATGCCACATCTGCTCCTCTATATACCTTTACATCCTGCAATGATGATCTAAACTTCTTGTTTATGCATATATGATCAATCTGATTTTCTGTTCTATGGTCTGGTGATATCCATGCTGCCTTGTGTATTCTCTTATGTGGAAACATGCTTCCTCCTATAGCCAGTTGATATGAAGCACAGAAGTTTGCGAATAGCTCTCCATTTTCATTCATTACTCCTAGCCCATGTTTTCCCATGACTTCTTCAAATCCAGTGTTGACTGTACCTATCTTTGCATTCATGTCACCCATCAAAATTGTGATGTCTCTTTTTACTTTATCCATAATTTCCTGTAGTTTAGTATAAAATGCTTCTTTCACAGACTCTTCTTTGTCATTAGTTGGTGCATAACATTGGATGACATTTACATGAATTTTCTTTTTAGCTGTTTTGAAAGAAGCTGTTATTATTCTGGGTCCAACAGCTTCCCATTCAATTAGTGCTTTCTGTGCTTCTTTAGATAACATAAGAGCTACCCCTTCACTGTGGTGTGAACTTTCGTCTTCATGTCCTGAGGACAGCACCAATTCACCTGTGATGAGTTTCTTCCTGTCTACCCCCTTCCACTTTGTTTCACACATTCCCAGAACCTCGATTTTGTATTCCCTCATTTCTGCTGCTACTTGCGCCACTTTCCCTTGTTCGTTTAATGTCCGAACATTCCAGGTGCCAAATCTGGAAGTTCTCCTAGAAGAAAGAAGGTTAGTCAGCAACACAGACTCCTTTCGGCTTTCTCTGTGTTGCATCATACGCCTCCCCGCGAGAGGACCTTCCCCTGTCTTGGATGGCTGTGTTTTATTTTCTTTATTTGACTTGTCCATATTTGTTGAAGTTTTTTGTGGTTTAAAATTTTTTTACAGGATGGTGTAACCGGCCCCATGCCCAACCCTCCTTAGTCGCTTTTTACGACATGCTTGGTAGGGGACAGTGTTACTATTCTTTGCTCCCCTTTCGGGCCCCGGTAACACACGGGTGACCAAGCGTATTTACACTGCAATTATTTTAGATCAACAGATAAGGAAATATTTAATTACCCCCTCTTTCCATCCAACTACCATCCCGAATTACTACTCAATTAAATCCCAGTAACCACTTGATTAAACTACCAAAGAATCCGCTCCCGTATATTCTGTAATTTATCATAAATCAAAGATGCGTGTTATTCTACAGACCTTCTCTTAAATCTTACAGAGCACACACTTAATATCTCAACTTCTTTAATCACTCCTAGATACTGCTATCATCATAGAAATAATTCCATGCGCCTCTAACATTAAATACTTCCTCGAAGATCGTAATTGATGGCACTACAAGTTACATTAGTTTTAAATAAATTCCCCAAAGGAACCTATACTAGAACGGGCTAGGACTCTATTAGAGAATCTTAGCTTTAAGTACCACGCTACTTTAAAATATAGAAATACCAATTACTGCGTTTCTTCCACTAGAAACAGACCATAATGCTTGGATGCATGGCCGGACCTTTCCGCAGACAAAGAGGCCCCTACTTGATATGCGCCAGTATATATCTTAAAAATCCCCGCACTGACCCAAGAACTGCATTGTTCTACTTGTTCATACTTGGCGTCCCACTTATAACCAATAGAAACAGTGCAAAATCTAAAAATATCCCGTGCTCATATTCTAAATTTAGAACATAAGAGTAACCCGCTACGTTTCTGAACGTGCGCGTCTTTCACCACGTCATATTACCTAACATTGCCCGTTGGCGTGAGTAGAATCCATTGTGATTCACTCTAACGTAAGTTCGACGTTACCTGGGTAGTGGTTCATCACTCCTTCCCCCGATTTACTGGGTAGGGGTTAATTCAATAACACTCAAGCTTACCACAATAAAATGACCGCGATAAATTTAAACAAAGCAAAATGGGATTACGAGATCGCGATAAATCTAGGGAAAGGAAGACTGGTGCCATTCAGTACTAACCTACAGTAATCCCTATAGAAAAAAACCCGCAATCACTTTACTCTACAGAACAAGACTAAACTCGATATATTTCCAAGGAGAAGAAACGTGGCAAACACATATAGTTACAAAGGGAAGGAGAGTGGTGCAAACTCAAATAGAAGAACGGAATCGGGCCTGTTGAAAAAAAAAAACCACAGTACTGCATCACATGTATATACTCAAGTATAAGTCGATCCTACTATAAGTCGACCTCTAGACTTTAGGACTTAGTTGCATGAGTTTTTCGTCAATTCCGAATTTTTGCACTGCATTGGAATTTCTGTGGCTTTCTGCAAATTCACTTTCAGTTTAACCTTTTCCTGTTAAACTTGAAGTTACCCGACCGGAAAGTCTGAATAGTGTTGTTGGTCATTGCTAAGTAGCAACAAGAACTCTGTATTTTAGCAAGATCTGAGTTATACATAGATTAGTGGTACATGTAAAGCTTCCGTTTCTAATTTTTTTTTTAAAACGATCAATTTTCATGACTTTTTTTAAAGCCATAGCTTTCCAGGTGGTCAAATATTTGCTTTGGTATCTAAGAAGTGACTTATCTGATCAGAATGCTAACAGTGCAGGCAAGTCAGATGTGGATACTGAATAAGGGCCAGATTTAGACTGACGAAAGTGAATCTAGTGAAAGAAGTAATTGTATTGATGATAGATCAAACTAAGGAGACTGGTCAACAAAGCGTACTCCAGTTGAAATTTGTGACTTTCTAAGTATTCAAACATGTATTACTTAAGATATTTTGATAAAAGCATTTAGTGAAGGACACCAGTAAGTTGAGGGAAGGGCAGGGGGCAACACTGAGCGGTTTTTTTTTTTTTGGTTTGTTTTTATTTTGACTCTACTATTATAATTCAGGGTTACTTTTTTAGGGCTCAAAATAGGAATAAATTTCTCGACTTATAACTCGAGTATATACGGTGGTTTCTCCCTCAAAGGGATTAGTGAAGGCCCTGCTGTCAGTCTTCAATATACCTCAGACCTAAGGGTCTTTTATGTTTGGACATGCACCCTAATATAACCGACTAGGTTGAACGGGATGCGCCTCGCCAAAACGAGGCACAACTTTACAAAAAAAAAAAAAAAAATGCTGTCAGTCTACTTTCATGGAGTCTGCATTCATGGAAAACATGTTCTACTGTTTGCTTGCTTCCCCATATGAACATGTGTGTCTATCTGGTTTTCAATTTGTCAAACAGATGGTATTCAAGTCTGCAGTGGCCAGTTTTCAATCTGAACATTATCACTTGATATAAGTTCTTACTCGATGTTCTTTCTGCCATTTTTCTTCGAAGTTATATTTTATTAATGCTTTTATCTCTTCATATTTAGTCCTGTCATCAGTTAGCTTTCTTTGGCAAGTTTGCTTTCTCATTTCCATATATCTTGCAGCAGGAAGCAATCCACTGTATTTCACTCTTTTAAATGTACAGCTAGTTTCCATTGGTGCCACTGACAGGCTAATTCAATGTTTGTATGTTAAGGCAGCTATTACCGATACTGAATCTGTGAGGAATCCTATCTTGGCTTTAGCACCATCTCCGCTCTGCACAATGGTTAATGCAGCCATTTTAACTGCTTTGAAGTTGCTTCCAGAAAGCCACCAAGAGATGGATTTCCTTGTCCAGTCTTTAGTTTTATCTATGTGCCTTCTCCATGTTTTGTAGCTCTTGCTGATGATCTGCCCATATGTACGTATGCACTTATGCGCACACACACATTCTGTGGTTGGGAACATCTTTTAAATACATCAGTACATACTGTAGCTATATGCTCCCTATCTGGATCTACTGGGCTGCTTTTTTCATAATTTCTGGCATGCTGTCAATCAACTGTGGGAATCTTGTTCTCCTCCGCGGTGAGAATATATTGCTGATTAGGGGCTCTGTCTTTGTGCTAAATCTAGCATAATTTGGGCAAGTTCTTTTGCTTTTTGTGCAAAGCAGCTTTTCTGGAATCTACTTCCGCCATATCCTTTCAGTCTGTTATTCACTGGGGGGTTTGAGAATCTTTTAAATTTATCTGCCTGTTGTAGTCTTTTCTGTCAAGCACTGATTATAATTTTGTCATCTTGTTCACTTAATTTATTCAAGATGATTTCAGTGCTGTAGTAATGATTCTCTTAATCTGGTTTTTTATTTTGAAAGTTCTGTGAAAGTTGGATTTGGAAGCAGTTATCCAGGCTGGGATTCTGTTACGGGCTTCTCGGGATCCCAGTATGTTCTGGGTGCTTCGATGACTTCTAGTATTTGAGGATGACCAAGTTATTATATTCGTATTCAGTTTATAGAGTCAAAGTCCCTCGGGTTCTTATCACTTTTGTAGGATTCCGTAATACTGTTCGTTGGTATCGATAATGTCTGCTTTAACCCTTGTGATTCATTATGTGCTGAATGTGTTTCATATTAAATTCGACCCTTGACTGACCTGTATTAGTCTCTTGTCTTATTAATTATATTGGCAGTGTGAGATGCAGCGTGTTAAGACATTAATCATCACTGGTCATGATCAGTTGAGGATGAATAGCATTTAACTCAACTCCGAATACGATAGTTGATAACACTGTGATTTTGACGACTCAAAATATTTAATTAGTTATTTCATACCATGAGCAGACACCAACTACATGGGAACAAAAATCACATCACATTCATGTACGATCTGTAAGAGTTCTCATTATTTCATAAGCACATGTTCACAATCTCTATCTAGAGTCCTGGTTAGAGGTCAGTTCCTTTTAACGGCCAATGTCCTTTGGCATAAATTCAGAGGCTAACTAGACTTAACTATCCTGCTAGTCAGCAATACACTTATTATGCTAGGCTTACGTCTACTGCTAGTCGTTTAATATCCGTTACACTAGGCTTACGCTTGCCGCTAGCTGTACAATATCCATCTATACTAGTCTTACGCTATTGCTAGTAACATAATGTTCCTTTGGCATACCACGCCAGGCTAATCTGCCATAATTATGCAAACTGCGTTATTCCTACTACGACTTACGTTTGGTTCAAGAAATACACTGCTCAAATGGCTTCCCAGCCACACAATTAAAAAGTGGACTACGCCACACACTTTCCAGTGGTTATACCACACAATATAAGTGGCAATGGCCACACATGCCATACGCTGCCGTTGGGGCCGAAGCCCACACGTCGAGTCACCTTACAAAGACATACGCGTCATGCATAGTGATATGCATACCTATCGTTACCATATTCAATTGCGATGTTCCATGGTGCAGCAATCCGAGTTGGCCAAACTCAAATGCTTGCACACATGCAACAATCATCGACATCGGTCGCGGAGATATAAACATTTGAGGAATGCGCCATGCTGCATACATGAAGCAATCCTCAACATCATCCCCCTCACTTCCAAACGTGACACTTGTGGCACGGATGATAGTGATGGAGAAGACGCCCGTCTCCCGAACATATCAATATTAGTACTACCTACTTATAACTATGATAATCATTAAGTAGACACATTAAATTTTATGACATTAATAATAGCACTTGTCAACATGGTGACTAAAGAGTTAATTCAATTTCTTCTCAAAGACGTTGCGCGATAAAAGATCTGTCAAGTTATTGTCTGAGCCAGCAATAGGCAGAATTGTAAATGAAAATTCTTGAATTAACAAATACCATCGGTGTATTCTAGCGTTACGCATTGTTCTAGCTGTTATGTAAGTAAGAGGACTATGGTCTGTCATAATGTAAAAGTGCGTGCCGATGAGATATCTTGACAGCTTCTCCAGGCACCAGACCATAGACAGGAGCTCACGTTCACCTGTCGCATACTTCTGTTCAGCTGGAGTCAGTTTCCTCGACACATAGAAACATGGATGGAGTGTTTCCTTGTAACATTGCAGCAAACAACCACCCATGGAGTAGCTCGAGACATCTGATTGGAGTATGAATGGAATACGTATATTCGGTAATAACAAAATAGGTGCATTGCTAAATAATTTCTTAATTGTTACCAAAGCGCTTTCGCAATCTTTGTCCCAACGTACCTTATTAGGACTACCTTTGGTCAACAGTGCGGACAAAGGTGTAGATAGTTGTGCGAAATGCGGGATGAACTTATGGTAATAGTTTATTAGGCCTAAAAGGCTTCTAACTTGTTTCTTAGTAGAAGGGGTAGAAATCTCAAGAATTCTTTTGACTGTATTGTCGTCAGGATACAGTTTGTGGTTACCTATTCGGTGACCAAGAAAAGAAATTTCCTGACAACCTATTTGGACCTTTGAAGGTCGCACAGTCAAACCATGCATACGTAACGTATGTAGAAGGGAAGTTAAACCATCAATATGGTCTTCCCACGAGTCATGAAATAGGCAGATGTCATCGATGTACGTGATGACATCTTTACGATCGCCAAGAAGGCGGCGCATCATTGATAGGTTTATAATCAGTAAGAGTAATATCATGGGATATAAGCGATGTCTGACCTGGAAGGTCGGTGAGAACATCATTGAAAGAAATGAGAATATCCCGAACTTGATCTTGTTGTGACGAAGATAGTGACGAAGAAATAGTCACGTCTTTCCAAGATTCCGATGATTGCAAAGAAGGTAGTTGGAATTGTAAAGGGATAGACGAAGTAGTATCTTCTTCATGAACAACTGCAAAAGAAGCAGTATGATGTGAAGAATCATCAATAGAGTTAATGACAGGAATTAATTCCTGTGGTCTTTCAACTGCTAATTTTAGCATGTTGACATGGAAGGTTTTGATTTTTCCTCTAACGTTTACCGAGTAGTCAACATCTGTGACTTGTTTGATAATATCAAATGGACCTTGCCATGATATCAGTAATTTGTTATCGTTATGAGGTAGCAACAACCAAACTTTTTCCCCTGGTTTGAATGATCTTAATATTCTCTTTTGATTATGTAATAATCGTGATCGTTGAGTGGCTGATTTTATACTCTGGGATGCATAAGTGCACGCATCGATGATTCGTTGTCGGAGATCAATCACTAACTCGTAGCTGTTTCGAGTGGCTGTATCAATTGATGCTCCAATCAACAAATCTTTGAGTATCATCATTGGTCCGCGCGGATTCGAACCATAAACCAATTCGAACGGAGACCACCCCGTGCTCTCGTGGGGCACTTCACGAAAAGCGAAGAGGGCCGCCGGCAGAAGCCGATCCCATTCACGAGGGCATTCTTCAGTTATCTTAGATAACATCTGTTTTAGAGTGCTATTGTAGCGCTCGCACACACCGTTTGATTGAGGCCTATACGCACTACAAAACGAGTGGTGAACAGATAGCATGGATTCTAAATCCCTCATAATGTTGGAAGTAAATTGTGATCCTTGATCTGACAAAATCTCTTCCGGAAAACCGATTCGACAAAATATCGAAAATAATGCATCAGACACAGATGCAGTTGTGATGGTTTTCAACGGTATGGCCTCTGGCCAACGCGTGCAAAGATCTACGCAAGTTAAAATATAACGAAATCCATTATTTGAAACAATTGATAACGGACCCACTATATCTACTGCTATCTTTTTGAAAGGTCTCTCAGGCACGTCCGTAATCTGTAAGGGTGCCGTATGGAACCTGCCCTTACGTGCTATACCTTGGCATGTTGTACATGATTTGCAGTATAACTTTGTATCCTTATTAACCCCAGGCCAATAAAATTGTGACGTAACACGAAACAATGTTCTTTTGATCCCCATATGCCCTGCCATAGGGGAGTCATGACCTGTTTGTAGGACCAATGGTCTGTATTCTTTAGGTACTATCACTTGATGTATAATTGTTTTGCCATCATCATAATATCTAGTGAGTATTGATTTCTTTATCTTGAACCATTGTTTAGCCCCTCTTGTGTATTTAATAGTTTTTTGTTCTGCTCGGCTAAACAATCCTTGTAAAGTTGGGTCACTCTTCTGTTTTTCTGCAAAAACAGAAGGTGAAACAGTGCCAACTTGAGACATAATTGTATCTATTATAGGAAAAGGTGGTGTAGCCATATCCGTAGCTAACTGTTGTGCTCTCGTTACAACAGCATTTGCCACCTGTGGGTGAGATTCAACCCACATTGCAATCTCCTCAGGAGTGCAATCTTTAACTCCTGGTATGTTTCCTATTATAATTTCAGTTATGGGTGCTCTCAAGCCGCAGGCATAGACAGTGCCTGTGTAAAAAGGAGTATCAATGTATACTCGTGCCACAGGGAAAGTTTCTATATTCCCACCAAATGTGACACACTTAACTGATTTGCCTGTAAAAGCAGAGGGCTCGATAAGCGAGTGCTTAATGCCTATCGTTGAAGACCCTGTGTCCCGTAAAACTCTCACTACCTTACCATCCAATATTCCGGGATGAAATGTAAGATAACCGACATTTACACATGCCGACATTGTTGGCATACAATGACCACAATCAAGTGTAATTGTAGATTTTAATCTGTTTTTTCGACTGACACTCATAACATGTATCATTCATTACCATACATGCGTTCGCATGATCATTATCATCATTACCTTTTTCCTTTTTAACACTGCAACTATTTGCATGTCTGTGTTTATTTTTGTCTCTAGACGGAGATCTGGCATTACCTTTGTTATTATTGACTGACTTTTTATTGCTATAATAAAAATCAGTAGAGTCATCCTTCCTGGCATCTCTACCATAAGATGATCTCTGCTTATAGTATCCTTTTTGATGTGAACCATCATAATCCCTGCCTCTGTGATACCCACGATCATGAGGTGAATATCCTCTATAACCTCGTCGATATGAATTCGAAGGAGAGCGATGACGACGGAAGTTATAAAAAAACCTCTGTCGGATTGATAATAATCTGAACGACAACGTCCATCAAAGCTCTTCGATCGAGGTCTGTGATCATGTTGTACCGCGCATACAGGCATAGGATCTCGAATAGTCGATCTATGAAGATCTTTATTCTGATGTGCGGTTTGATACTGTCTTCCGAGTTTTTCATACTCATCAATAGAATTAGGATGTCTTTCCTGTAAAAATGCTTCTAATTCAGTGCTGCATGCGGATAAAACTTTATCTCGCAGCATGAGATCTATAACACCTTCATATGTTTTATTTATACCTGACAAATCAATCCATCTGCTAAGGAAATGTTTAATAGATGCAATGAATTCACCAAAATCTGCATCCTTGCTTGGTTTAGCAGCATGAAAGCGATCTCTGAATCCAGACTCAGTTAACTGGAAACGTCTTAGTAATACCTCTTTTACGACATCGAAATCGCTTCTGCTCTTCTCATCAAGACTCATGAAACATTTAAGTGAGTCACCAGTCAAAAAATCAAGTAAAAGACTGCTCCATCTTTCCTTGGGTATGTTCAGAGCTGTGACCTTGATGATGAATCTAGATAGGAAAGAGTCAACACAATCGCGAGTCTGGTCAAAATGTGGCATTTTTAACTTAGGATAAAAAATATTTGTAGCAGCCGCAGTCTTAGTCTGTTCAGACTGCACTTTAGCTAATTCTAAAGCTTTTTCTTTTTCTGCATGAAGTTTTAATGTTTCCATTTCCATGGCATTTTTATGTGCTTGATCCAGTTGCATAAGTTCCATTCTCCTTAATTCCATTTCTTTATCTCGTTGTGCCATTCTTTCCTTCTCAAATTCTCTTTCTTTTTCTTGTTGAGCTAATTCTTTGAGCTATTTCTTTTTCTGCTCTCTGTCTTTTTCTTGTTGAGCTATAGTCAGTCGTTCTAATTCCAATTTCATGGATATTTCTTTTTCCTTCAATTCCCTTTCTTGGGTTAATTCAAACCTCCTAAGCTCATCAGCTCGTTTAGTCATTTCGCGCTGTTCCCTTCTTTCCAGACGCGATAAATATTCATCATATTTTGTATCTGCAAAACTTTGTAGTTCCGCCCCTGATTTTCCATAACTTTTTCCAATATCAATGAATTCCTGTAGTGTAGACATGATAATAGGTTTCTGAGTACCTTCAATAGTCTATAATATACACCAGGATTATAGAACTCGATATAATATGTACATGAATATTAATCAATAACAAACAAGTTCCAAGAACATGTGACAAAGACAGTGAAAACAATCAAATGAGTGACAATGAAATGATTTTTCAATTATACAACAACACTTTACACTTATAAAGTAAATAAAGAAGACTTATAAACAGTAATGAGTAAAAGAAAGAAAAGAATGTACATTACAAAAATATAACAAGACAAGTCGTCTAAGACAAACGTGTAGACAAAGAAGTTTTAGATCACACACGACAACGATTGTCAACAGTACTGAAAGTAGGTTATGTAAATAAAGAGGACGTAACTCAATTGACGAAACTGCTAATCACACAAAATATGGTTATAATACTAACTGAAGAAACATTTATTCCCTGACTCAAAAGAAAAAATATAATCAGTCAGATCCTCAGTTAGTAAAATAAGCATGTAAATCTAATAGAAGTTTACATTCACTGAAGCTTTCCTGGGAAAATTCCAGTCAATATTAAACAATACGAATATACGAATATACGAAAAACATGAATGGGGAAACACAGATGATAGTAAAAAAGTAAGTCAAGTGATGATGAACTGTAGACCAAAGATAATACAAGGACAATATGATAATGTTCAAGCGCTCTAGTAAAATCAAGAACTTATCTGTTTAGTTGTCCCTCTGAGAAATACATGAATGCATGTAATTCTAAAGCAAGTGTCTTCAACAGCTGTGGTCCATTGATGGTAGACCTTGACCTTCGCAGTAGGGAACCGTTTGAAAGTCTTGCTTCGGTCTTCGAACGTAGTTTCTTCAAACGATCTGCGTCGCAGCTTCAGATGAATTTGATCAAGAGATACATTCTTCACTGGTTCAGGTTCTTGAGTGGAAGATTACCGTTCTATCTGCGTGAATCAGTCTCTTTGATGGAAGAAAAATTTCAGATTCTCAAGCAATGTTGTCTGCTAGCGTTGACGGCATCGATGTAGTGACGTCACTTTCTGTCCTGCGCATTTCAGTTGCCGGTTAGGCTTGAAAGAATGATTTTGCCTTCATAACGTTCATCATCAGTTTGACTTTATTCGATACTTGAAGGGGGGAATCCAGTATTCACGAAATCCAGACACTTTCTGACACCAGAATGTTACGGGCTTCTCGGGATCCCAGTATGTTCTGGGTGCTTCGATGACTTCTAGTATTTGAGGATGACCAAGTTATTATATTCGTATTCAGTTTATAGAGTCAAAGTCCCTCGGGTTCTTATCACTTTTGTAGGATTCCGTAATACTGTTCGTTGGTATCGATAATGTCTGCTTTAACCCTTGTGATTCATTATGTGCTGAATGTGTTTCATATTAAATTCGACCCTTGACTGACCTGTATTAGTCTCTTGTCTTATTAATTATATTGGCAGTGTGAGATGCAGCGTGTTAAGACATTAATCATCACTGGTCATGATCAGTTGAGGATGAATAGCATTTAACTCAACTCCGAATACGATAGTTGATAACACTGTGATTTTGACGACTCAAAATATTTAATTAGTTATTTCATACCATGAGCAGACACCAACTACATGGGAACAAAAATCACATCACATTCATGTACGATCTGTAAGAGTTCTCATTATTTCATAAGCACATGTTCACAATCTCTATCTAGAGTCCTGGTTAGAGGTCAGTTCCTTTTAACGGCCAATGTCCTTTGGCATAAATTCAGAGGCTAACTAGACTTAACTATCCTGCTAGTCAGCAATACACTTATTATGCTAGGCTTACGTCTACTGCTAGTCGTTTAATATCCGTTACACTAGGCTTACGCTTGCCGCTAGCTGTACAATATCCATCTATACTAGTCTTACGCTATTGCTAGTAACATAATGTTCCTTTGGCATACCACGCCAGGCTAATCTGCCATAATTATGCAAACTGCGTTATTCCTACTACGACTTACGTTTGGTTCAAGAAATACACTGCTCAAATGGCTTCCCAGCCACACAATTAAAAAGTGGACTACGCCACACACTTTCCAGTGGTTATACCACACAATATAAGTGGCAATGGCCACACATGCCATACGCTGCCGTTGGGGCCGAAGCCCACACGTCGAGTCACCTTACAAAGACATACGCGTCATGCATAGTGATATGCATACCTATCGTTACCATATTCAATTGCGATGTTCCATGGTGCAGCAATCCGAGTTGGCCAAACTCAAATGCTTGCACACATGCAACAATCATCGACATCGGTCGCGGAGATATAAACATTTGAGGAATGCGCCATGCTGCATACATGAAGCAATCCTCAACAGATTCCATATTCCAGTACTGGTATATTGTGATGAATTTACCATGATACAACGTTAAAATATCTCCCAATATAAAGATAAAATGTAGGGATAAAAATAATGCGTAAGATACTAGGAGACATGCTCGCCCATGCCCGCATTTCCCACTGCCAGTCAAACTAACTTGTTAGACGTGCAGTCGAAACGGTTACCCTTTGTAGACGGGAGGGAAACGGAGATCAAAAAAGGAAAAATATGACTGAACACGTGTTTGATTCTAGCAAGGCTAAAATGACGCAATTGGTGGTAAAAGGAAAAAAATTCACGTCACTAGTAACACAATGTAAGGAAATTGACAAAAAGGACCTTAGCTCTTATTCGAGACAGTCATTTCTTGGACGTTTTTCGACACTTGGTCCCTTTATTTGAATTCAGCGGCAAACGCCGTAGAGAAGGTTCTCGAACAAATTTCAAAAAACTAAACATGAGAAAAAATATGTTTTTTCTTAATAATAGAGTTATGCATATAAAACCTAGCTAGTTTGATAGCCCATCTTGAGCAGAGAACTAATATACTTTAAATTATACAGACGGATAGATAACAAGGAAGATATTGACAAAAGACTGTATTGTTCACATCAGACCAGCGACAGTACTGTTGTGCAAACTTTCACAAAAAGCTTCAAATTCTTGGCCTTGAGACACGCAAATGCAAAAATCAAGCTGTAATGTAAAAGAGGGAAAAGGTGGAGAATTGTGGCTAAAAATAACTTAGGCGGCAGATTTGTGTAGGGTATTGCATGTAGAACCAAGTGTGTTTTTTATGAAAAAACAAGTAGAGACAGACGGACCAACAGACAATAATACACCCTTGACTGAGATCTGACTGAATTTGACTTTTGGTTGTAGATTTGAAAAGTTAGGGGGGAAGTCGGTGATTGGGCAAATGTAATCATATTAGCGGGACAGAGATGCGCATTTTTGCCATTTGATACAATACTGTCCAGAGACACAGTGGTTATTGCCTGTGGTGTTGTTCCTAGAAGATAGTACATACATTTAGAGGGACGCCATCATATAGCCAGCAGCTCAGCTGAGTTTTGCTAGCAATTAACTGTGTTCTCAATTCTGAATTCTGGTAAGAATGAAAATATTTATTTTGTACATTTTAATATCTCGAGTGATTGATACTGCCATATCATATAAAATGATTACGACAAGTAAGTGCTCGCTCTAGGTCCCCAGCCCAAGTTCAGGGTCTAGAGATAAACAAAATATATGGACGCCTAACTAAGACTATGGAAGGCGGATCTATTGTTGAGATCAGTGGGAACATATCACCTATCTTATTGAATACAAGGAAACTATTGAACATATCTCAGATGCAATGCAGTCTTGGGGAACTAGTACTATTTGAAAACAACTGGGTAAGAGGTGCTGTGTGGTCAGAGAGATCTGACCCATTCTGTGTATTGTTGATGTGTTGTGCTGTGTGTAAGAGTGATGCAGTAAATAGATTACTGACACAGCACAAGGTGACCAGGACAAGTCTTGGGCTCCTCATATTGTTTGCAAAACATGTGTTGAACACCTGCGACAGTGGACTTGTGGGAAAAGAAAATGTTTAAAATTTAGAATTCCAATGGTTTGGAGAGAGCCCAAGAACCACTATGATGACTGTTATTTCTGTGTTGTGAATATTAAGGGAATTAATGGAAAAAAAATCACAAAAAGTGGAAATATCCAGATTTAGATTCTGCTAGGCGACCTGTTCCACACGGAGATGACATACCAATTCCAACTTTTAGTCAGATTTCGGATTCCTTGCTAGAAGATGAGACAGCAGTGGCATGTGGAATGACAAGTGACAGTGATAGTGATTTCGAAGATGATTTTTCAGATGCTCAACGCTTCGACCAGCTTGAACTAAATGATCTAATCCGAGATCTGTATCTCTCCAAGGAATCTTCAGAACTTTTGGCTTCAAGATTGAAAGAAAAAAAAATTACTGACTGCTGAAACAAAGGTTACATTTTATCGCAGCAGAGAGCAAGGTTTTATTCCATTCTTTTGTAAAGAAAACAACCTTGTGTTTTGTACTAATGTAGGAGGTCTTGTTAACAAAATGGGTGTAAGTTATACACCAGATGAGTGGCGACTTTTCATTGACAGCTCTAAAAGAAGTTTGAAGGGTGTTCTCTTACACAATGGTAACAAATATGGCTCAATTCCAATTGCTCATTCTACTAAAATTACTGACTGCTGAAACAAAGGTTACATTTTATCGCAGCAGAGAGCAAGGTTTTATTCCATTCTTTTGTAAAGAAAACAACCTTGTGTTTTGTACTAATGTAGGAGGTCTTGTTAACAAAATGGGTGTAAGTTATACACCAGATAGGTGGCGACTTTTCATTGACAGCCCTAAAAGAAGTTTGAAGGGTGTTCTCTTACACAATGGTAACAAAAATGGCTCAATTCCAATTGCTCATTCTAATAAAATTACTGACTGCTGAAACAAAGGTTACATTTTATCGCAGCAGAGAGCAAGGTTTTATTCTATTCTTTTGTAAAGAAAACAACCTTGTGTTTTGTACTAATGTAGGAGGTCTTGTTAACAAAATGGGTGTAAGTTATACACCAGATGAGTGGCGACTTTTCATTGACAGCTCTAAAAGAAGTTTGAAGGGTGTTCTCTTACACAATGGTAACAAATATGGCTCAATTCCAATTGCTCATTCTACTACAATGAAGGAGGAATCCTGGTCATCATTTGTTTTAGTTGTACAAAACTTTCTGGGTAACTTTAAAGCAGACAATTATTCTGAATTAGTTGGAAACATGCTGTTGAGTTTTTGTGAACTTGGATGCAACATGAGCATAAAATTGCACTACCTCCATAACCATTTACATTTATTTCCGGAGAATCTTGGCGACTTTAGTGAGGAGCAAGGTGAAAGAGTTCACCAAGATATAAAAACAATGGAAGAGAGACCAGGGACTTTGGGATGCCCACATGATGGCAGATTACTGTTGGACCCTTAAGCATGACTGTCTGGGCATATCACATTCCAGGAAGTCCTCGAAAAGATCCTTTTTGCGTGTTGACTAAACAAGTGCTAGTGATAAAGTTTTATTACATTTTTGGTAATATATGCACAGTAATTACATATAATATGAATGCAGACTAAAGTCAAAATGCCACTGATAGCACCTAACTTTAGGATTGTACATAACAATTGCCCTACTAATATGGTCATTCTTAGTTATCTCAAAAACTAGAGCTAATAGAAAAAATCTGATTACATTTTTGGAATCAGCAACCCAAAATTACACAAGAACAGCTATAAAATTTAAGGCACCAAAATGTGTGTATACCAGTGTTATTTTAGTAAAGAAATGTAGTAATGGCTTTTACATTATGTACAGAAGGAGACAAACCTCTTGTTTGACTTCCTCAATCTTCTCCTGGTGTTTGTTGAAGATATGCTTACGAATAAAGTCAGGTCCTTTAAATTTTTTTCCTGACAAGGGACATAGCCACTTATCTTTAGACAACTCTTGGGTGTTAGCCTGCACAAACTTTTCCACTTCTGTTAGTAATGTTAAGAAATATACATTATTTTGAAAAGAACTGTTCATGGATAAAGTTAATTATGAACTTGTGATAAGAAAGCTGAAATTTAAACCTTCTAAGAATGTTCAAAGCTAAGTAAGTGGCCAGTGCTTCCAGCAAGTTTTTGCAGAACTGCTGTAAAAATTAGAAAGGTTTCCACATTAAAGGTTCACTGTTTGGAAACTTCTACATCTAGTGAAAATTCAGTGAAACTGCTTCTTCTTCTTCTTCATTAACTTTCAGGCATCAGCTTGAATATGTTCAAAGGGATCTGTGGTCAGCTTGAGGTTGTCTTTATCTTTGTACAATTTTTCCAGAAATGGTACTGGTGATGGCCATATGCGCTTTCTCTGTTCCTCATATGTTGGGCACCTTTAAGTAGATGTTCAGCAGTCATTTTAACAGTGCCACTGTTCACCATCTTCACAATCTTAATAGCATTCCCAGTGAGCCAACATTTAATGTTGAATAAAGTTTTCAATATGTTCATCACTGATCTCAAGTGCACTCATTAGTTACACGACCCAGAATGTAATGTTCCACTGTAAGCTGGAGGTGACCAAAAAGCATTAAAACATGTAAGAAACTTGATATTTCCCTTCACTACTGCTCTTTATGGGCCACTGCTTCGCATTTCATATTATACAGACTTCAAACAGGAAAACAAAACTAACAATGGCCTAAATAATTAGTACGAAACTGTATACCAAGATAAAATTGGGAAATATACTGGGAAAAGAACCTGATGCAGAAAAAAAGCTATAGAAATTATAAGTACTACTTTATGTTTAACTCATGTAATGTTGTCACTGAAAGGATATGTCTCAGGATCCTTCTTGCCAAACTGCATGGCTTCCGAGTCAGAGATCTGATGAGATGTCTCCAGAAATGGACTGATTTTCTTCTCAAAGCTGGTGATCCATTCAGTGACTAAGTAAATAAATGAAAAATACAACATAGCTGTTTAAAAGACTGTAGACCGACATTTAATGTGCCATATTTTCTGACATACAAGGCGGCTCCCTGAGGATAAGCGAAACCAATTTAGCTAAATTAAAAAAAAAATTTAAATAATAAATATTTTATTTTTTAAACAAAAGCATTATATTTCTCATATCTCACAACTTTGAACTTTCTTTAAACAAAAGGATTTTATTATAGATACAATTGGTTTACAATGCCATATCATTTGCTATCAAAAATATTTTAATTATCTGAAAGTTTAAATAAAAATTCATTATTCTACTTCATCTTTAAAGAACAATTTAAAAAAATGTGGCCATAAAAAAGCTAATTTTTGTTCCCCTTCAAAACTCAGTACTCCTAAACACAGTTGCTGCAGATAAACAATGAAAACATAAATTGCAGATAGTCTGTAAAAATACCCAATTGGTATCATCCACCAAGGCTTTTCCCAAAGTGAAATTTTACAGTAATTTATTTGGACGTTTTAAACATGAGTTTCATAAAATAACTGGTATGATGGTTTAAAAAAAATAAAACAACAGAACTAAAACTATCAGGGTGGCTAAAGGCAACAACATGCCAGTTTATAAAAGTCATGATTGTCTCCATATAAGATGCAAGGCAAGTATTTTAAAGATATATTTCTGGGGGGAACTAATATGTTGGGAAATAAGTAATTACTTCTCTACAGAATTTTTGTTACCCTTTTTTGTCATATAATACTGTGTCTGAAGAAAATGGGGAAAAGCTCAAAAGAAGACATGAAAAAGTTCCACAGTAAGTTAAATAAACATCGAGCTATCAGCGCACACAACTGACTATTCGTTCACACCTGCTTAATGAATTTTCTATAACTAAAACATAACATATTAAATAAAACTAACGCACTGAAGCCTATTAAATCTACATCAGTTTAGTCTCCTCATAATTTATAGCAATGAGTTCACAATAAACATACAACTTATTTAGATAATCTGTAACACAAGCATATTAAAAACAAATAGAATGAGATGTGGAAAGTATAGAGAATAAGAAAATATATGCATACAATTAAAACAAAAATAAACAGGAGCCAATCAGTGGCAGTGGATAGACAGTGTAAAGTTAAACCTATAGCAACTGGGGAAAAAAGTGTTCAAGAATAGAAAGCAAAGGAGAAAGTTACATGTACAGCAAGGTCAACTTTATGGTGTATATGCTCGAGTCTCATTATTGTTGTTTATTTTATATGCTGGATACTCTTGGTATTTAACCTTTTCTTTAGTTCTTTTTCTGGTTTCATAGTATTTATTAGTATCATTATTTGTTCATCATTATCATGTTTCATCTGTCTGTTCTGGGCATTTTTGCTAACTCGTCACAGTGGTTGTATTAACAATCACATATTGTATTAGTGGCGATAACTGCTACTTCTCACTGATTTATTTATCTTCTTTTACATTTTACTGGATTACGAGGGTTATTTATTGCTTATCGTGGCCAGACTTTTGGACTTCATTAATATGTGTAAGGAACTTGGATTGGCAGTAGACTCACTGAGAGAATGGTCTGAGACCAAATTTGATGATGCTAAAAGAAGAGATGGAAATCAGGCACAAACAGGGTGAGGACAGAAAAGATAGACATGATGAAAGAGAGCTCACAAAACTAAATAAATTAGAAATGGACAAACAAATTAAAGAGATTAGAAGCAGACAGAGAATTGCAGAAATTAGAAGTGGACAGGGAACTGCAGAAATTAGAAGCGGACAAAGCAGTAAAAATTTAGAGATGGACAAAGGTACTGCAATTCACAAGCTTGAATTTAGAGGCTTCTGGAGCAGGCTGAACAACTATGGAAAGTTTTCGACCGCTCAAGATGCATCTCCCCTCCTTCAGTCCTGATATCGATTTTATGGACTTCTTTTTGGAACGCTTTGAAACTAAAGCATTCAGCATGAAAGTTAGGAAAGAAAGAGGAATGGTCTATGGCTTTATGTGATTTTTTAACATGCTAATCTTTACAAACATTTTATTCTCTCCCCACGTTAGCAATCGATTAAATTATGACTTGGTGAAGGAGGCTCTCCTAAGGAAGTTTCATCTAACTACTGAAGGTTATCGCACCCATGTCTAGGAAGCACTACCCAATAAAGACCATGATTTTAGTGACTTCACAGCTCAGATTAAGCTGCTTCTGAATCGGTGGATTGAGTTGTATGGTATCACTAGGGATTTCAACGGCCTAGTTGACTTAATTTTAAGGGATAAAGTGCTGCCTTTCTGCAGCTCAGATTTGTTGGCTTTCTTTTCCATGAACATCAACTGAAAGATATTGATGTCATGACGCAGTTGGGCTAGTAATATGTTACAGCACCTCCGGGAAAATCAATCCAGAGAGAGACAGTATCAGACAACTTTGCTGCTTGTAAAGCTCAACATGATTTTGATAGAAAGCCTTATGGTAGACCAGGTTCCGCAGTTTGGATCAGACAAGTGACAGATTATCCGGTGTGGGGAGAGGAAATGCCACCCATCGAAGAATTGATTCAAATGATGCTAAAAGCCATAAGGATTGGTTCTCGAGGAAACCAATCAGACTACAGGATGCGAGCAACACTAGGGGTGGATGCAAATACTGTGGATCATGGCTACATGCTACAAGGTTTTGTGGTACGTTGCAATTCCCTCCTACTAATGGTTCTCAGCTGGTGCTATGAGCAGTATGGAAAAGAGTGGCCAACCGGTTTTTCGTTGTTACTTGTGTAATGAAACAGGTCACTTCTGGAAAGATTGATCAAAGAGGTATGTGAACCATGCTATGAAGCATGCATCCTTAAAACAATTAATAATGAAAATTGTAAAGGTTGTAGGCCGCTGTTTCAACCTGATGGAAAACCACTTTTGGTCTGTGGTCATGCTCTCCCATGCTTGTCGGTATTACATGACAATGGTAGGTTGATATTACATGAGAGTTTTATTCATGACAAGCCAGCGACTGTGTTATGTGATACTGGCTGCACAACTATCGGTGTGAGACGCTCATGCATTGATGAAAACTGGAAAGACTGCTAAATGTATCACATTCAGTGGCAAAGGTGCATATTACCCACTGGTTGTTGTGACAATCAATATGCCTTTCTTATCAGGAAGAGTACATACCTGCATATTTGATTCGTGGTAGATCTTATCATTGGTAATGTCCCTGATGTTAAAAAGTGTACTCAGGAGGACATCCAAGGTTGGTCTCTCTGACACATTGAGTGTGCTAATGCAGTGGTTACTACAGCCATGAAGAAGGCTGATGATTTGGTAATTCAACACAATACCACAACACCACTGAACACGGTCGTCACACAACCAACTTTAGACTTTCAGATTAAAAAATGTTCCAATATTAAACTTCAATGGTTATTCGCTATTGCTGGAAAAAGCGATGTTCAACATTCTAAACTGGCACAATATTGGTTTGAGATGAAGAGTGACATTCTGACAAGATGTTTCTTATAACATCCTTATTTATGCCATCATATAGTATTGCCACAACCACTCAGATCCACTGTACTATGGATTGCACATGAGTCTCCATTTGTGGGACATATGAGAATAGCCAGAACTCGCTACAGGGTACATAGCCGAATTTTATTGGCCAGGCTACAATAAAGATGTCAAGCTTTATTGCAGATCTTGTTTTGTATGCCAGAGCATGATTTATAAAGGTAAATCTCCTAAGGCTCCTTTACAAGTCAACTGACTTATCAGCACAGAATTTTCAAAAGGAGGCCATTGATACTGTGGGTCCACTGCTGGTCTGGTCCGATAGGGAATTTCAATTCATTTTAACAATGGTTGACCTGTGCACTCAATGGCTGGAGGTAGTTGCGATGAAAACAATAACATCAGAGGCCGTTGCTGAGCCACTGATGATGATGATATTCAGTCGGCTTGGTTTCCTGGGGAAAATCTTGTCTGACAATTCGTGTCTGAAGGAATGAGGCAGACAACTAACATGCTAGGTATCTCACAATCATTTACAACACTGTACCATCCAGAGAGCAATGGTGCTTGTGAGAGATTCAACAGTACATTGAAACAAATGCTCGCGAAAGTTACATCTGATTTTTCCCGGGAGTGGGATAAATATTTACGGGCTGTTTTGTTTGCTTGCCAGGAGGTACCTCAGGAAAGTACTGGGTTTTCCCCTTCCGAGTTTCTTTATAGGGCTAACCAATGAGGACCTTTGACGGTTTTTAAGGATCTTATTTTGGGAAAGTATCCCAATGCTGGCGCGAGATTGACCTATAAGTATGTTACTAAGCTGCAGGAGCGTGTCATTTCTTGCTGTACCATAGCTCAAGAATCTCTAAAGCTTGCTGGAGCAAAATACCACTCATATGCTGGTCGTAACAAAAAGCTTATTTCATTCTCTCCAGACAGAGTTTTTGTTGTTGTTGCCTGTGGTGGGTTTAGATGTTATGAATGTTGGTGTTGTATTTAATTTGTAACTGAGTGAGGTCAAGCTGTGAAGGCCCCTGAGCCTAACAATTGATGGGGTGTGTTCTCAGGGAACCTTTCTGCTACCACCCTAAGATCTCACTCAGAGTTATATTTTACACTTAGAATAAATGATGACTACATCTAAATATCTAGGGTAATGTAAGTGTGGTGTGATGGTAACCCAATACACAAACACACACACACAGATATTAGATTCTATGATCAACTCAACTAACACAGTGATTTAAATTTGGTATTTAACAAATCTTTTTACAATTTATTTAGTCCTGAACCTAATATTATTTTGGTCAGGACTATCAAAATCAAATTATATATATATATGCAAGTTCAATTAAACAAAAGGGATAATCTGTCCAAATACATAATTTAAAATCTAAGAACAGTGTTACTATATCTCTACTACTGTTTAACTGATACTAGATGGCGGGTTGGGGTTTGTACATCATCCCCTGTCTTTATTCACAAATATTCTATTCACTTTATTGGGTGAAAATGGATTTTATTTTATATAGTTATATTATTATATGGTAGATAGTTGATGAATCGTTCCGTGCCAGGTCTTATGCACTTATCTGGCACGTGAAGCTAAATGATAGTTGTCTTTCCGGCCAACGGCCACTGTCTCAATCTTCCTGGGGCAATCTCGGTAGAGAGCTTGTACCAAGACTACAGTTCCAGTGGTAGAGAGCTTATACCACTGCAGCAACCTCCACTTTCACACTGTTTATTATATTCAGGAAGCTGGCACTAGCATAGTGCCAGTAACAAACCCTGCAAGATTATGGTTTGTCTTAACATAATATCTAATCCACCAAATCCAATTAATAATGCATTCAAAATAAAAGAACAGGGTCAGATCTCTCTGACCAACCCAGCCCATCCAATCTAGATTGATGGAACAACTTGTACCAGTTTTCACATTCCTCTCCTCTAATGGCTACAACACCTCTGCCATTATCATTGATCTTTTTCCATAAAATAAGGTGGGTGATATGATCCCTTGCTGACAACCTATGTAATCTTTTGGTTCTACACCTCTGGTAGTTTGTTAATATGGTGGATCAACATCTAGGCCCTGCATAAGTCTGCTAGGGACCTATGTACTTACAGTCGTAAAATATTTTTCATACGGCAGTATCTCACACTCAAATTTTTAAATAAAATATTAATAATTTCGTTCTTACCACAAATTCAATGAAATATACACAGGTACGATGATTTGGCACAAATTTAGCTGTGCCGCTGCTAGACTATGACTGCTTTTCTTTAGTTATGTCTTCATTATATGGTGAAGCAAGTCAAACTTCTGGTCTATCAATCGACCTGTTTAAGGGAACGTTTTTCTTCAAATGGCGTCCAGCCTTTCAATTTTTTTCTCAATATCCCCTACTCTGGCCAATAGAAATCGGCGTCTATCAAATTTTGAATTCAAAGCTAAAAAAACCCACTGCAAAAATACTGTGTGTTTTTCAGTACGTTGGTTAGTCTGCCTTCGGCTTTACTTTGCAAAAATATATTTAGTTTCGGGCCAACCAATAACCTCTCTCCCTCTTTCTAACTTCACCCAATCAAATTACATGTACCCTTTTCTTCCTCATTTCAAAAATGCGTTAAAAAAATGTTATGGCTAAAATAAGCAGGCATGAGTGTTCGTCAGTCTGTCCTAGAATATATATAGTATTATTGCAATATCTTGGTTATTAAGTGGACGATTTTGTAAATTAAAATATATTATTGATCAGGAGACCCTATTCCCCAAAACTATCTAGGTTTTATGGCCCTAAGTATTATAGTTCGTATGTCCATATTTTTCCTTGTTAGTCGTCAATTTTATTCAAATCTAGAAATCCACCATCTTTTCCCCCTCTCTCTATCGTTTTTTTTTTCAAACGACAATGTCTGTGTTTCATCAAAATTTACGCTACAATACAGGAAATGATCAACGGGCTGATCACCCGTTTGCCAGTCACTTCGATTACGGAAACAACAGCAAATGGATTGATTTGCCGTTGCCCTAAAGACGCCAATAGGCGTGATGGGAAACAATGGCAAAGAAAACCTATCTGCTGTTGCCCTAAGACGCCACTAGGCGTAATAGCCACTGACTGCTTTGACGGTCGGTGGCTAAGGACGGAAGAAGAAGAAGAAGACAGGAAATGAGAGCGGTGTGTGTGTGTTTATACATTTCCACTGCGTGAATATAAGGCGATGCAAGTATTGGCCTTGCGTCGTATTTTCAAATCTGCCAAAAGCAATCTCATGCGTTCGTTACAATTTTTGATTCCAAACAACGCGTGCTGATGGTAGCATTCTGTCACTCCTTTCCCCTCCTTCGTGTCTCTCACTCCGTCTAGAACAAAAATTACGCCTCAATTTGTTTCAAACATGTAATATTTATTTTCCCCTACAGTAAGGCCTATTGAAAGTGATATGTTTGCAGGCGGGGCGAAGAAGCTAATCGCAACCCAATATTTTATTTCTACCTTATTTTGACTTTATGCTCTATAATGTTTTATCTAATTTATCGATTGTATTGAGGATATCACTACATTGCCATCAAGGGATGACCGACTTCTTATTAATTGGTAGGGTCCCTTCCATGTTGTCAATAAGGTCACAGATGTGGACTACATGATTCAGGTGTTAAAAAAACATAAGTTTGTCATGTAAACATGCTGAAGTAGGATGGATCTGGTTAACTATGATATCAAACTCACTGATCATTGCCCTATTAAGTTCCATCCATAACCTACACCATTACATTATAGGGATAGATTTGATAAAGAAATTAAGGGCATGCTCCGTTTGGGAGTGATATCATGTTCAGAGTCCCCATACACATTCCATATGGTGATAGTTCGGAAGAATGATAACTTATTGTGCAAACTGAATGCTGAACCTATGCCAAATCAGGAGGTACTGTTGACCCACCTGTCTTCCGCTACGTACATCAGTAACCTGAATCTACCCCAGGGTTTTAGATAGATTCCTCTGATAGACTCAGCAAAGCCACTGACTGCCTTTGCGACACTCCAGGGTCTGTATTAGTGGAATTTTATGAGCTTTGGACTCCATGTCTGCTGTCCTCACATCACTTACTAACAGAGTGATATAGGTGCAAAAATGTGAGAGTGCACTACAGAAAATATGATACACCCTATTTTATTGCTACCTAATCTAGGCAAACCTTTTGTACTCAGGACTGATGTGTCCTCAGTCTGTATTGGGGGTTGCCTTATGCAGGAAAACAATAGTACGTTACAATTTGTAATGCATGTCAGCCGGTAACTGCTGGCGGCTGAGACAAGATACTCTACAGAGTGTCTTGCAATCGTGTAGTCTGTCAGCAAGCTGGATAGATATCTCACTGGTGCTCATTTTCTCATTCAGACAGATCATCAACCACTTACTTTCTTGCATTCTTTCAGATCAGCAAATCTGATGCTTGGCACGTTGGGTATTACTCTTACAACAATATTATTTTTCGGTATTGCCCACTGATGGCTCAACAAATGTCATCGCTGACTCCCTGTCAAGACTTTAGCCCCATTCACATTACCCTGTCCATACGTTTATTATATTTCTAGTGTGGTACTGATTTTATGTCCTATAAAGTACTGGTTGTTTTGCAATTATAATTCTGCCATGATTTGTTTTTATGCACAGCGTGTTATCTATGGTTCTTTTAATACTACTGAGTATGATTGTTCCAAGACATTTGCCTGCCTCTGGGTGAAAAACTATGTTTTTCATCTGAAGAGGAAAGTAAATGTCCAGAATGCTATTTTCGGTGTTGCATGACAGATGCATTTATAACACCTGTGCTATACAGGGACCTTTTTTATTGTGATGTTTGCATCAGATTAGATAGATAAGTGAGATTGCACAGACTGGTTTATTTATTACAGCTCGATTATGAGCAAAAGCATAGTAACAGTATTAGTGATTGTGTGTGAAAATTGTGCACAACTTTTATGCCTGTGATGTCATGTAGTTCTGAAGAGCACTGTGTGGTGCGATGTAAAAAAGTAGAAAGGAAGGAAGCTAATATGGAGGAGAGTAAACAGTTCTGTGTATATCTGGCAGTTGGAAGGAATTGACTTGGAATTTTGGGTGTTAGTCACGTCATTCTTCGTTTAAGTGTGTGCCAAGAACATTCATTGATGAACATTTATAGATATTCTAATATTAAATCATTGAAAACTTATAAAGTGACTGTCTTGCTGGTTCCTTTCATGAAAATCAGCAGTTTTGTGTGTTACTCCTGATCCTAATGACAACATTGGCCATCTTACAAGAAGGGATCAGAGCACCATTTTTTGGCTCAGAACACAACATATACTTGAACAGAATCCAACCACAACACTCTCTAGAGTGCTAGCTATGCAACTAACCCTATGAAACTGTTGACCACCATCTCTTTGAGTGCCTAGCACTCGATGTTATAAAAATGCTCCTTCCTCCGAGGCCAGATAAGTGGAACATTTTGTATGGAGAAACAAAATAACTTACGAAAACATGCAGATATCACTACATGGCATTGGGCCGAATGGTGAGAGCCCAAGCGCTGCTAGATCAATAACAACATGTGTTACTCCTAGTGAAACAAACATCGGGCAGAGTGTGGCATGCATAGCTACATCTGTATCCGTGATAGTGTATGTCCTAGCCAGTGCCAGCATCATCTTCTCACATCTTGTTATTTGGTTCTTTCCAACAGTTCCACATAAGTCATAACCCTTTCAACTGTTATATTCTGCACAAGCACCTATTTATGAAAGTCTGCATCTTTTCGTTTATCACCTTCACTGTTTTCCATGTTTCAGAGCCATTCAATAGGACTGACTTAACATCTGAGTTGGAAGATTCTTATTTTTCCCAATGCAATGTTTGTCTTTTTATTACATATCCTTATCTGTTTCTCCAATGCTGCCAAGATATAGGTAAGAGTCCACAAATGTTAGGAATGTTCTCCCTGTGCAATCTGGTGATCATTGGTTGCATTTATTCTAGTAACCTTTGTCTTGTCTCAGTGTATTTTCAAATCTAGTTGCTGTAAACTCTCATCTAGTTTTCTTTTTTTGGTCTTGCATCTGGTAATGGTTATGGGACAGAAGAGCCCTTGTTCATGGTAAAATTGTGATCCTCAAGCTGTACTTAATTGCTTTTATCACACAGGACTTTGAGGAATCAAACCCTGCATAAAATGTGACCAGCTGGCACATGGAAAAGAAAGGCAAAAATTCACTACATAAACTCCTTTGCTGCTCATTTGTATGAAAGACTACCGTATGTGGCAGTTATCCTTGTTTCTTCAACTGTCACCCATCCCCCCCCCCCCCCCCCCCACCCCCCCCCCCCCCCCCCCCCCCCCCCCACCCCCCCCCCCCCCACCCACCCCCCACCCCCCCCCCCCCCCCCCCCCCACCCCCCCCCCAAAAGGAGAATAGGCTTTCAACAAACTTCCTGTCCCGTGCCATCAGCTTAAGGTCTTTCAATGTCTTCTTTGTCCCCTTTATGTCTTGTCTCCAGTTATCTTTTCACTGCTACCTCTAAATATTATCCTTAAATATAATTAAATTGCTAAGGAAATCGGCTCTAAATAGTATCCTTATATTTGCCTCTAAATATTATTCAGTGTTATCCTTCCTTGTTTGGCATAACAAAATGACTATAAGCAACCACTTACCATCATTTTGCAAAACCTTAGCAGTAGACCCTGGTGGTGTGCCCCTAGCATGCATGATGCCACATCTGTGTGGCATTTCATCTTCATTGGGGTATTCACTAGCACTGTAGTAGTCAAGTGAATGGACCAATCTTAAATACAGGATCATTCGATCCAAAGCCTGAAACCATATAATAGTTAAAAGAAATAAGCACGAAGAACATAAGCACATTCAACCGTTCTTATATATGTACCATTTGTTTTCATGCTTTTACTGTCAATAATATGTTTCTCACAAGATAAAGACACTTTGCACCTGATGTTACCATAACATCAGACTATGTAAAATTGCTGAAGAGTGCTGCTGTACAAAGCAGCTCTTCTAAAGTATACAGTAGTCATCATTTACCCATATAAATGTCTCCTTAAGGGCATGCACTACTTCTTCTTCTTCTTCTTCCGTCCTTAGCCACCGACCGTCAAAGCAGTCAGTGGCCATTACGCCTAGTGGCGTCTTAGGGCAACAGCAGATAGGTTTTCTTTGCCATTGTTTCCCATCACGCCTAGTGGCGTCTTTAGGGCAACGGCAAATCAACCCATTTGCTGTTGTTTCCGTAATCGAAGTGACTGGCAAACGGGTGATCAGCCCGTTGTAGGCATGCACTACAGTGAAAACTAACTTTTGTTCTAATAACATTTTCAAACTTTTTATATACTCAACAGACACAGTGTATGTCCATGAGCCAAATTGTACAGTTTAGTTTGTTAAAAAAAAAAAAAAAAAAAAGTGGTTACCATGGTAACCCAAAAAAAAAAAAAAAAAAAAAAAAAATCCGCCATACTGGATTTTTCACAAATTTTCAAGAGTAAATATCATGTTTCCTGTCAACCAAAGTTTATCAAATTGCACACACATGTTGTGACTGACAATTAAAACAATTGATCAGAAGCTTATTTTGGTAAGGGAGCCACGGTAGCATAGTGGTTAGTGCACTGGCTTCCTAGCTCAGTGGTCTATGGTTCGATCCCCAGATGTGGGATTTTTTTAGGCCGCAAACGGCTCCTGGGTCGACCCAACCCCAACTGTGTACCAGAGCAACTTCTGGGAAGGTTAAGGCGGCTGGCGTGATGCTGACCACATCACCCCTATTGTGCTGATGGTCAAAATAATATGGGCCTAACACCATATTCCCAATATGCCTCTATGGGTGTGTAACGGGATCCTTTACCTTTATTTTGGCAAGTTTAAAATTCTATTTTTAATGATTTAAACAAAAAATACATTATATTTTAATGAAATATATAAAAACATATTAAAAAAAAAATATATAAAAAAAAATTACCAAAATATCAAAATTCTATCCTGAACATTTTAAAGATATATATGTGTACTACATGCATGCCAAATTTGATAAAGGTCTGGTAGACAGGTTGTTAGTTTTTTAATTTTTTGTTAATAAAAAATTAGTTTTAAGAAAAATGCATTTTACTCACCGAGTGCCTTGTCTTGTCCAATATACTCCATTCTGGGGGGCTGAATGTGTCTAAAATTGTCCAGCACTATTGACGGCATGTTGAAATACTGTAGAGTTGTGCATGGTATCCAAATGATCACAAATTTGATCTGCATATTTATGGAATGTTTTCTGGTGCAGGCCAGGGAGGTCTAAGTTCTCACAGAAGAGATTGAAAGCAGATGGGCCCATTCCAGACATGAGGTCACCAAGAACAGCAGATTTGTTGATTGCATGTCCCCGAGGGCCGCGGCCTTCTGGTTCCCTCTCGGATGTGTATGTACCAGAAATTGCTTTTTCACATGTCGCACACAACTTCCAGGAAGAGGGAGAAACCCTGTGACTTGGTGTTGTCAGTTCTTGTGTGCAATGTGCTCTGCTTGCACACGTTGCAACACACATTGGTGAGAACACTGTTGATAAAAGAAATGTCCACAATGGTTCTGTACGTAGGTTTAGGCTGAGCACAGACAGTTTTATGATAAGTACCATTCTTGCTTGAGCTGAAGTTCATTTTTATATCATATCGACTTGGATCAGCGATTTGAACTATAGGCCTATCGGATACTGGTATACAGACATACATCATTCACCGCTGATTCGGTCGTAACATTGCTGGAAATTACACATTTTTGACATGCTCTAGCGACAGAAAGTTGCTTTGCTTTCTTACTTTTTCTTCCCATTTTGAAGTAACAGAACACAATTTAATGAGATTTAGACTGTAATCAAGAGAAAAATGTCATACCACGTTAAATGAAACAAAGTTATTTGTTTACGGGCGGAAGTGCCTGTCGTTATGTTCTGGATTTGCGCAGACAAAGTTGCGCGTTATGACCAATCAGAACGATAAACACCAATGACTCATGAATGAGCCTTGACAGAGAATGGGGTAACTGTGTGACCTCCCCTTATAAGGAAGTTAGTGTAAAACAATAGAAAATTTTGAATGCCAAATCAACCAGAGATGTGTAAAATAAAGGTTTTGAATTTGCTATAATCTGGGAGACAAAGAAATTCCCTTTTCGGCGATACCAAATACTTTGCGATGCGCTCAGCGTAACTAAGGTATTATTGAGAGACAGGTCATAGCTTGGGGGTAGTGCCGAAAATATGCTTTTTGACACATCAAATGTATTTTTTATGTCATTAAAACCTTGCTCAATCGATTCCTCGATGATTATTTAATAAAATATGCTCAAAAGTAAAAAAATCAATATTTTGTACCTAAAACCCGATTATCACTGCTGTGGATGGCCTTAATATGACTGCAGTTTAATTATAACCATTTTTATTTAATACCTGGCTCAAAGACTCATCTTTCTCCACAGTCACTTCTGTGTTGGCGTCTTTCCTTTCTGCATCAGACTGCCCTAAATAATAGAAATTCAGAAATGATATGCCTCAGTTATAAACAATATTGTGACGTATAGAGGTAACACTGATTTTCATTCATTATCCTTCAGCTCACCAAGAAGTATAGGCTTTCAACAAACACATGCCTCCTGTAGTGTGTGCTCACTCTCTTCAAGGTCTTTCCATGTCTTCCTCATAATTGTCATTTCTGTCTCAGTTCTCTTCTCTGTGTTTTTCAGTCGACTTCTGTCTTCTCTTACCACAGGCATTCCATAACAAGGACTACAGCCAAATGCTATCAACAGGTCTCCTCAATGTGTGTCCTATCCATCTCCAGCATCATCTTCTCATCTCTTGTTCCACTGGCACTTGTCTAGTTCTTGCTATCATTTCAAGACTGGTCTGGCGACTGGGTTGATTTCAGAGGGAGGAAAAAAACAGGATATCAGCACTAGCAAGCATTACAAGAAGGGTTCTTCTTCATACTCTGACCAATAAGGAAATCAGCAGTTTTCTCAAATGAAAATTGTTCTATTTTTGTTTTTCAGCTTCTTGTTTCAGCAAGACAACATGAAGGACAGATTTCTGACAGAGTTATGAAGATTGACTGATAACATGCTGCAGAATGTTTGGCATGAAAGTGAAATATTGTTTAGATGTGTCATTTGTTCATTCATTGTCCTGCAGAGAATCTCTCCTGTTCTGTGCCATCTGCTCAGTTCTCTCCATGTCTTTATCCTGTTTATGCCTGCCTGCCTCTTTGTGTTTTCCACTCAGCTGGTTTCCTCAATGTGCAGCCCACTCAGCTGGTTTCCTCAATGTGCAGCCCACTCAGCTGGTTTCCTCAATGTTGCAGCCCACTCAATGATATCTTTTATCAACCTCTTGTTCCACTGGCATGTGAATAATTCTTTCCATCAGTTAGTTTTGTATTGGTGATCTTGTCCATATTAATCCTTCTATTCTGTTTAGGTGTGTGCAAGGCTTAAAAATGGAGAAAATAATGAACTTCCGTGCTTCATGCATATTATTTCTTATGATATATATTTGTGATCACTGAACAATATTTGTAGACATCCTATTATTCAGTGAGATGTAAGCATTGATGACATCAAGGACTGAAAAAAAAATGCCGAGATCAAGGACTAAAAAAAAAAAAAAATGCTGAGATCAAGGACTAACTTGTTATTAACCCTCTGCCATTTAAAAACCCAAAATTGCCAGCTCACAAAGTCTAAGTTTTCATCTAAAACAGCCAATACTTCCCGTGAAACGTTGTTGTTGTTTGTTGTCATGGTGCAATGAGATCTCACTATTAAGCTTCTGTTTTCTGAACTTGCGTTCGAAATAGATTAATATTTAGATTTTTTGTGATTTTTTTAAAGCCATGGCTTTACGGGCAGTGGAATCTTTACTTCAGAAGCTGAGAGATAATGTTCTATTTAATCGAAACGATGAGGATGCTGCCAAATCAGATATGGACATTGAATACGAACCTGGTTTAGACTTGTGACAGGGACACTGTTGAAATTGAATCTGGTGAAAGTAGTAATGAAACTGACAACAGATCAAACGAAAGGGACTTGTCAACAAAGCACACTTCAGTTGAAATTTGTGACTTTGTTGGAAACCCTGGACCTAAACACACTCTAGATCTAGATGCTGCCTCTTATGATTACTCAGTTTGTTTATTAGCAAAGAATTTTACCAAATGGGCTCAATGCAAACAAGGAAAAAGCAGCAGTAAACAACAACTTACGCAAATGCATATGCAAAATAAACGCTGTTTTGTTTTCTCAAGGAACAAACCAAACACATCTTCAGGGCATTCTGCAGAGACTGTTTATGACTGCCCAGTGTGCAGAATTCATAGCAATGAACTGGTCTGTTCATGATGTCATGAATAGTTATGTTTCATTAATAAAAATGAATGTTTATATCTTTTGTGGTAATGAATTAGCACAACAAATGTTCAAATTTAAAAAAAAAATTGTTTCCCCACACTAATGAAACTGTCCTTGCATAATACTAATACAGTCACTCCTCGCTTTCACGTGTTCGGTATTCGTGGATTTGCTCATTTGTGCGATATAAAGTGTAACCCATTTTTTTGCTATTTGCGGGCACCTCGAGGGTATTCGCTGCCATGCGCAGTAGGCTAAAAATTTCAAGATGCCTACCGTGTAGCAAGGACAGGCTGGCTTCTTGTTCTCGCGGCTTTCGTTGTGTTTACACGTCTTTGTCGAGCGTCTTTTCATCCACGCTTTTCCAGTTTTACGCTGTTTTTGATGTTTTTGGGAATTAACTCTTAAACTCCAGAGCAACGCTCTGAGCGTTGCAAAATTCAACACGCTGTGCCATAGCAACGCTCTGAGCATGACTAAAGAATTCTCACTAATAAATGTAGAAACCTAACCATGTAATCAAATCCATGTTTTCTAAACCTAACCGGAACTTCCGTTAGTGTGGTCCGATCCTTTTATCGAAGATTTCAAGCTGTACACACGTGTTATTTCTTTGTTATCGAATTTATTTGCTAGTCAGGTGTGATCCAATTTTGTGAAAAATTTGTGAGTGGCGATAGCGTTATGGCAAGTCATATTCCTATTAGTCATATGCCTTCTAGACGAATGTCTGTGTCTAAAGCATTAAGTTTACTTGAAATATAATGGAGAGTGAAGATGATTTGATGGACTCTGATAGTTTTTTATCAGATGATGGAAGTGTTGCAGCAATGTCAGACACTTCGGATTCAGTTGACGAGAGGGCGTTGCCCCAGCCTGGCCCATCAGAAGGTAAGAAAGCTAGGCTTACAACACTAGATGACTGGTCTCAGGTTGCTGATGATGCTAGAAGTATGGTTAAAACTTTAAACAACTTTAGATTTATCCCCAAGCCACGAGGTACAAAAACAGCACCAGGTGTAAACCCAGAATATGTTGATGAAACATCAACACCACTGGATTGTTTTTTGGCACTTGTCAGAAATGATGTGATGGAATATATAATCACAAGCATCAATGAATATGCCACAAGATGTGTACAGATGAACACCCCAGCTAAAAAACAATCAGTGTATAACAACTGGAAACCTGTAAATAGGCAGGAATTTTAAAAATTCATTGCAGTCACTAATTCAATGGGGTTGGATAAGAGACCAAGCATACATGACTACTTTTCAAGAGAGCCAAGCTTGTATACACCTTTCTACATCAAAATGTTTGAAAGACCAAGATTTGAGGCTATATATCACATAATGCTTCATGTGGGAGATGCAGATGCTGATGGAAAGAGCAAAATTGAGCCTTTTGTGGACATGCTATGCTCAAATTTCAACAGTGCCTTTATACCATTTAAAAACATTTCAATTGATGAAATGATTTTTGATTTCAAGGGGCGTTGGAGATATAAGTAGTTTAATGCATCCAAGCCCAAAAAGTATCACATAAAAAGTTTTGGATTGGTAGACAGTGCCACTGGATATGTACTGAATCTGCTCACTTACTATGGAGCAGATACATCATACAATCCAGAGTGTGATTCTGACAGTGGCCATGCCATTAAAATCTTCAATACCCTCCTCAGCTGTATTGGAAGTGGATACCACATCTATGCTGACAGGTATTACACCACCAGAGCTTTAGTTGACTTCCTTCTTGAACACAAATTCTATTTCACAGGGACACTCCAGACCAATAGAAAAGGTTTTCCTCTTGCTCTGAAAGGTCTTTCCTTGAATCATATGGAAAGCCGGCACTGGGTCTCTAAAGATGACAGAATTGTGTGCACTGCATGGAAGGATAAAAAGGCAAAATAACCTGTGGTGATAGTCACTTCAAATGGAAATGCTGAAGACATTACACACAGGCAAAAAACCAAACCATTCACTATCCATAGCTACAATATGAGCATGAATGGTTGTGATAAGGCTGACCAGATGTTGAGTTATTATGGACTCCACACAAGGAAAAGCAATAAATGGTGGAAGAAAATATACCACTGGATAGTGGAGATTTGCTGCAATAATGCACATATTCTATATGTTTTGTCTCGACCAGAAGGCGCTAACACAAAAATGTCACTTAAAAAATTCAAGCTGATTTTAATTAACCAGCTTACAGAAGCAGCAGCTGACTTGATGACTGATGCAGATGACATGATGAGATCCAGAATTGGCTGCCCTATTAAGTCAAATGCAATAGAAAGACTTCAGGGCTCGAAGCATGTTACTGTTAGAGCAAAAATGATGGACGCTGCAGAGTGTGCAGTACACCAAAGGATGTAAAGAGGACAGTCTTTATTTGTGAGGGATACAAAGGCAAACCTCGACTTCAGCCTCACTGCTTCAAGTTATGGCACACACAGCGCAAGCTTGAATCATAAAATAAACATGTAAATATATTGTGAAAATGTTTCATTTGATATTTTTTTAGTTCATGTGCTGGAAAAAGCCACAATATGGTAATGTATATATTCTAGGATTTTTTCAGTGTTGTGAAGTTTTTAGTGACTGCAGCATACACTGCATAAATGTGCTAAATTTTGCTATATCTAGTGTTGTGTTATTTTAAAAATGGATTACCTTGATGTTTCAAGACTGAATGGTAAGTTTTAATGACTACAACATTAACTGGCCATCGGTAAGTGCACATTTTGCTTTCAAAATTCTGCCCAAAAAAAGAGTGGCGCAGCGTGCAAAATAACTATGGAAGGAGAGTTAATAATGGCATCCAAACTTAGTGCAAGTATGTTGGCGAGTGTACCTAAGCGCAAGAAGGCTGTGATGAGTCTCAGTGATAAAGTATGTGCGTTAGATAAACTTCTTTCTAGGATGTCTGTATGAAGTTTTCTTTATTTCTTAATTTTAAATGTTCTGTGTAAATGTTTTCAATGTTTGTTTTCCAGGGATTTTGTAATAATGTGTGTGTGTTTGCATGTGGATGTGTGAATTAGTGACAGTGTGAGTGAATGGGTGAGTAAGTGGGTACTGTTACACCAAAAGACTGTACACACTGTACAATTACAAAGAAAACAGTGTATAAAATACATTTATCCAGCTTCTTTCTCAAGCATTCTATCCTGGCCTTGAATGCATTAAAAGAATTCTCACTTTTTATTTTAAGCTAGAAGGGTGGTGGGGTGGCATACTGTGCAGTCGCCACCATCCATGGGGGCTCTCCATGTATGCAGGGCTAAAATTCTGTGCTCTCCCAAGGGGTCTTCTAGTCCTGCACAGAGCCGCTTTCCAGCACCCCTTTCCTGCCATCTATTCATTGTGAGATCCTCTAGACTTTATGATTTAAAAAGCTTCCAAAATGAATGACCTGATTATATGTCAAAGTAAGTAAATTATGGTTCAATAATGATTGTATGAACAGCTAGAATTTTGTTCCCTCAAAAACTACTGGTAATTTCTGTGCAATTTGTGTGTGTTGGCGAAGAGACATTGAAAACCAGTTCATAAAACAGCTACACCAGCCTGCAGATGCAAGAAATTTTGATATTTCTGGCATGTTGCAATATTTTTCACGCCTTTTCAATTGAAGGGCACGAATTCGTATTGGTCCTCGAGTAATGATGCAAAAATTTTGCTGTTGAGTTAAAAACCCATTCATTTAGTTCTTCTTCAAGAGCTGAAAACCATGAAGTGTTCCCTCTTCTTGCTAGTGTCATTTTCTGCATATCTTGCAAGGATTCTTTTATTTTACGACAGTCTCAAACAAGTTTTTCATCAATTCTGAATTCCAGCATTGCATTGGAATGACCATGAGTTTTGCAAATTCTATCACTTTCAGCTTTAAGCCAACCTAGTAAAAAGTATGTTTTATTTTCCAACTCATTGGAATACAATGCGAGTGCATTTTTAACAGCTGTGCATTCCAGTGTATGCATGACAGGAAGTACGAAAGCATGACGGACATTTTTTTAATTTATTTAACGTTTGTATCCGTATCGAGTGTATGGTTTTATTTTATTAATAACCACAATTAAAAGTCTCAAACATTTTTTGGTTGAAATGTAGAACAGTCGGTCGTGTGTTCGATACAAACTTATAAAAGAATTCAGAGACGCAGTAAAAAGGGATAAGGGCTGTAGTTAGGTTAAGGAATCCTAGACTTAACTATAACCATAACCTTAATCCTTACGATGTTCGCGACTTACAAAGGTGACACTGAAGAACATGTCTCAATGATCTTCATTTCAATCCATTTTTGAATGTATTACTCAAAATATTTTATTAAAAACATTTAATGAAGTAGCAATGAAGGATACCAGTATGTGGTGGGGTAGGGTGTGCATGCAAGCAACACTGACCTGTTTCAAGAATTTTTTTTTTACTGATTGTAGGTCGGAGGTATGTTTTTTATAGTCCTAAATAGTAATAAATATCTCAGCTTATACTCGAGTATATACAGTAAGTTTATGGATCAAGTAATTCCCCCAAGCTTAGTGTGCAATGCTGGGTTCTCAACATATTTCAACCCGGGGAATTGTGAAACTGGGCCACTCTGAAAGTTGGCCAAGCAATACGAACATTGTCCTTTGGCAACATGCACAGTGTGGAGGTGACTCAGGGTATTACTTAGCCCTGCAATTCACATGAGAGCAGCATGAAATCCTTGACATCAAACATGTTAGTTAATTTGGCCATCTTGTTGTTGTTTAACTAGGGCTACTGAGCTTCTTGCTCTTTTGCAGCCAATACCAAGTTGAAGACTCCATGGTATTATCTACATTGTATATCTAGGCTTTTCCTGTGGCTTTTCTGCCATTCCAAAATGTGCTGAGTTGAAGTCATGAGCTCCAGTTTCTCCAGCTTGGCTTGCATTTAAAGGATCGTCACGTATGGTCCCAAGTTAGGAGTAAGAAGTGCATGGCATACTGTGCATTTCGAACCATCCAAGGGGGATCTCCAACTATGCAGACCTAAAATACTGTGCTCTGGTTCTGGGCTCTCCCAAGGAATTGTCACATCCTGAACAGAGCCACTTCTCAGCTCCCCCTGCCTATCACTGGGTCCATTGTGAGATCCTCCTGCATGCAGTCAACCAGGTCAAAGCCAAAGAATCACATCTGGGGCTCATGTGACTTCTCCAATTAGTGTGTAATGCCGGGTTCTCAACAAGTTTCACCACAGGGGGAATCCTTGGAAGTGTGTGGATGATTTCAAGAGTCAATGAGGGTGTAATTATCCTCAGAGGTTCACTTCCACGTATGTATATTGTAGCATTGTGCATAGCTAGTGATCATATAAAGATGGCTCCAGAAATGCCTCCATGCATATTTGGCCATCTAAACAACCTATATGCATATGAATCCCTAACACATATTTCCATGTAGTGACATCACCTGGATCGACTGGGCCAAAATCTCAAGAAGACATAATTTTTCTTTCTATTCTGTTGTTTGGTATACTGTGAGTGTGTGTGTGCTCTGAGTACTCGTAACATACTTGCCCTGGTGGTCATTTCACTATCGTCACTAACATTCAAAACCTTGGATAAGATATTAGTCACTAACCAATGAGCTCATCTTCCTCAAAGCTTCCTTCTTCCACTAGATAGTCTGTGATATTCTTTAAGACTGGGTTCTTTGAAACAAATCCAAACTCAGGCTGGTGACATGAAATGAAGATGAATTTGCATAATTTAAATGCAAGTAAAAATATAATGAGATAAAACTTGTGCCTCAGTACACTAATGTTAAACACAATTATGTTGGTTATTTCTGACAGCCTGAAAGAATGTCAAAGAACACATTAGTATAGAAAATAAAAAAATACTGCAGCATTTCTCTAGACACCTTTTTAGTATAAGTCACGGCTGTTTGTGCCCTATACCAGAGCGCTCTTTTAGTTTCGGTGACCGGAATTCTGACACCGGGTATAAAATTTTGTGTGCACCGTAAAAGACTATTTAAGTTTTTGGCGGGGAAAATCAGCTGATGTGTGAGTAAAATCAGTAAAATATAAATCATTACACACTCGTTCTGGATAAACACAGCGCTAAAATTCTTTTGTGTACTATAACTTTGTTCTGTGTTCTATTTTTGATTGCATTTTTATTTGTTTGAAATTAGTTTTGACGGAGTTACAGACTTTTGAAAACAGCGTCATCATTTAAGGAAATTCATAAAATAAGTAATCTTTTTATTAATTTAATATCTAAAAAATCGGCCCATTCGTTTGAGTTTATAATTATAAAGACTTCTCGAAGGGAAGCTAAAGATTATTTCCACATACTTTTTTTTTTTGGTTTCATATCTTGAGAATGTGTGGTAGTCAGTTTTGTGAGTGTGGCATTACAAGAACAAGCATATTGTCACCAGATTTTATAGCATTTAAATCCCTTTAAACGCATTCCTGATACCCACAAATCTTAAATAAGGTAGTAAAAAAATAACTTTTTGTAAAGCACCATCTGTTTTTGCATTTTCATTCATTTATAATGATATTTAGCTATGTATATAAGCGTCAGAAAACATGTAAAGCTATAGATAGATTACTTCCACATAATTTGATCTATCTTTCAAGTCTTGTTAATCTTCTATTTATAATATGAATTTTTTTTTTTAATTGTGTGTGAGATAAGGACTGTTCCATTGGTGTTCTTTGGTAGACAATCCTGTGCACACGACGGCTGCCAGCGAATTCTAAGTAACTGTTTGTATATCTTCTTTCATTCAAAGTTACAATGCAGGTAGTAAATTTAGAGAAACCAAATTCTAAATCTAATACCATCCTTTTATCAATGGCTAGAGTCAGAGATACATATGATAATTTAGAAATATTTATGAATGGCATGAAAGCTCAGATAGAGTCACTAAAATATTTAGAGTGGGATGGTAAACAAGTTGTTGTTTTCTTATTCGGGGATTATTTCCTTGTTTTGCTGGAGACACCACAGACATGGGTATATATTCCTTGAGCTCCAGACAAACCAAACATTTTCATCAAAGACATCCAGAGAGCATACAACTTGCAAACCAAGAAGTTTGGCCATGTTGATAAGAGATTACAATAGATATATGAAATATGGGAAAGGGAATAAAAGGCAAGTGGCACATTACCATAATTGTTTACACAAACCAATGTTAGAGATTGAAATTGAAAATGTAGCTCCTCCTTACCTTCATATTTTATTAGGCATTGTTTTGAAACACCACAGACTTCTAGAACAGGTAGCTGATACAATAGACGCAAAGATATTTGAGAATTCGCAAGAGATACATGCAAACATTAGTACTTTTAAGAACTTGAAGAGATTTAGTAGGAACTGGAAATAGGCAGAAGAATTAGGAGCTAAAATTGAATTTTTCAGGTAGGTATTGAACTTTGTGAGGATAAGGAGGAGACAGATAATTTTAAAGTTAGACTTGAAAATGCACAAGATGCGCTGGCCAAACTTCAGTTTCAAGATCTGTGTACTAGGTCTGGTCCAGTTTGCTCACACATGGACAAGGTACTAGCCAAACACAAAATCATACAACAGGCTTATAATAGCAGAGCATTTATAGCGAATCACTGCCACAGATATCTCACACAAAAAGTTTATAAAGATCTTACAAGAGCAATCATTACACAAACACTGAAAATTACAGACAAACAAGATATAACTAACATAGCTTTTATTGCCCAAGAACAATTCAACTCACTGAAAGAAGCATTTGAGAAAGTACACAACAAAATATCACACAGTAAACCAATTAGTAAAGAATCAATAACAGCATCGATAGAGACTTATATGTCTTTGTTCAGAAAGCTATTCCCTAGTAAGACAATTCATAAACAGCACATATTAGAAAAACATTGCGCAGACTGGATCAGAACTCATGATGTATGATTGAGATAATTGTTAGCTCTCATGTTCTGGGGACAATTGGGTGTGTTATTTTAAGGTTATAAATGTGGACATGCAATTTAAACTTTCAATAATTAATGTTTGACGCATGAAACCAAAACAAAACTTTGATATCCATTTTCTGCAGGTTTTCTACTTTTGATTTCTGTAATTTGTTATGCATGTTGATTGTGACCGTTTTAGTGTAAATTGAATTAGAAACAAACCATAACAAAATGTAAAAAAAACCCCGTAAATTTTACACTATTTCAGACTATTATATCTTCTGTTCTAATTGTGATAAAATGTTTGTTCTTGTTCTAAAATTTACTCTAACATTTCTAGTCTAGCTTTACGCAAAATTAAAGCCGGTATTTATAATAATAAAGTAGCATAAAAGCAATTCAAACATATTTTGGGGACAATTGGGTGTGTTATTTTAAGGTAATAAATGTGGACTTGCAATTTAAACTTTCAATAATTAATGTTTGACGCATGAAACCAAAACAAATCTTTGATATCCATTTTCTGCAGGTTTTCTACTTTTGATTTCTGTAATTTGTTATGCATGTTGATTGTGACCGATTTAGTGAAAATTGCATTATAAACAAACCATAACAAAATATAAAAAAAACGTAAATTTTACACTATTTCAGACTATTATATCTTCTGTTCTAATTGTGATAAAATGTTTGTTCTTGTTCTAAAATTTACTCTAACATTTCTAGTCTAGCTTTACGCAAAATTAAAGCCGGTATTTATAATAAAAAAGTAGCCTAAAAGCATTAATTAAGCCCTATCAAAAGTAAACATCGCCAAATGTTTTTCCCATTAGGAAGCTGACCACGTGACCTCTATCAAGTGGGCTATAAATAGCGCGGTCGGGGAAAAAGGGGAAATAACTAAAAGATCGCTCGCAAACAGCCGTGAAGAAGACACTACAATTGTTAGTCTGAGTAATACCCAACTTGAATTTCCTTTAACCCTTTACCTATCTAATATTTTTTCCCATCATGTGATTTGAAAAATGGCATGTATTTTCACAATATTAATCTGCATTGTTCTAAACTCAAGTAACAATGTTGTATTTGGTGTTTATATATCGAGTGCGAGACTAACAGACCATCCAATGTGCATAGAATAAATGCTCTTAGGAGACAAAGACTCAAGCAAAGCAACTTTGTAGAATCAATCACAACAAAGATGAGAGCAGTTCCCATAAATGAAATATCAACAATTAAACCCATCTATGCTGTACACAAGGTTTCAGTTTGGAAACAACTTTGTTTCCCAGAAATGATAGAAAGCATTCCTGGAATAAAGACAGACTGCAATAGAGAGAAAATCCATAGCAACAAAATACATAGAGAAACATTACACACGCAACACCTGGGCCCATGCATATACACAGATGTATCAGCAACAAATGCAAAAGAAAATGGAGGTGTCTTTCTGAGCTTAAGCACTGGTGCACAAAAAAAAAAAAAAGCTGCCAGTGGCAACAGGACAATTCTCAAGTAACTTCTGAGCAGAGGCAATAACAGCAGCAGAGTGCACTGTCAGTAATTGCAACACTGAAAAGCCAAAATAATGCAGACCTGGATGACCTAAGAGTGGTGCTCCACAAACTATGTCAACAGTTCAAAAGAGTTGTGATCCAGTGGATCTCATCTCATTGTAACATCCCCAGCAATGAAGTGGCTGACAGATTGGCAAAGGAAGGTGGATAGCTACCTCAGCCTGAAGCAAGCATAACTTTTAAGGAGGCAAAGAGTTTTATCAGAATCAGATACAAAAACAAATGGGATGCAGAGCATCTAGGTCACACACAAAATTATGCATACTACCAGCTCAACAGAAGAGAACTAGTGGTAATCTTCAGACTTCGCACAACAGACAGGGATACCATCTATTCAACTAGCTAAAGACAGGAACTACCGACGAATGTAACTGTGGTACTGATAAAATGACTGCTGAACATCTGCTTCAAAGATACCCAACATATGTGGAACAGAGAAAGCACATATGGTCATTACCAGTACCAATCGTGGAAGAGCTCTACAGAGATGCAAATATCCTCAAGCTGACTACTGCTTTCTTTGAGCTTTTTCTTAAAAGTCTACATTTGAAAACATTCAAGTAGACATCTGAAACTGTACGACTAAGAAGAAGATATCGAGTGCACTTTGTGAAAATGACATATATTTATATGCCAACTGGCTTCCTAGCGCAGTGGTCTATGGTTCGATCCCCAGATGAGGTGGGAATTTTTTAGGCCACAAACGGCTCCTGGGTCAACCCAGCCCCAAATGGGTACCAGAGCAACTCTGGGAAGGTTAACGCGGCCGGCGTGATGCCGACCACATCACCCCTCGTGTGCCGACGGTCAAGATAATATGGGCCTAACACCATATTCCCAATATGCCTCAATGGGCGTGTAACGGGTTCCTTTACCTTTACCTTTTTATATGCCAACTTCATGAAGTGTTCTTTTTAAAACAGTCAAAATTGTATCCTTTTTTTTTTTTGAACAAAAACACATTAAACTTTTTAATTAAAAAAAGGAGGGTGGTTGGGAGGGGGGGGGGGGGGGGAAGAAGAGGCGTAAGTCAGTCAAAATGCAATTTCACTGAACTAAAATAATTGTAAACAAAATTTTAAAACACTTTACCCTGAAAAATAATTTTTTCTCTGAGAAGCCAGGCGGTACAGAAATAGTGATGTATCTCAGATATGCATTGCTTGGAAAGGCAAAAAAGGTCAAGTATTGTGGTGTTTACAGACATTAACTCTTTAAGTCCCAAGCAAAAAAGTGGGTTTGGCCCAAGCAAAAATGTTCACCCCAGTGTGTTTTTATTGTTGTTTGTAAAGAATTTTTAAAAATGTTCATATGCATAAATAACCAAAAGTCCAAAATGGATGGCTATACTTTAAGAAAATAGCGTTTTTGAGCTGTCAAAATGAGAAAACAGCCCTAGAAAGGATCAAGAGATATGAAAGCCAGTATACTGTTGATCGGGCCAAATAGGTCTAGAAGGAAGTACAGTATACTGGCTGTTGGGACTTAAAGAGTTAATTGAGTGCATTTTTTAACCTGATGTCACAAAGTAGTCGAAAAACCAAATCCAGTCCACCAGTAAAATTATTTGTACGAATGGAAGTGACTGCAGTGATCAAAAGCTGACATATTATGGTATTTTTTACAGAAAAACTAGAAAATAGTGGAAACAATTTTCTTCTGGATTATTGAGATGGCCCAAGCAAATGCCCATATATTATACACCCTCAGTCATGCTGGTGAGAAGTCAATGTCATAGCTGACTTAGAAGGCTGCATCCATCATACTACTAGAGCTAGCAGAGATAAGTTTGGACAAAATTCAGAGAAGGAAACAAAATTAAATTTTGAGAGTCTAAAGCTGTGGATCACCACACAAGTTAGAAACTGTGTAGTGTACTGATAATCACCAAGAGAAAAGCATTAAATGCCTTATAAAATCAAAATTTTACTGTCAGCTGACAATTTTAAATGCATTTTTTGGTCTGTTTTAGTCATTTAATACTACTTTTAATATCTACTATACCATGCTTGTTATAACAGTACATTAATTTCTTAAAAATGACATATTATTCATCAACATTGGTAAACAATTAAGAAAACTACAGCTTAATCTGTACATATACATACATCATCCGTGTGAACAAAGTGAATAAAAATTAATAACTTACTTACTTAGTCGTTCCCCTTCTACCGTGATGTCATGAAATATTCTAATCCACATATATAAATTATTAGGTAAATATGAAGCCTAACAAATAAAATTAATAAAGAGAAGAGCAATGGTAAAATGACAGTGCTGTCACAAGGAATGTACTCGAAATCCCCCTTGTTTTCTGCTTCGTCTGCAAATTGTAACGCTTTCACGTTGATATAAAAGCTTACTGTATTATTACCCGCTTTCTTCAATGAAACGTGTGCTGTATTTCTTGGAAAAGCATTGAGAGGCCCTGCGTAATGACCTAAATTAATCCTAACATTAATTATATTACGTTACCAAAACGAACGAACAGATGGACAAAAGGATAGCGAGAAGGGAGAGGCAGAAAGCCGAACACTAAACACGCTTCGCGCGATACGCAAATGCTGCCATCACGCGTGTAAGTCTACATGCACTAATTTTTTTTCAGACGGACAGTGATAAAATACACTACCCTTTCCCAGAGTTAGGTTTATAAATCATAACAGACTCTTATTAGAAAAGATAACAATAGATGGGTTTACGTTTTAACACATAACAGTACCCAGACAGCACATCTTCGAAACAGGAGGTAGAAGAAATTGCATATTTTGAACGCAGCCACGTAGCTCCTTTAAATTAGTATTTTTGGGTTCCTTAGGGCTTGCTGACTAATAATATGTAAAACGTTACGCAAATAGTCCAGGAATTAATAAATTATACCCAAAATAAAATATTGGGGGTGCCTGACAGCATAAAATCATTTCTGCTCATAAGATTTTTTTTTTAACGTGTTTGAAAAAAATTTACGTTACAGAAATAGCCTACCATGTAAACTCCAAATTGATTGGAGCGCAACAAATGAAAGCCTAACCACGATTGGTCGGGCTATAAATACTATCTTGGTTGTTAGGGGAGACGGGAAAAGATAACATTTTTTCAAACACTTATCGAAACGTGGCTCATTGGCCAGTCTCGCTGATATACACACTTGGGAGCGTTAGTTCGAGACCACTTGTTTAAATGATCCTGATAAAGCATCAGTGCGTTGAAGCCAGCTAAAATTTTGCTCAATAAAAGCCTGGAAGATAAGCAGATGGAAATTTGTGCCAGTTTGTGCCAGAATTCATTGCTAATCAACGTATCTGTGTTATTCGTATGAATTGTGGTAAGCTTGAACCATTTAATATCTTTTAATGAAAATTGAATGTGAATTGTTGATTTATGCCTGTATATATATGTGTAGTTCAGTGGCAAACGTGAGGTAAAGCCTAAAATGCTCCAGCCTGAACAGAGGGTGTCGGAGAGAAGTAAAACGGCATGGAATGGCCAAACAGTACACTGACACCTGGATGATTGACTAGAAAGAAATAATGCTGGAAGTGCAGAGGCGTAGTAACCATTAGGAAGGGTAATACTGGAATAAAGTATTTCAGATGAAGCTGACTGTTGGCCTAACGCTCTGAACGCAATGTTTGTGATGTATTGTGATCAGTGTAAAAAAAAATATAAATTAGTTATGAAGTAGAAGGTACATCCTTCTTGATTTCAGGGACAGTGGTCTTGATGGTACTGAGCAGCACCTGGTCAGAGCTTTGCTGAATCCAGAGTCGGACAGCATACTCCTTGGTCTTTTTAGCTATCAGTGAGGTGTCTCCTGAGCCCAGAGGAGAATTCGAGCAGAGGAGTCCTTTCCTGCCGCCATCACGCCAGATAAGCGAATTGGCCAGCTGAGCTCAACATTATGTCCCCTCATCTTGAAATGACTTTATAAAATTAACATTAAGAGGGGAATTTACTTGTCTTAAAATCAGGAACTGTGAACATCTCAAATACTAGTCCCTAAAGACAAACTATTGAAGTCATGATGACAAATACCAACAGAGCTTGAACAAAACAAAACCAGTATTACCTCATTTTACTACTACACAACTGACACACATAGAACATTTGTAATAATATATGTCACTACAATATTCATATTAAATACATTCTGTACATAACTTGTAATTTAAATTGATTGTGATTCCTGATTCCCTTGTAGTTGAATCAGGACACATATTCATTCATGCCAGTAATGAATACATATTGTTATTTGAAAGTTATCAGTGCCTCCTTTAAGATATTCTCATAGAGTGTTATATGTATGTGAGTGTCACAGTGTTGTCAAGAGTAGTGGATTACATTAAATTGTTTATCTGTCTGTTGTTGTGACTTACACTTCATCATACACATACCCTAGACACATAACGTAGCATCACACTATTCCAGAATAATTCTGACTGAGATATAGAGATATGTGGTAGCAAGTAAAGTTATCTATAATACACTACTCTTAATAGATATAGATACCTTCACAGCTGATCTCAGTCAGTACACTAAGTCCCCTATAAATATTTATAACATCCCACTTCACCACATATATTGGGGTCTCGCTCTTGGGATTTTGAATCTTTAACTATTAAAAATATTGGGGGTAATTCACTTCAGGGAATATAAGAATTAAAAGGTATCCTTGGGTGGAATTAAATAAGGTTGAGCTCACGGTGCCTGTGTTGTCCATTAGATATATAGTTAGAAATTGAATTGTTGGTTAGACATTATATAAAGTTACCTGATAGACAATGGCGGACCTGGCCAAATTTCGATCTGCTGCGGTTCAGACTGCAAAAGAGTTAGGATTAGATGGGCAAGTTATGGTTGCCTATGTCACGACGGAATGTGACAAATTTATTGAACGTGAAGAAAGAAGGTTTGAAGCCGAAAGAAAGTTAGAGGCTGACAGGGAAATTAAGAAGTTACAATTTGAAGCTGAGGCTGAGACTAAGAGGTTGCAGATTGAGGCTGACAAAGAGGCTAAAGCATTGGAAGCCGAGGAAAGAAGACAAGCTGCAGAAAGGGAAGAGAAGAAATTAGCTGCAGAAAGAGAAGAGAAGAGATTAGCTGCAGAAAGGGAAGCAGAAGATAAAAGATTACAAAGGGAACATGAATTACGACTAAGGGAGTTTGAGTTTCAAGGCCATGCTCCTGAAAATGGTGCCAGTCCCTTTGCCTCTGATGCTACGGTTACTCAAGGAGCCTCAACCTCAGCTATGAATTTTCATTTAGATCATTTTGTTGAGAAAGACGATGATATTGAGAGCTACCTAAATAGGTATGAACTATTAGCTACCACGTATGGGTTAGAGAGAGAAAGGTGGAGCTTAAAGTTATCTCAGGGACTTCGTGGGGCAGCTTATGAAGTTTTTGCAAAAATGAGCAGAGGTGATCAGGAAAATTATGACATGCTAAAGCAGGCTCTTTTGTTAAGGTATGAAAAGAATGCAGAGTTTTACAGGAAAAAATTTAGGAATGCTAAACTACTGTCAGGTGAAACCTATCACCAGTTCTCTGCACGCATAGAGACATACTTGGAGAAATGGACTTCTCTGGGGAAAACCCAAGATCTTAAGGAAATGGTCCTTATAGAGCAACTAAGAGAGTCCATGGCTCCAGACCTGAGAAAGTTTCTCATGGAACAAGGTGCAGAGAGGCTGGGTGAGTTGCTAAATGTTGCTGAAAGGTATCAAGCAGCTCAAGCAGAGGTAACAGGTAATAAAAAGAAACAGGTGGATAACTTTAGGGCACCACAGAACTTTAATAAATTTGATCCTAGGGATCAAAATAAAGGTAAGCACCAATTTGATAGGCCACGGTATGAAAATAAAAATAAATTCCCACAATTCGATGAAAGGAAATATGATGAAAGAAAATCTTTCAACCAAGGAAAAAGGTGGTGTAAGAATTGTCAGATGGACAATCATGACACTGACCGTTGCAGAAGGAAACCTGTGTATATGGCAACCCTTCAGGTCAGGTCGACCTCAAGACAGGAGGAGGATATTATGTTAGATACCACTCCAGAAGAGATGAGGAAGGCACAGGCTGGGGATAAAACACTCAAGCCTTGTTTCAGAAAATTGTCAACTTGTCATACAACTCCAGGCAAGGGAGATTTTTACATGAAAAACAAGTTGATGTATAGGAAGACTGGAACTAGATCCCATGGTCACGGACAGCTGGTTCTTCCACAAAGATATAGGACAGACTTAATAAGGAGCCTACATGTGAAACCAGATGGGGACCATGAGAAGATAGGTACCATCATTCAAAAGGTGGCTCACAATTATTATTGGCCCAAAGCAAGATGGGACATTGAGAATTTTGTAGAAAGGTGTAGCATAGCACATGAGGGAACACCCACAAGTGGGAACATGGATCAGGACCTGGACACGCCACGGGGCAAAATTAGGCCTGATAATAAAAAGAAATATAGATTTGATAAAGTGGACCAAATGGAATGGGAAGCCCCTTTTCACGGACAAGCTTCACTTAACTGTTTTACTATGGCCACTATGCGGAGAGTGCAAAAAGATGTCTTACCCCAGGATAAGCCGACAATCCCTCAATCGGACTTAAACAAACTGGAGGAAGAAGATGTAGAGAGGAAATCTCTCATCAAGAATTTTAAGAGGGGAGAAAGCCCCAAGACAAGAAAAATTGGTAGCGGTCGTTTTGTGAATGATAATTCTGGGAGGAAAAATCATCACTATAAAGCTTCAAGTGGAAGAGACCATACCGGTGCATGGACAAATAGGTCCACACAATTAAAGGTCCATATGTAGCTTTGTTAAGAACGTGGACTGATGAAAAGGCAGAGGAAAACATTACATCTTCATACCAATATGTGAATGAGCTGACCACTCGGTTGAAAACTGGCTGGAAACTTGCCAATGAAAATTTGAAACAAGCCAGGAAGAAACATGCTGCCTATTATAACAGGAAGGCAAAAGACAGAAATTTGGCTGTGGGAGAGAAGGTACTGCTTCTTTTGCCCGGGAGTCAGAATAAGTTACAAATTGGATGGCAGGGTCCATATACAGTTCTAGAGAAGGTGTCTAGAACAAATTATAAGATAGATAAGAAGGGGAAAGAAAAAATCTATCATGTGAATCTCCTGAAGAAATATTTGGAAAGAGAACATCAGGAAGAGACACACTTGTTGACCTTGTCCATCGCCATGGAGATGAAAAAGGAACCACTTTCATCATTTGAATATCCATTACACCCCTGTGAGACAGCAGCACAGGTGAAAATCAGTACACATTTAACGAAAACTCAGAAAGAGAGAGTGCAACAGGTTCTAAAGAATCATGCAGAGGTGTTAACAGACCGACCAGGGCATACAAACCTATTGGAATATGATATGAAACTGATAGACCCCACACCTGTCTGTATGAAACCATATCCGATTCCGTTTGCTAAGGAGAAAGCTTTGAAGGAAGAGATAGACTATCTGTTGAAGGAAGGAATTATTTCGCACAATGAGTCTTCGTATAGTTCCGGTGTTGTACTCTTAAGGAAGCCCTCTGGAGAACATAGACTCTGTATAGATTACAGGAGACTGAATGCTATTACAGAAGGACAGGTGGATCCATTGCCGGATACAAATCAGCTGTTTGCCAGACTAAATAAAGCTAAATATTTCTCAAAAGTGGATCTGAGTAAAGGATACTATCAGATTCCAGTAAAGCCTGAGGTTAGACCATACCTAGCTTTTAGTACCTCAGAAGGACACTATGAGTTTAATAGATTGCCATTTGGATTGAAGAATGCGCCTAGTGTCTTCTCTAGAATGATGAGAAAATTATTGGATCCTCTGAATAATCCCTGTATAACAAATTTTATGGATGATATCCTTATAGCAACAGAAACATTTGAGGAACACATTGACTCTCTGAACATGCTGTTTGATCGACTTAGGGAGGCAAATTTAACAGCCCGACCAACCAAATGTTGCGTTGGATGTAAAGAATTGGAATTTTTGGGACACACAGTTTATCAGGGAAACATGACCCCTGACCCAAAGAACTTAGAGAAACTACAGAAAGCCCCGAGACCACAAACCAAGAAGGACGTGAGATCCTTTGTCTCATTATGTGGTTTCTACCAGAAGTATATCAAAAACTTTAATTCCATATGTGCACCGTTAACTGAATTGACACGTAAAGGACATCCAGATCGCATTACATGGACTCCACAATGTGAAATGACTTACCAAGAATTGAAGGAAAAGCTCATAAGTAAACCCATTTTGAAATTACCTGACTTAAGTCAAGAATTCATAGTAAGGACGGATGCAAGTAATATTGGGTTAGGTGCAACTTTACTACAGAAATCAGATGCATTGGATGGGGAATTAAGCCCAGTGGCATATGCTAGCAGAAAGTTGAATAAAGCTGAAATCAACTACTCAACTAGCGAAAAAGAATGTCTTGCAGTAATATGGGCAATAAAGAAATTCAATATTTATCTATATGGGAAGGCATTTAAGTTGCAAACTGACCACAAACCTTTATCGTTTTTAGCACAGGCTAAGCATGAGAACTCTAGGTTACTCCGATGGTCTTTGCTTCTGGCTCCATATAATTTTAGCATTGAATATATATCTGGAAAAACCAATCTGGGAGCGGATTTTTTAAGCCGCCATCCGTGTGATGAGAATCACCGTAAACCCCAGAAATAATAATAAATTTCTCTATGTGTATATAGAATAAAGGACTGACATATAATGTCTGTTTTAAGAGGGGAGGTGTCATGAAATATTCTAATCCACATATATAAATTATTAGGTAAATATGAAGCCTAACAAATAAAATTAATAAAGAGAAGAGCAATGGTAAAATGACAGTGCTGTCACAAGGAATGTACTCGAAATCCCCCTTTTCTGCTTCGTCTGCAAATTGTAACGCTTTCACGTTGATATAAAAGCTTACTGTATTATTACCCGCTTTCTTCAATGAAACGTGTGCTGTATTTCTTGGAAAAGCATTGAGAGGCCCTGCGTAATGACCTAAATTAATCCTAACATTAATTATATTACGTTACCAAAACGAACGAACAGATGGACAAAAGGATAGCGAGAAGGGAGAGGCAGAAAGCCGAACACTAAACACGCTTCGCGCGATACGCAAATGCTGCCATCACGCGTGTAAGTCTACATGCACTAATTTTTTTTCAGACGGACAGTGATAAAATACACTACCCTTTCCCAGAGTTAGGTTTATAAATCATAACAGACTCTTATTAGAAAAGATAACAATAGATGGGTTTACGTTTGAACACATAACAGTACCCAGACAGCACATCTTCGAAACAGGAGGTAGAAGAAATTGCATATTTTGAACGCAGCCACGTAGCTCCTTTAAATTAGTATTTTTGGGTTCCTTAGGGCTTGCTGACAAATAATATGTAAAACGTTACGCAAATAGTCCAGGAATTAATAAATTATACCCAAAATAAAATATTGGGGGTGCCTGACAGCATAAAATCATTTCTGCTCATAAGATTTTTTTTTTAACGTGTTTGAAAAAAATTTACGTTACAGAAATAGCCTACCATGTAAACTCCAAATTGATTGGAGCGCAACAAATGAAAGCCTAACCACGATTGGTCGGGCTATAAATACTATCTTGGTTGTTAGGGGAGACGGGAAAAGATAACATTTTTTCAAACACTTATCGAAACGTGGCTCATTGGCCAGTCTCGCTGATATACACACTTGGGAGCGTTAGTTCGAGACCACTTGTTTAAATGATCCTGATAAAGCATCAGTGCGTTGAAGCCAGCTAAAATTTTGCTCAATAAAAGCCTGGAAGATAAGCAGATGGAAATTTGTGCCAGTTTGTGCCAGAATTCATTGCTAATCAACGTATCTGTGTTATTCGTATGAATTGTGGTAAGCTTGAACCATTTAATATCTTTTAATGAAAATTGAATGTGAATTGTTGATTTATGCCTGTATATATATGTGTAGTTCAGTGGCAAACGTGAGGTAAAGCCTAAAATGCTCCAGCCTGAACAGAGGGTGTCGGAGAGAAGTAAAACGGCATGGAATGGCCAAACAGTACACTGACACCTGGATGATTGACTAGAAAGAAATAATGCTGGAAGTGCAGAGGCGTAGTAACCATTAGGAAGGGTAATACTGGAATAAAGTATTTCAGATGAAGCTGACTGTTGGCCTAACGCTCTGAACGCAATGTTTGTGATGTATTGTGATCAGTGTAAAAAGAAAATATAAATTAGTTATGAAGTAGAAGGTACATCCTTCTTGATTTCAGGGACAGTGGTCTTGATGGTACTGAGCAGCACCTGGTCAGAGCTTTGCTGAATCCAGAGTCGGACAGCATACTCCTTGGTCTTTTTAGCTATCAGTGAGGTGTCTCCTGAGCCCAGAGGAGAATTCGAGCAGAGGAGTCCTTTCCTGCCGCCATCACGCCAGATAAGCGAATTGGCCAGCTGAGCTCAACATTATGTCCCCTCATCTTGAAATGACTTTATAAAATTAACATTAAGAGGGGAATTTACTTGTCTTAAAATCAGGAACTGTGAACATCTCAAATACTAGTCCCTAAAGACAAACTATTGAAGTCATGATGACAAATACCAACAGAGCTTGAACAAAACAAAACCAGTATTACCTCATTTTACTACTACACAACTGACACACATAGAACATTTGTAATAATATATGTCACTACAATATTCATATTAAATACATTCTGTACATAACTTGTAATTTAAATTGATTGTGATTCCTGATTCCCTTGTAGTTGAATCAGGACACATATTCATTCATGCCAGTAATGAATACATATTGTTATTTGAAAGTTATCAGTGCCTCCTTTAAGATATTCTCATAGAGTGTTATATGTATGTGAGTGTCACAGTGTTGTCAAGAGTAGTGGATTACATTAAATTGTTTATCTGTCTGTTGTTGTGACTTACACTTCATCATACACATACCCTAGACACATAACGTAGCATCACACTATTCCAGAATAATTCTGACTGAGATATAGAGATATGTGGTAGCAAGTAAGGTTATCTATAATACACTACTCTTAATAGATATAGATACCTTCACAGCTGATCTCAGTCAGTACACTAAGTCCCCTATAAATATTTATAACATCCCACTTCACCACACGTGAGGTGTAGAGGTTTGGAAGAGAGAGCGCCAGACTATCCTATCGGCTGTCTTCCTCCTGGCCTGGTTTAGTTCTAGTCCTCGGTCCTTCAAAGATTGTCTAATGTTGTCCTCCCAGCGGACTCTGGGTCGTCCTGGGGGTCTGGATCCTTGGCTCTTTGTTTCCCATGCTTGTTGTGGTAGCCGGTCTTCTCCCATTAAAAATTAATAACACGTTTTTCAATTCTGTAGTAATGTGTTATGCAAACATTAAAATAGATTCAACAAAATAAAAATACAATGGATCCCTTCTCATGGCAAGATATATGGAAATGAGAGGGCAGAAAATCTGTCACAAGAGAAAGAGATTTCAAACTGAGCAGAAGAAAACATCTAGAGATAAAAGAAATAATTTTTCTTCTCCTTCTTCTTCGTTCGTCCTGAAAAGGACGTTGGTTGCGTTGTGTCCGTTTACAGCAAAGCTGCGATATTTGCGCCTTTCGGCTGACACATCCAACTTCAGCACAGCATTTTTGCGACCGGGTTAGCCTTCCCTCTTCGATCCCTACTTACCCAGCCAGACTGCAGTGATGCAGCCTGTTTCCAGGACCACCACTTGGAGGTGGAGTAGGGTCTTGGTCAGCTCTGGTTCGCTGACCCTGACGCAAGCAGCCTAGCTATGGGTCGCTAACTGCATTTCTCACTGTTGACGCATCTTAGGTCCCTAAAGAAATAATCAAAAACAGCTTTAAAGAAAAATGGAATCGACAGCAAAGTCCAATATAATGGAAGCATACCACTTCTTGCAAAGAAGAGATAATTTTCAGACAGAATAGGACAATGCAGACAAAACTACCGTTTGTTCTAAAAATTAAAAATCTGATAAGCAGCCCATGTGGGAAAGATGTCCTCCAATTATGTTGACTCCATGACAGAAACAGACTGACAGCATGGCCATCACCAGCCTCCTTGAGGGAGAAACTATATGAACTGATGGTAATGACAGAAGCCTAAGACTGCCAACTTTATAAGGAAGATTAAAGTGGTTTTAAGAATGCAAATGAAAAAGGAGGAGAAACATGACTGACTGTACAATAAATCTCCATTTTTAAAATTTTATTTAGTAATATGTTGAAAAACAGATTTGTTTCAAATCACATTTTGATTTCTTTTTCAAACTATGCACCTTTATAACCTGCAGAAACTATATACTGTTATGTTTACAAACAAAATTTCTACTGTCATTTTCATTCACTCATACAGTGATGTAATTGTGAAAGGAAATACATTAGCTTTGTTCAGGAGTCTTTTTTTTTTAAATGCAAGAGGTGGAGAAAAAAACTTTAAAGCAGTGTCTAGCTTCAGGTCAGACTTTTGACCTCTGTAGTTGAACATCTGAATGATAATGATGATAAAATATGCTTAAAAAAAAAAAACTGGACATCGCTTATCTAAATGTTTAAATTGATGCAACAAATTCAGAAACAGATTTACAATTCATTCATTTTCTTAAATTCATGAAAATTTGAACAAAAAAAAACAAACAAACAATAAAACTCAAACTCACTGACATGAAATCGCAAACAAAAGTGTAAACACATTCACAGTAATGGCTGCTATGAACATGATCACTGTCCCACCTAAACAACATAGTTTATTTGTACTTGTGAAATTAACTAATGCAACTCATTTTAGAGCCTTGACGCCATTTTATCTATAACAACAAATAAACTTCAATAAACTGCCACCACCAAATAAAAACAATCATCTGCACTGACAGAGCTAGTACATGACAATAACACGAATATTTCTTTCAATTTCTTTTTATCTTCCTTTTCCTAATGATTCCTCGTCAAATTGTTACATAATCAACAAATAAAGACATGAAGGTTCAATATGCTGGAAAAACACCACAGCTCATCTGATATACGCAGTGGCATCAAACAAAGCCTAGCTCTGACCCTCTTCGAGATCTTCTTTGCCTTGCTCTTGAAACATGCATTCGGAGATGCAACTCAAGGACTATGCCTCCACACTATGTCAGATGGTCGACTGTTTAACCTCACAAGGCTGAAGGCAAAAAAAAAATCAGAAGACGCTGCAATCGTCACTCAGTCAACAGGAGCTCCAGAGCTTGATGAATATTTTCTCCCAAACATGCAAGGACTCTGGCCTCACTATAAGTCTAAAACAAATGTGCTAGGTCAGGATATGGAAATTGCATCATAATATCGATAACTATGAATTGGCAGGGCTGCATTTCTTCACATACCTGGGGTCTATCTTCAACGATAAACTCTAAGGACACAGAAATTGACAGCCGCATTGGCAAAGCTGCAGCCATTTTTGCCCGCCTCACAACACGTGTTTGGGGAAGACTCCAAAATCACAATGAAGATCAAAACTGCTGTATATACAGTAGCGAGATATATACTAAGCAAGAAAGAAGGCTCAATACTTTCCATCTATGTTGTCTAGCCACAGCCTTGGTATTTCGTGGATGGACGAAGGGACAAATGTCGAGGAGCTGTATACACTGCTTAGAAGGCACAGACTACACTGGCTTGGCCATGTGCGCCGTATGGACAATGGTTGCATTCCCAAAGATATCTTCTATGGACAACTCGCACATGGCAAAAGAACAGTTGGACGACCACAGCTGAGGTTCAAAGATATGTGCAAGAGGACATAAAGGCACTGAACAATTCGAGCTACATGGTAAGATGAAACAAGTGGCAATGCTCTCTATGACACCACCTCAGATTGAGCGAAAAGAAGCTCTCACAACAAGCAGACGAGAAAAGAACATGACGAAAGGAACACTAGGAACAAAAGCAGCTGAGGGCTATCACCTCAGAAATGCATTCCCATAGTCAGTCATGACTGAAGGGGCTACTATACTATATACCAGCGGTTCTCACAGTGTCGACCGCGGACGCCTGGGGGTCTGTGAGGTCAAAATTATTTTCATAATGATCTAAGACGTTATTTGCCCTTTTCACTCACTCTCTCACGAGTGTACAGTGAAGCTTTCCAGAGGCTCATAATGTGTGATTACGTCATCCCTCTGACAGCTAATGGAATGTGTGCTTGCATATTCTTCTGTTTTCTAGAAGTTTCTAAGGTAGTTGGTTTAGGGTATAAATATGCGCATGTTAACAGATTAACTCATTTGGTTCTCTTGGAAAATATAGATATTTTTCATCAAAGATATGTTATTTATGTTAACATGTAATGGGTTTATTATTCTTATTTTTAAATGAACTAATAAATAAATATTTAACAATTTCTCAGTTTTAATTTCTACAACGGTAAATATTGATAGGTATAAACCACATAAACAAAAGCTCTTTGAGGTGCTCATAAATTTTTTAGAGTGTACAGGGGTCATGAGACCAAAAAGTTTGAGAAATGCTGTTATATACTAATCAATAAATATAGGTTTGATTTATTGCTGCAAAAGTAAAACTGAACTGCAGAAGCTGGTGTGGTGGAAGGTTTTATAAGTGTGATGATAGTAATAGAGTAGAAGTAGAATTCTCTCCAGAATGTTGTAAAGTCCGAGTGACAGAGAAGTGCACTGGTATCACAACTGAGTTATGGCTGTGAATAATCTGAGCTAGAAAATAATATAAAGCATCAGACTATAAATTGCCACCTTCGCCTTGTAACCACCTGTGATATTTAATTAAACTAGAAAAATAACTCAACTTTAACAGTTAAAAACTTGACAAGTCAAATGAGTACAATTTCATAATATGTACATCTATCTAATTATGTGATGAATGGTGAATGTTGGAAGATGGTACTCAATGGGTAAGTATATTTACAAAAGATGATTGTATATTTAATTAATTAAGAAAAAGTCCGCACTGGATCTTCCAATTGAATTTATAAAAAGTTCTTCCACTGTGATGTTACTCTAGTCTGTAGCTATTATTAGAATCACTGAATTGTCATCACAGACATTTTGACTGCTCACTTAAGTCACTGGAATTGGTCATAATTATACTCAACTTCTCAAGTACTGTTCTTGGTAGGATTGAAACGACACACTTGTTCTAATAATCGTCACTTTAGCCCACCCAATATTGAGGGGGACTAAGGTTCTGGTACATGTACAACCACTGGGCTCCTGTGAGGTTCCAGGCAGCTGGATTGACTGACCACTCGACTTCAGGTTTGAAGACTCAAATAAAACCTGTAACAAGGAGTGATATGTGGCTGGACAGAGTCATGGAGCTCACATATCCCCTAGTGTATATGAGATGAGCGTGTCTCAGATGCATGCATGTCTGATGAATGATACATGGCTCAGTATGATTCAGCAATAGCGAGACAAGACAAGTGTCTACTGCAGAACATTCTCTCAATTAATATAATACATGAATAAATCAAATTAATACATTCATTTGGGTATGATGCAACCATTTCCTTCCACATATAAATGCCAAGTCAGTGATGGTAGGTTATAGTGATCCAGACAAGGACTAGAATGGGTTATATTAGTCCTGACAAGGACTTGTTAGGTTAGCCCTGACAAGGACTGTGGAGGTTATACTGTTGGTTTCCATCTTCAGCAAGCATACCCGTACATACGAATATTAAGTCTGATACACTCAATTCTTAAATAAAACCTGAAATAAAATTATATTAATCACACAAATATCTGTAGTAATTCTACATACCCTCTAGAATCAATGTAAGCTCAGTGTAAGACTGTATTTCGTGAAGCAATTCTGCACGGCATACAGATAAAAAAATATTAGCCCTGGGCAGCTCTCTTCTTCAGTCTCTCACTCTGGCTTGTCTAGTGTTAGTGTGCAATTTTGAATGGAGCGCTCCGTCTTTTTATACGCTGAGAGCGGATGCATAAGGGAACACCTATGATTGGTTCGTTTTGGTCTTTAAAGATTTCATCCTTCCAAGCGAAACTGTGTATTTTCCTTACACACTTCTTCTCTGCACAACTACACTCTTCTATCCATCACTTTCTCCTGTACCTCCTTTTATTTTCCCGATTGGGAGCTTCCTTTCCATATGATTTTAATTGAAATTAGTTATGGCATGTATTTGTTATAAAATATTAAAGTCTAATGTCTTGATAGTATTTGATGTGATGACTAAGTCAAACTTCAATTTCCTTAGTAACTACTCACTCCCTCCAATAGTCCTTCAAAATTCATATTCTTGGATATATCCTCAGAGAAAACAAATCACTCCTAACACTTTTCAACAACGCATGTGCTTGTTGCAAATAAAATTCCTTCCAGCAGTTAAAACTTTTGATAACGCCATATTGCTTGCCCCTTACACTCTTCCCCTTGCGAACGAGAGAGGTGCTGGCGTTTGATTGGCTACTATATTTAGCCTTCCAAGAAAAATTCCACACGTTGTGAACACACTAGTAGTACTGTGTTCGTCTTTTTCATTCATTAACGAAGCGTGTTTTACAATCTTGCTACAGCTGGTCACTAACAAAAAAAATCCTGTTGCATTTTTAACAGTATAAAGGTAATTGTTAGCATTAAGTCTGAGAGATGAAATCATCTGAATAAAAGTATCAGTGTTGTCAAACTTTAATTATATTGTTTTAACCATAGATCATAGGTGATCAAGAAAGGAATTAACAGTACATAAAGGGCAGCCCACAAAAAATCTTAAAATTCAGAAGACTGTTATGCTTACTTCTTTCTCTTCATCTTTTTTCTCTTCTTCAGGGTCCTCCCACAGACTGTACTTCTTGTCAAGTATTTGGATTATCTTAGCTGCTATCTTGGTGTCATTCCGCATAACTTGCTTATGCACAGTTATACCCTCTACTAGACGAATACGCTGATGCAGCTCCTTATTCACTATTGCTCCAAGTTCACAATCTCGCAGCTACAAATGTATTAATAGGAACAGTTACTTTCACAATAATTAAACAAAACTAATGGATCAATGCAAACAAAAGTAACAGACTTTGAGCTATAATGTCCATCTCACTCCATTCAAAAATAATAAATCTGTTCACATTCAGTTCAGTTACTGAAATTAATAAAACTAATCATAATCATCACCACTTCCCTTTTTTACTCCTTATGGAGCAAGGGACAAAGGTCTGCAACCTTTTATCCAAAACCCTTGAGATCAGATGTGTTTAAAATATGCTTCAAAAGTTTACTTTCATGAACTTCTTGGTCTACCTTATATTGTATGCCCCTGTAGAAAACCAGTACACTTGTGCATCTTGGCCATTTATTGCAGATTTTTTAGTTTCTAAAATTTTCAGTTTTTAAACATCCCAATTTGGTCTGACTGGAAAATCTTCTTCTTCTTCTTTGATCCTTAGCCGCCGACCGTCAAAGCAGTCAGTGGCCATCACGCCTAGGGCAACAACAAATTTATTCCACTTTGCTCGGTCGGTGGCCATCCTTCGTACAGTGCCCCAACTCTGGTTCATTCTTTGCATCTCAGCCTCCACAGTCCTCCGCCAGGTTGTTTTTGGTCGGTCTCTCTTTTGTTTTCCTTCAGGGGTCCAAAGCATAGCTGTTCTTGTAATGGCATCAGGTCTCTTCTGAGGACATGGCCAACCCAGCTCCAGCGTCTGCCAGCTATGATGGTGTGCATGTCCTCTTGCTTGCTCCGAGTAAGCAGATCTTGGTTGGTGATGGTATTCGGCCAAAAGATTTGGTGAATTTTTCTTAGGCATGTTGTGTAAAAAGAGGACAATTTCGACATTTCCTTCTCTGTAACTCTCCAGCATTCCGCACCATAGAGAAGTACAGAAAGCACACAGCTCTGATATAATCTTAATTTTCTGCTTGTGCTGTATTGAGAGGACTTCCAGATGATGTTTAGGCTAAAAAAGGCTGGTCTTGCCTTATTCATTCTGATGTTGATGTCTTTGCCTGCCCCGCCATCTGGTGTTACTATGCATCCTAGGTATGTGAAGGTGTCTGTCTGTACCAGTTGCTGATTACTTACTGATATGGGCTCAGGGTTGCTCACATTGAGCGTCATGACCTCTGACTTCTTTAAATTGATGTTCAAGCCCACCTGCTGGCTAAACTTATTAAGTCTATCCATTTTTTCCTGGATGTGTTGATGTGAATGTGCTAGTAGTGCAATGTCATCTGCATATTCCAGATCTTCCAATGTAGAAAATGTAGTCCATCTTATTCCTCTTGGACTGCCCTCTGTTGTCTGGCGCATCACCCAATCTATGACTGTTAAAAATAGAGTGGTTGATAAGGGGCATCTCTGTCGTACTCCTGTCTTCACCTCAAAGGTTAGGTTGCTCTGCCCAACACTACACGTAAAGTTGGCATAGAGGCTTTTTATGATTGACACTATGCAGCTTGGAATTCCATAAGCCCTCAGTATTTTCCATAAACTGTCCCTATGTATGCTGTCAAAAGCCTTTTCAAAATCAACAAAATTAATGTACAGCTGTCTTTGCCATTCTGAGCACTGCTCTATAATGTTCCTGAGAGTGAATATATGATCTACACATCTTCTGTTCTTTCTAAATCCTGCTTGTTCTTTCCTCAGTTTGTGGTCTACTGCTTTTGAAATTCTCTGTATAATTATCCTGCCTAGTATTTTGCTGGGAACTGAGAGAAGAGTGATTCCTCTCCAATTATTGCAGTCTGCAAGATCTCCCTTCTTGGGCAATTTGACAATTATTCCTTTGTTCCACTCTGATGGTGTTGTCCCCGTTTTCCAGACTTGTGCAAATAGTGGTTCTAATAGTTCTGCTGCTAGCTCAGGGTCAGTCTTAAATAGCTCTGCATTTAAGTTATCATGGCCAGGAGCTTTTCCGTTCTTTAACCCTTTGATTGCTGTGATGATTTCTTCTATTCGTGGAATGTCTGTATTTACATCTAGATCGTTTTCAGCCTCAGGAACATTCAACTGTGTCTCTGGTGGTTCCTTGTTCAAAGTTTCTCTGAAGTGCTCTGCCCATCTTGTTTCCTGTCCCTCTGCTGTCGTGATGAGATTTCCTTGCTTATCTCTTACTAATGTAATATTGTTTGCACCTCGTTTTCCGCTGATGAATTTAGTTATTTTGTATACTGTGCTTTGTTCATTTCTCAGTGCTGCCTCTTCTGCCTGTCTTGCAAGATCGTCTAGGAAATTCCTTTTGTTGGCTCGGGTTTGGCATTTAACTTCCTTGTCCAGCTGACTGTACTGTTCACTATATAGTTGCTTTAACCTGGGGGACTTCGATTCTGTTTTCTTTGTTTTAATTTCCTTTCTCAGTGTTATGGTGTTTAATGTTTCTGGTGTTATCCAGTCTTGCTTCTTCCTTTCCTGGTATCCCAAGCATGATTTGCTGCTTTCCTTATATATTGTTGAAATGGTGTTGAATTTCTGGTCTATATCATCAGTCAATGTCTTTTCCTGACTTTTGGCAAATTGATATCGTTTCTTTATGTCAGCCGCAAAAGCTTTTCTGGTAAGGGGGTCCTTCAATTTGCTGATGTCAAACCTTTTCTGTGTAGTTACAGTTGGTCTAGCCCTTCTTAGTTTCACTTTCAGTTTTGCTACTACTAAATGGTGATCACTTCCCACATCTGCACCTCTTCTTACCTTCACATCTTGTAATGCATGTCTCCATCTACCATTAATCATGATGTGGTCTATCTGGTTTCTGTCCAGATCATTTGGTGATTCCCATGTTAATTTGTGAATTTCTTTATGTGGGAAAAGTGTTCCTCCAATGACCAGGTTGTTAATACTACAGAAACTTATTAATTTATCCCCATTTTCGTTTGCTGTTCCGCTGCCGCATTTCCCCATTACTCTTTCATTATATGTATTGTGTGTACCAGCTTTCGCATTGAGGTCTCCCATTACTATAATAAGATCATATCTAGGTGTGTCTTCCATTTCTTTCTGCAGTTGTTGATAGAATTCATCCTTGACCTCTTCATCGCTGTCATTTATTGGTACGTAGCATTGTATTATTGTAGTATTGGTGAATCTACCTCTCAATCTTAATCTTATCAGTCTGTTGTTGATGGGTTTCCATTCCAGTAATGTCCTTTCTATTCCTTTCTGTAGAATAATGGCTACACCTTCATTGTGCTGTCCATCCTCTCTTCCAGAGTAAAGTACTGTTTCTCCTGTTGCTGTTTTAACTTTTCCTGCCCCTGTCCATCTGCTCTCGCTTATCCTTAGAATGTGTAACCTATAGCTTCTCATTTCTGCTGTGACCTGTTTTAGTTTACCCGTCTCATTCATTGTCCTGACATTCCAAAATCCTATTCTTGTATCATGTTTTGCGGTCAGGACGTCCGTTCTCATGTCAGTGGCTTCCTTTCGGCTTTCACCACTGATAGTCATACGAGCCTCAGACACCGGATGTCCGTCCCGCAGCAAAGTTTGTTTATTCGTTGTTGTTTCCGTAACTTCAATTTTTTTTACATAGACAGGGGTGTCAGCCCTATGCTAAAACCCCCAACCTGGAGGACCAGGGTGTCTGCTTTAGTCTGACCTCTGCCCGCGCAAACCTGTCCAGCTTGGTAGAACCTTCCAGGAGTAAAACTCCCGCTGGCATAGCTCTGGGGGTAATCAGGGTACGCAAGCCGCCATACCTCGACAAGGTATAACGCCGGTGATGGCAGTGACTGGAAAATAATAGGATTTAAATACTAAAATGTTTAATCTTGCATTCCCTACTATCCAGTGGATATTTTCAAAAGAAATGATACTACAGAAATTTAGTAGCTTTGTTCTGCCTGAGGAGTGAGTGCTCTGTCTAATTTTCACTTGTGGTATGTGTGAGATGTATAATGTCGATTCCTTTGCTATAAAACTAGAAAATATCTACAGAATACAATAAGCACAAAACATAAATAGAAGAGCTACACTTTGCTAAGTTCTTATTCTAAAATGATACTCTCCTGTGCAGAGGAACATAGAAACTATGGAAAGTGGATGAAGGGATTTTTTTGGCATAAGTAATGTAGGGATATTCTTGTTAACAACACTTATAGAGAAGTGAGAACAGCTGGCTTTTTAAAAAAAATTAAATATTTATTTATTCCTTTTTAAAAATTTGTTACGTTAGTGTCTCAGTAATGATCAAATGGAGTTGAGACATTTATTGAGTTCACAGAAAAACATACTGAAGAAGTTACCTGCAGCTTCAGATCATTTTTTAATCAGCTGAAGAAAGAACTGTTTTTATTCTGTTTTTAAACTCTATCACTTTCGGCTGATCTAAAAAAAAATATGTAGGGTGGGCCTATATGTTCATTCTAAGAATAGTTTAAACATATAATGAAAGTCCATTCACAACTGACTCAGAAACTGTTTTATCTAGACAGAAACAGAAAATATTAAACATCAAAGATAGAAACACTACTGTCAATCACTTACCAAACAGAAACACTACTGTCAATCACCTGCCAAACTTAATTATTCTAATCCAGTTGCGGTGAAACAATTCATAAGCCACAACTTACAGTGTTTCAAAATACAGAACAGTGTAAATAATACAAAACGTACTTACTCTGATATTGTTCAAGTTCCAGCAAACTTCTTTGATATTACAATCCTTAGAAAATGTAACCCAACCTCGCCTGAAGAACCTTCGCTCTGGCTGAGGATCTAGTAAGGCAACACGTTTAAAGCCTGGAAACCTTCTGCACAACTGCAAATGAAAGGATGAAAAGTTTAATTCTTACAATCTCCACATTTTAAATTCTGCATATGTCAATTAAGGTAAAGGTAGTTGTCACGAAGTGGATTTAAGTATAGAGTGTTGTCTGAGTGTGTAGACAAGACCCTATTTGGAGAAAGACCGAGAAGATAGATTTTTGATGAAAATGACAGTGACTGTGGAAAGATGAGACTATTGGCTTCAAGGGTGATAACCGAGATTGAATCTCCCTCGCCACTCCTGACGTCTTTGATAGCTATAGACTCACCACCTCTGACTAACCATAAAGGAGATAAGTTTTAATTAACGACCACAGACACACTATACAGACAAATATATAGACGTACAGTATAGTTAAAGAAAGTGACTGATCCAGACTACAGTTTATAGTTAGTTTATTTACACAACAAAAATTCAGATAACATAATAAAATGAATAACGTGCGAGGTCGCAAAAACCTGTAACAGAACCAAATCAATTAAAATGGCATACAATATATAAACCCCCAATGTCACCCTCCCCTTCAAACTGCAGGGAAGAACGTTAAGGATTAACCCTTTCAGCACCAGTATGACGTACGCCGTACGGCATAAATCTTCACAATTTTTGTCGCTGTGCCGTACCGCGTACGTCACGGAAGTAGCGCGATACCTCGTTCCCATTCACCTATATGACGCACGGCGTACGTCCTATTTTACAAGCACCAGAACTCTTCTGTTTACAACTGTATCGGCAATTGCTGGGCATAATCGGATTCAGCATTGAAAAATCTGGCCACTAAACTTGAAACGAACAAAATATTTTACTGCTAGCGAATACAGTAGAACTGATAATAGTGATTTTACAAAAGCGAAAGTTCACAAACATGGACGCTGCCGTACCGCCGAACCATAAACATCTTGTGGAAGAAGAGCATGAAAATTCTTGTTTGAGTTGAATTTATTCAACTTGAATGATTCTGACAACTCTTTTTACTGAGATTCTGGTAATCTTTACCTTTAATGCCGTTGAGTATGTTTAATATGTGTATTTTCGTACCATTTAGAGTTAAGGTTGAGGTTAGGTTTAGGGTTACCCTAATTCTAATGCTGACTCAATACACATATTATACATACTCGACGGCACTAAATGTAAAGATTACCCAGATTCAGAGTTTGTGTAGTCTGGTTCAGAATATACTTTTAATGGATTTCCTTTTATGATAAACTGTTTACAGTCAAATTAAAAATATGACCCCTAAAATTAATATGTGGTGTCTGCCCATGCACACCACATGTTAGATTTATTGAGTTTGAGTCAGTGCTGATAAATGCAGCACTATTTCGAATATTGAAAATGATGCGCACCAGAAAATGACGTAGATTATTGTCATGTGTATGGCCAAGGTGTTGAGGAAAGCCTTGTTTTTGGCTGTGTTTTCATTTAAGTTCCATGGGGAACCTATTACAAAGTGTTCACCTTTCTTAAAGGATGTGGTTTGTACAAGAGAATGAATACTCTTGGAATAGAATTAATACTGTAAGGATGATGTTCTGTAAATAAGGATTAATCTTGACGAACGGATATGTATGCTACAAGGGATATAAGTTATTAAAGGATTTCGAGTTCATTTCTAAAGGAAGACTGTATTAGTTCCTCATTGTTGATTGGTTCAGTTAAGGAACCCGTATTTATGTTGTGGATTTCAGAAGAAAAACATATAATCATGAGGACATTTCATCCTAGACGTAACAGAGCAACGAGCATTAATATGTAACAACAGCAGGAGCAACTAAATACAAATTAACCTAATGAGTATTTTTTTTTTTTTTTTTTCTTAACCAGCGGCACTTGGGGCTTTCAGCCCTTCGGCCCAATGACATGTCATTGCGAGGCTGGGGAACCTGAGGACTTTCCTTCCAACCCGGTCAGGAGCTTCGCTCCTTCCCATCCACAGAGGGTTTATCACAGGAGCCGTTCAGGATATTCAGTCAAATTTCCGGCCGTAAACATTTCTTCAAACGCCGACGCCCGGGTTTGAACCATGAACACCTGGTCGCCAGTACAACGCCGAAGCCATTACACCAGCGCGGCTCCATACCTAATGAGTATAGGTTTCGAGTGTGGACAGGGGAAGCTATTTACCTGTAATAATAATAAAACAACACACAGAATGTGAATACAGCGCCCCACCACAGATATGGGAGGCATCGTCCATTGGATTTGAAGGACAGATAAAGGTTGCTCATGACATTTGCAGACAGAGTCCTATGTTGGGACAATATCGGGAATTTTGTATCAAACTGTCGCTGTCACATTATTTAAATCAGCAAGGAATTTTTTATGCAGAGACAGCTGTTGTAATGCAATTCCTTGCAGATATGAAATTTGCAGTATTCGTATACTAGGTCATGCCCAGACCTGGGACCGTACTTGAGGATCAGATAAAACATTATATCCATGACGAGATCATGCACGCTTATTTACCATGAAAGAGATGCTATACCAATCTGACTAATATCTTCATCTGACAAATATCTTCACGTGAGAAATATGAATCTTGGAGTATACCAATAGGTCGGTTCGCTGGACAAGTAGACTCTGAAGTGCTACATCAAACCGTTAGGACGTTGACAAGGTCACCTCATCAGTCCATTCGGTCACTCGTTTTAAAAAAAAAACAAAACAAAAAAACATTTCGTCTTGAACATTAGATATTGACACTGTCTCTACAATGTGTCTTACACGAGTGAAGGTCACACATTTGCGATGTTGAATTCATTTTCAAAATTCCTATTTAACTGAATACTCAGTGAACGAGTTACGAGAACGTCTTCAGATTACGTCAACATGTTTGCTGATTACTACATTATCCACCTTATATTTCAATTTGATATTGCGCGGAACGATGCATTGGAGTTACAGCGAGGAGTGGATGCTCATGGTCGATTCAGATAAGTAATGTTATGTAACGTCATGGTTGTTGGTCCTATCATTGTTGGGCAAATCTCGCTTCTTTTATGTTATATGTTCCTTTTCTGTTTCTCTTGCGGGCGGCTGGAAAGGGGACATTTTATGTTTCAGTGTCGTTGATCTATAGGGTGATTGCATTAATTTCTTTCAGGGATTCAGCATTTAGTGCTGTCATGATTACCGCTCTGTTTGAAATTAAGGCTTTCATGCGTGTTAGATGTGCTTCGTCGTATTTTTTTTAAATTTCAATTTTGTTTGGAAATTTAGTCTTACGTGGGTCTTTTCTGGCTATCTTTTGTAAGATTTACATTAATTGTAAATGGATTTGTCGTCGTGTCTCGTTTATTACTGGTGGAAACTTTAATTTTCTTTTATCTGAGAATTTTCGACTATTTACATTTTTGTCTTTTCCTTATTTTGTTTCCATCCATGTCTTTCGTTATTCATGTCATGTGCTAATTTTCCTTTGCAGCATACATACGATTCATTATTTATTGATTAACTATAATACAATATTAGTGTTTGTTATATATCCTACGATTCTTGTGGATAACAAGAAGCATAATCATACACGATAATTATATCACGTCTAAGTGATTTATGCAGTTGATATAGATATATTTTCACCCGTTTGCCAGACACTTCGATTACGGAAACAATGGCAAATGGGTTGATTTGCCATTGCCCTAAAGACGCCACTAGGCGTGATGGGAAACAATGGCAAAGAAAACCTATCTGCTGTTGCCCTAAGACGCCACTAGGCGTAATGGCCACTGACTGCTTTGACGGTCGGTGGCTAAGGACAGAAGAAGAAGAAGAATATAGATATATTTATAAATTCACATTGTGACTACACCAATCATACACACTAGTCCATAGTGTGATGGACTAAGTAAGGCAGAGGATAACCTATATATTGATTTATTGTTAAGAAAAGTTATACTTCTTAGTATACCATGGTGACTCTTGACTATTTTATTAAACAAGGCAAAGCTCTGTGTATGGAGGGCGACATTTTAAAAAAATTTTGCTTTGACTGCATATGAAAAAGCAGAGGCAAAAGAAGAAAGAGAAAGAAATGAGAAAAAAGAAAAAGAAGAAAAGGAATTTGCTTTGGTAAAAGAAAAAGCAGATAGGGAAGAAAGAATTCGTATGGCAGAAATCGCTGCGGAACGAGAGAAAATGGAACAAGAAAAGGCAATTCGTTTAGCAGAAATTGCTGCCGAGGAGGCAAAATTTGAAAGGGAGAAAGCTTTTGAGGTTGAGAAACTTCGTTTTCAACAACAGCATGTTTCCCATGATTCAGATAGTAAGGGTTCATCGAAGAAGGCCACCACAACCCCTAATTTTAATTTAAGACTACCACCTTTTTCTCCCCCTCACGACGATATAAGTTTTTATTTATTAAGATTTCAGGAAAGAGTCTCTTGCTTAAATATTGATAAAGATTGATGGTCTGGTGTTTTTTCGGGTCTCCTCACAGGGGATGCAGTTGGGGTCTATCTGGGTATAGACCAAGATAAAAGACATGATTTTCAGGTCGTAAAGGCAGCATTCATATGCAGATATGGTCTGGACCAGGAAGGCTATAGACAAAAATTTCGATCCATGTTGCCAGTAGAGGGTAAACATTTTGAGGATTTTGTTTCCTCCATAAAACTATGTCTCCAAAGATGGGTTGAGCAGGCTTCTATACCTAAAACTTTTGAAGGATTATGTGATCTCTTATTAAGAGATAAAATTGTTTCGTCGGTAAACCAGGATATTGTATCATTCTTACAAGAACGTAATCCGACTAGTATCGAGGAAATGGAAAAATTAGGGCAACAATTTTCCGTTGCTCATCCAAACTTGTCATTGAGCAGAGCAAAAGTCTTGGACTCATCTACTGCGTGTGCTGCTACACACGGGAGATCGTGCACTCGCAGTTTGGATAGACGATATAATCATAGAGAAAATAATCACACATCATATAGGGGTAAATATAATTTTTACCATAATCGCTCACCTTCACGGGGTAGTGACATCCGTAATTTCAACAATTATAACAATAACCAATGGTATCGAAATAACCAGTATTCACACAACAAATATACTGACAATCATAATTTGTCACCGTGGGATGGTCATTATGACAGGGACAACAATGGACATTCTCATTCAGACCATTTTTCAGATCGCAGAAGATCTCACTTCGTTAGAAGTCATAATAGAGAACGCTCACAAGCCAATGCTTGTCAGACGGTAGATAGAAATGTCAGTAATGGCATTCATTCAACCAATAATCACGCCAATGCGTGTAACGTCGATTTAGAAAATTCTAATAATTGTGCAGAATGTAAGATGTTATTTCAGCCTGGAGCTACACCACGGCTTAAATGTGGACATGTATTACCAGTGTTGTCGTCTTATGATGGTGTTGGTACTCTCACTATACATAATGGGTTTTTGTTTAACATTCCAATTAAAATTTTGAGGGACACTGGATGCACAACGGTCGGGATAAGAAGGTCGTTAATCCCTCCATCTTGTTTCACTGGAACGTCAGTGAAATGCATAACTTTCGGAGGCACGGTAGAGATATATCCCATGGCCGACGTAACAATAACCACGCCATTCTTTACAGGGAAAGTTCGTGTATGTGTTCTCAATCAGCCTTGCTGTGACTTGATTTTGGGAAACATAAAGGGTATAAAAGAATGTTCTCCTGATGATATTTCTGCATGGGAAAGAGAATATCTTTCTTTATACAATGCTGTGACTACTAGAGCACAGCTGGTTGCAGAAGCAAATTAACTTAATGATAGCAATAATATCCCACACGTGACAACAAGTCATTACATAGATAAAAATTCATTCATTAACCAACAAAAAGATGACTCTTCTTTGGGACATTTATTCTCTTTAGCTACGGCTAAAACTATTACACATACAAATAATGCCAGACATTGGTATCAATTTCATGACAATATTTTGATACGTTGTTTTGACAATTATTCTTCGGTACTCAGACAAATTGTAGTACCTACATCATTTCGATCACTAGTTTTATCCAATGCACATGATGTTCCTTTTGCGGGTCATATGGGGATTTCCCGCACAGCTTATAGATTGATGGCACATTTTTTTTGGCCAGGGGTTCATAAGGACGTCGCAACGTTTTGTAAATCATGCACTGTTTGTCAGGGAGTTGCACGTAAGGGTGCACATCAGTTGGCACCCCTACAGACCACAGATATCTCTGTGCGACCTTTTTATAAAATGGCTGTCGACATAATCGGGCCTCTTCTGGTGTTATCATCCAGAGGATTCCGCTTCATCTTAACTTGTATCAACCTATGCACCAGATGGCCTGAAGCCATACCTGTTAAGTCCATTACAACGATGTCGGTGACTGATGCATTATTGTCAATATTTTCACGCATCGGATTTCCTGAAGAGCTTCTGTCAGATCATGGCACGCAATTCACTTCAGGTATGTTCTCAGAAATTTGTAATGTGCTTCACATCCGTCATACATTGAGTGCCAGATTAAATCCACAATCAAACGGGGTTGTAGAACGCTGGAATTCTACACTAAAGCAGATGTTGGGCAAAGTAACAACAATGTTTCCCCATGATTGGGACCGGCTGATACCAGCGGTTCTGTTTGCTTATAGAGAAGTTCCTAATCGTCAAACCGGGTTCTCACCGTTTCAATTAGTTTTCGGGGCTAATCCAAGAGGACCAATGTCTATCTTACATGATTTGGTGATAACAAATGATGATAATACGGTTATAAAATCTAGTCACCAATATGTCACAGATCTACACCAATGCATTGTGGATGCATGTGAGATCGCGACTGAAGCATCAGAATTAGCAAAATATAAGACTCAGTCACGTATTAATCGTGATAGATGATTGACATCATTATCGATTAACGATGAAGTTTTTGTTCTCTTGCTACTTAAAGGTGATCATTTGTTGGTTACGTGGCAAGGTCCTTTTAAAGTTGTGGGTAAGAAAACCGACGTGGATTACATCATCCACATTAGGGGAAAAAGAAAAACATTCCACACTAACATGTTACAACCTTACATTTCTCTCTTCAACTCAAACATATTTGTGAATCTATCACAAATCAATCTCTGCATCTGGCATCTATTGCTTTAGTTGATGAAGTAGCAACCAGTTTCGCGGATGTACCGCTTGATTTTCCTGTGGTACCTATTCAAGCCTCTGAAACTTGGAAGGATGTAATCATTTGTAATGATTTACCTTTAGATCAGAAGAATCAGATTCTCATTATATTGAAATCTTTTGAAGATGTATTGTCTGATCTGCCTGGATGAACTAACATTATTTCTCACGAAATAAAATTATCGGATCCCACTCCGATTAAGTTACGACAGTATGCAATTCCTTTGCATATCAGAGAGCAGGTTGATAGCGAGGTTGACAATATGTTGAAAATGGGTATAATCTCTCCATCAGATTCTCCATTTTGTTTTCCGATGGTAGCAGTGCAGAAGAAAGACAGATCCATTCGCATATGCATTGATTTCCGTCGACTAAATAAAGTCACAATATCAGATTCTGAACCAATGCCTTTGCTGGAGGACTTGCTACCTCGTTTAGCTTCCGCTACTTTCTTTAGCAAATTCGATTTGTCAAAAGGGTATTGGCAGATCCCTTTGACCGAAGAATGTAAACCGTTGACGGTATTTGCAACATCGAAGGGTTTGTTCCAATACAATGTCATGTGTTTTGGGCTAAAAAATGCGCCTGCAACTTTTGTACGGATGATGCGTCGAGTATTTGGGAGCCGTTCTGATCTAATATCTTATATAGATGACATCTGCATGTTTCATGACACATGGGAAGAGCATGTGAATGGTGTACAATCTTTACTACAGACACTAAGAATACACAATCTTACAGCCCGTCCATCCAAAATAGAAATTGGATTCAATGAAATTTCATTTCTAGGACACAAAATTGGCAAACATGTAATACAACCTGATGAATCTAATTTAAAACGCATACTTGATCTTACAATCCCAACTACAAAGAAGCAAGTATGGAGTTTATTAGGATTGGTGAATTTTTACCACAAGTTTATTCCAAGGTTCTCATCTTTGACTGCTGTCTTATCTGATCTAACTAAAAGAGGTATGCCTAACAAAGTAGTTTAGACAGAACAATGTAACCAGGCATTACAAAACATTAAAACTCATTTTTCACAGTATCCTATATTAAGACTGCCAGATTTAAAAAGACCGTTTACTGTTGTAACAGATGCTTCACTCCACGCAATAGGCGGGTGTTTGGGACAAAGTTTTGATGGCAAGTTTCATCCGATCTACTGCTTGAGTAGGAAACTGTCGGAAGCCGAATCCAAATACTCTATTTTCGACAGAGAACTTTTGGGTATAGTATGGACTTTGAATAAACTTCAAAAGTTTGTGGTAGGTACGCATTTTACTATAATGACAGATTGTCGTGCCGTTATCCCGAACTGGACATTAATTGTCACAGCACAGTTGGATAAGAAAGTTGTAAATTGAGAAATGTAAGAAAGATATATAGGATCTCAGAAGTGGCTCGTTAATTGTTAGATTCCTATACAAGTAAGGGGTGAAAGGAAGGCGAATATTCTCACAAAGAGATAATGTCTCAGAAGGGCACATGAGAATGGATTCTGTTTCCTTGCGACAAATCTCCCCTGTTATTCTTACTGAATATTATAATTGTTATTAAGCCCCCATCCTCTCATACTGAGGAAATGACACATATATGGATTTAAGAGACAGTACATGTAAGAAACTCACTCGACCACTTGGTAGATGATATAACTTATGTACAGATATTTAATCCCTACACCAAATATATGACACAAAGAAAATGAAGAGGTAAACGAAAATAATAATATGGACATAAACACTGAATGACTAAAAGTCCTAGTATGTCCTACTAATCATCATTAACACTGGTGTAACTATCAGGAGAGTTGCCTAACGTTGTTGAATGTATTTTCACTTTGTAATACCCTGGAAGGCACTTTAAAATTAGTTCCGTGAGTATCTATGTGAAAGTTCTGTTTGGAATTTGAATAAGATCTCTGAGATATCTGGAGGAAAATAATCCTTATGCTTTTGGACTTATCTGTAATCCGATGTTGTCAGCCCTGGCGCAGGTTGTTAGGTGCTGTCATCCTGCAGCGATATGACATTACACGTGCGAGCGTTGATCTATGCTCCTTTATGCTTAGGAGTTGACGAGATCTCTGGCTTTTGGTTCTGCTGCTCGGTCAAAAGACTGGCTGTCTGTTACCGTCAGGCGCCGGACACTGAATTCTGCTACTGCGAATGTTGTCCGCTCAGAAACCTAAAAGTCTGCACAGAGTGAAATCATACAACAGCGCTTGGTTAATACCAAAGTGCTTGTTATGTAGAATTCCTCGCCATGTAGATGCATTTTGCCCACAAGTCGTGCGTGTAAGTGAAGTTTTCATTTAAGCTTCTAGATTTTATGAATCTCTTCTCACGTGTTCTAAATCATTGGATATCACCGTTGCTCACGTCACTGAATTGTGAGGGGTGGGTGTTCCGACGTAATCACAAGTAAATTCTCTTCCTGACCTCTGAGCTTGTGTGACGCAATTTTGAACTTCGTCTTGCGTGAGAAAGCTTCCCCACGATGTAATTACTGGTTACTCATAGAAGGCATACAAGCGCTGGCAGATACAATGAAATTTGACACTGGCGCGTTTTCCGTCAAGTCCATCAAATAAGGTGCAATAAAGCAATGGATCTCTAGGCTTTAAGACGCCTTTTACTCTTAATTAAGGCATATCCTCTGGCCATGTGTTATAACCTGGTGTTGATGCGTTTGCGATATTTGCTCAGTAACCATTAGTAAGCGCCGTGATGTCTGAGAGAGAAACGCTGACTACAGCGCCGAAAATACCGTAGTGTAACGTGAAAATTAATGAGAATAAAGGAGAGAGAGAGAGAAGGGAAGAGAAGGGAGACAAAGAGAAGAATAGACTGTGTTATGACACAGATCAGAGAGCATTAACGTATCTCCAGACCTGTAAATCACCAAGTGCAAGACTTATGAGATTTGCATTGCAGTTGCAAGCGTATGACTTCGATATCGTCCATATAGAAGGACATAATGTAATTGCTGATACACTGTCGAGAGTAATACATTGAACTATGTAGCTTTCCTGGGTACAGGAAGTGACAACAAACATTATTTCTTTTCATAATCAAGTGATATGTAGATTATATAGCAATATTTTCGTAGCATTCATATGTTGCTCACAAGTTGTTGCCACATATTTTAACTGCATTTCACTCATCGTGATATCATTTCACTCATTGCTTGAATTTGATTTTCAATTTTAGCATGATAGTTAATTTTAGTTATTTTATCATTACCACATCTTAGTGGTGTTACCAAAAGTAAGTAATTTATTTCGGATGATGGCCTGGAAACCTGCAGTTTCCAGTAGCGCGCACAGAGGGGGTGTGTAATATGTGGTGTCTGCCCATGCACACCACATGTTAGATTTATTGAGTCAGTGCTGATAAATGCGGCACTATTTGGAATATTGAAAATGATGCGCACCAGAAAATGACGTAGATTATTGTCATGTGTATGGCCAAGGTGTTGAGGAAAGCCTTGAGCTTTGTGGCAGCTGTTTTTGGCTGTGTTTTCATTTAAGTGTTCACCTTTCTTAAAGGATGTGGTTTGTACAAGAGAATGAATACTCTTGGAATAGAATTAATACTGTAAGGATGATGTTCTGTAAGTAAGGATTAATCTTGACCAACGGATATGTATGCTACAAAGGATATAAGTTATTAAAGGATTTCGAGTTCATTTCTAAAGGAAGACTGTATTAGTTCCTCATTGTTGATTGGGTCAGTTAAGGAACCCGTATTTATGTTGTGGATTTCAGAAGAAAAACATATAATCATGAGGACATTTCATCCTAGACGTAACAGCAACGAGCATTAATATATAACAACAGCAGGAGCAACTAAATACAAATTAACCTAATGAGTATAGGTTTCGAGTGTGGACAGGGGAAGCTATTTACCTGTAATAATAATAAAACAACACGCAGAATGTGGATACAGCGCCCCACCACAGGTTTCCTTTTACGATAAACTGTTTACAGTCAAGTTAAAAATATGACCCCTAAAATTACAATTATCCTGTCGTTCAGGGGAACGAACTAAGCTGAAAATGGTGTCGTCATGGGGAATGAAAAACCCGTCGTTGCGAAAGGGTTAAACTACAGGATTTACTAGGTGGGGTCTCTAACTTTTAGAGCCACCACTCCTATGTTATTCTTAATTATTAAAATCTAACTCCTCTGTCCCACTGTGAACTTAACTACTGTCTACACAACCTCTGCTTGAATTTTCTAAAGTCCTACACTGCAGATCACGAACACTGATCCACAAACTGACTTCTTCAATAAAACCTCAGAAGCTGTCCTCTGCTCTAATTTTATAACTCTTTATCACTACTGTCTCTCCACTCTAAAGCATTCATGAGGAATTTTAACCCTATCTCCTTCCACTAATTTTCTGTGTTGATGACTTGGGCTTTAGACTCAATGACTCTCTGACTTGGCTGTCATCTTCTGAGGATCTGATGAGTGGCTGGTTGGGAAAAGTATGATTTCCCTATCTCTTTTCCGTTGTACTGATAACGGGTCTGGTTCACTACCACTATATGTGATAACTGAAGGCGTTAAATAGATTCAAGGCTTTATCATGGCCTATCTTCTTCTTCTTCTTCTTCGTTCGCCCTGAAAAGGACGGTGGTTGCGTTGTGTCTGTTTCCAACGTAGCTGTGATATCTGCACCTTTCGGTCGACACATCCGACTTCTGCACGGCATTTTTTAGGACCGGGTTTGCCTTCCCATTGCGATCCGTACTCGCTCAGCCAGCCTGCATTGCTGCAGACTGTTTCCAGGACCACCACGTGGAGGTGGAGCACGGTCTTGACCAGCTCTGGTTCGCTGGTCCTGACGCAGGCAGTCAAGCTATGAGTCGCTGACTGCGGTCTCTATTGCTGCGTCTTGAGGTCCCTATCTGATGTGCTTTTAGAGAGCTTAGAGCTCCTGATTTTTAAAACCGGTTCCCGCTGAAAGATCTGTTTCTTCTCTGCAAAGGGAACGACTCGGTTCCTTCACCACTGGCGATATCTCGAGCACTCGGCACCCCCCCCCCCCTTCCCCGTTTTGCGCCGTGAAACTGCTGTGGACAAAGAAATAGCACTAATGTGCATCACTTCAAAATAATCTCATCTCTAACACACACCTCCCATAAATGCATCTCCCATCTATCCCTTAAATCAATACAGAACCCCTGCTCTATTGTCGCTCCAGCGATTAACAATTGTTTCACTCAAAGGTCAGCCTACCATACACTCCCCTTCTCCTCTCAACTCCCCTGCTACAACGTAAATGTCTGACTGGTAAGTAAACAAACCCCCCCCCCCCCCCCTGATACAACTTGACCTAGATCTCTTACGTGCCGGCTGACCCGTCTGCCTTCACAACAGTACATACGCTAGGGAAACTCCTGGACTAAATACTAAGCCCTACTTCATTGTACAGGTGGTCTCAGGGCCGTTCAATCAATTACAAAATTATACACCCCATCGGCTACCAACTCAGTAAACTTAATTACCCCACTATTCATATAGTGGTATTATATATATATATATCTCGAGCAAAAGGAAATCCCAATTTAAAAAAAATACCCAATTACTCCCCTGTTGGGTATACAACAAAATAACATACACAAAATACGCTAACGTATTTAAACTGCAAATATTTATAAACAGATCGAGGTTACCTATATCTATCTGATCTTCGCAATTACCGTATTGATAAAGCTGAAGGACTTAACCTTCTACAATTAATTTCGCAAGCGTATTTACGCTGCCAATATTATAAATCAAAAGATAAGAAAATATTAATTACACCGTCTTCTGACTACATTATCAAAATAGCCTGCTAGCAAAATACACAACTTATGCTCACGTATCTAAATGCTATATGCACACAGAAAATATTACAAGCTACCACAACAACCAAAGATATAACCAGCTTATCATAGAAAAAATATTATGTGCACCTCTTACATGTTTACACTTACGCTAAGATAGTAATAGATGGCACCATGCGCTAAATCAACTTTGATTAATTCCCCCGAAAAAACTTTCCTTAATCGGGCTAAGATTCAATTTAAAAACAACTATAATTACTACGCTAAATTAAAATATGAACATGCCCAGTTGTCGAATATCTTACTAGAAGCAATTGCCTGTGACAGTTACACGGCTGAAATTCTGGAAACCAAAAGAGAGCCCTGTTAATGATTTACTCTGGTATATATCCCCCCAAAAAAACACACTCTACCCCCGCTACGTCATTTGCTTAGCGTCCCTCTGAAACCAATAAAAATGCCGGAATTTATAAAAATATCCAGTGCTCATGCTCTATTTTTAGCAAGTAGTATAACCCGATGACCTATGTGTAGGAAGCCACGTGCAATGAATTGTGTCATGTTACCTCGCCCGCGTGAGCAGAATCAACTTGGATTCGTTGAAAGCGTGTTCGACGTAACTGGGTAGTGCTTACTAACCCCCATCCCCCGTTTAAACATAGAATGTACGGGAGTACAGAATTATCTCCTACTCGTCTGGAGATAATGCTCAGCCCTCTAATAACTACGCGCTCACTGCTTACTAAATAAAACGAACGCGAATATATATTACCAAGATAAGCCTACGAGATCGAAATTATTTTATAGAAAGGAAGACTGGTGCAAGTCTTAAAAATTAAACCCTACAGTCATCCCTCCTGAAAACGCAATTAATTACCTAAAAAAAAAGACTAAACACAAATACTTTCGTGGAGAAGAAAAATGGGGCCTGTGGAAAAATAAAATCACAGTAACTTCTCACAGTAGTCCCATAGCAAATACTGCCGTAGGGGAGTGAAGTGTTAGAGACTTCACTATACTAGGTCCAGCATTGCGAGGTAGGGTGACCAGTTCCCTTCCTCACTGCCTTTCCTTCCCTAATTCAAGAGCAAAGTCAGGTATCCATTTACAAATGGGTAGATTGGAGCATGATGATGTCGTGAATCGAACTCGGTACCTTTGCCGCGAGAGACCAGCACTAACCATGTCAATCGTATGCTCTTATGTCAGTTAACTTAGAGTAATGTAAACATCATAATATAATTAGCATGTGTCATACTCCTCATACTACCAAATACAGCTCTACTCTTCAATGACTGGCTAATGGTTAATCATCTGACATGATAATGATAATAATAGCCCCTTCAGTCATAACTGACTATGGGAATGCGCCCCTGAGGTGACAGCCCTCAGCTGCTTATTTTCCTGATGCTCCTTTCAACGTTTTCTCCTCTCTTTGGCTTGTTGTGTGAACATTTCACCCAATCTGAGGTGGTGCCTTAAATAGCATCGCCACTTGGTGCGATCGGCAGCTTCATCCTTGTACGTTGCTGGATTTATGTCCAGTGCCCTCATGTCTCTCTTGCACACATCTTTAAACCTCAGCTGTGGTCACCCAACTGTTCTTTTGCCATCTGCTAGTTGCCCGTAAAAGATCTTTTGGGATGCAACCATCTTCCATGCAGCGGACATGTCCAAGCCAGCGTAGTCTGCGCTGTCTAAGCAGTGTATACATGCTTTGAAGGCCAGCACGTGACAACACCTCGACATCTGTCACTTTATCTTTCCACGAGATGCCGAGGATGTGGCTAGACACCGTAAATGGAAGGTATTGAGCCTTCTTTCTTGCTTAGCATAGGTTGTCCAAGTCTTGCTGCCATATAGGTGAGTGCTGGTGACACATGCGTTATATACCGCAGCCTTGGTCTTCGTTGTGAGTTTGGAGTTTCCCCAAAAACGTGATGTGAGGCGTGCAAAGGTAGCTGCAGCTTTGCCAATGCTGCTGTCAATTTCTGTGTCCAGTGAGAGTTTGTCATTGATGGTAGACCCCAGGTATGTGAAGTGGTGCATCACTGCCAATTCATAGTTATCGATAGTAACTGGTGCAGCACCCTCATCCTGACTCAGCACATTCATTTTCTTCAGACTTATTGTGAGGCCAAAGTCCTTGCATGCTTGGGTGAAGCGATTCATCAAGCTCTGAAACTCCTGTTGGCTTTGAGTGACGACTGCAGCATCATCAGCGAACAACAAGTCCCTTATCTGATTTTTGTTTTTGCCGTCAGCCTTGAAAGATTAAACAGACGGCCATCTGACCTAGTGTGAAGCCATATTCCTTCAGCTGCATCTCTGAATGTATGTTTCAGGAGTAAGGCAAAGAAGATCCCGAAGAGGGTCGGAGCCAGAACACAAGCCTTGTTTAACGCCACTTCGTACATCAAAGGGTTTGTGATTGCTTCCAGCATATTGGACTGTTCCCTTCATGTCGTCATGGAATGACTTTATCATTTCCAGCAATTTAGCAGGGCAGCCTACTTTCAGGAGGATTTCGAAGAGTCCATCCCTACTAAACAGGTCAAATGCTTTTGTGAGGTCTATAAAGGCGATATATAAGGGCCTTTTCTGCTCTCTTGATTTTTCCTGAAGATGGCGGAGAGAAAAGATCATGTCTGTTGTTGATCTACCAGCTCGGAATCCACACTGTGACTCTGGATATATGCGCTTTCAATTCAGCGCCTGAGTCATTTTGTGCTGTGTCCCCTACAGCCGGCCCATCGTTATCGGGATTGTCAATTGGAACAGCCGCCATTGCGCGTTTCCGTGCCGAGAAAGATCGGAGGTGTACTCTTTTAACGTTCGTTCACTCTTTCCTCAAATAACTCTGATCTTTAAAACTTTGATACGATTTTAGCAGAATGGTTGCTCGTTTGTTTGATGTAACACGAGTGTAGGTAATCCTCCCAGATGAGTATTAAAATCCAAACTTTCTCATTCACTTTGAATTTACGATATCTTCCTATAACAAATCTGTGCCTCGTGTTACATGTGTGTAAAGCTCAGTTTCCGCTCTTCTCATTGGTGAAAACCGTATGAATGTAGCATGTTTGAGGACACAGCGCCGACGCTTTGAATGAGATGAGGTCGTGTCAGGGAATTTCGCTCTCTTGAGCACCAGTCAGCCAGCGCACGGCAAGAGCAGTTTTAATAGTGTTTTTGTTTTTTGTCTCACTCAATTTCAATGACACGCAGAAAGTTACAACTGACATATTATGAAAGAAGAAAGATCAAGGAACCAGAAGATATAATAAACCTACTCCGTGTTCTCCAGTTTTATTAAGGTCTTTCCCTTGCCAATAAAATGTGTAGTCCTTCTCACTCACCATTCCAGAGCCTGCCAGGTGTGTTTCCTGAAGTGCAGCTATATCCACCTGAAGTCGTTTAAGCTCATCATTGATTATGGCTGTCTTCCTGACATCATCTATGTCCTGTAGGTTTTCGGATAGTCCAGTCAACATAGTCCGGACGTTCCAGCATCCCAATCTGAGAGTTTGCTTATTTCTATTATGATAATTGTTTGGTGCAAAATGTTCTGTCCACTGTTCGGGTTTGCCCCTAATCCCCATGCACCCAATGGGGAAAGCAGACAGTGGCGGGACAACACCTTATTGACTGGGGGCTGCCCAGCTTGAAGCGGGTGGTAGCTGTCCAGCGAGATCCTAGAACCTCTCCCACTGTCGGAAGTAGCCCCTGGCGCCATGCCCTAAGCCAATTGGGCAAAATGCTTATAACCGGTAACTGCTACTTCTCGTGTTTTGCCGACACCTATAGGGTGAAGCTGGAGTGTCCTCTCCAGGGCGCGAGCTTGGGCACAATTATATGGAGATCAAGCTGTTGCCCATGCAGCATGTTCCCCCTCTCCAAGCAGCTTGTAGATCAAAAGGAACGGCAGTAGCCGATACTGTTTGGTACCAGCCACGTAGCAGGAGTTGCCAGAACAATGTCGAATCAACATTAGACTGCCTTAGGGACTCCGACTCCGAATTTATTCTCAGGGTTTACTCCCGAAGCCAATTCCATAAATGGATATTCCCGCAAGGCAGCGGTGGTTTGAATTCAGAGTTCCTTCTCTAAGATAAGCTGCCAACCAAGGATCACGAGCCCTATCTGCCCAAAGCTGTGGTTTTAAGGCGCCAGTCGCTCGCAGCCCCTTCTCCCGTCATGGAAACAGTTCTGCCAGGCTCAAATTGAGCATCACGTGTAGGCTGGGAGCTGGACTTGGTTGTCAGAGGCTACTTGAGACGCGTGCGATAGAAGCATTTATATGCAGTGAAAGCTTATCCTCAACTCCTGGATGGTGAGCATGGTGAAGCATCAGAAATGATAACCACTAGCGCAGAAGAGAAAACCAATGATGGTGAAGATGACATAAAGATGGAAGAACTGAGGGCAGCACTAGAGAAAATCAAGATGGGCAAAGCAGCAGGGCATGATGGTATAACACCAGAAATGGGTTAAGTACATGGGAGCATCAGGCGACCTATTACTCTTAAAGGTCCTACAGGCAGCATGGTGCAACAAGACCATACCAAAGGATTGGGAGATTGCCATCATAACACCAATTTTCAAAAAGGGTGACAATCGACAATGTGGAAACCATAGAGGCATATAACCAGCAAACGAAGGGTCCATATCCCTTGCATCTCAATGAAAGTCATTTGACCAATAGACCAATACAAATCAAATGACGATCTTTTCGTTACACCCATCATCAGTAGCAAAGCAACAAACGCTCTCGTCAGCTGTGACATTCGGCCAAAATTCTAAATCTTTCCGATATTCCTAGTCCTAACCCCTAACATTATACATACTAGCAATGCCATTCTACTTTTGTTTCCATCTCAGCCATCAAACATATTCTGAGAAACGATATCAGCGCTTATAAAGACAAAAATCTTATCCCCACCGCATGGTGTCAGAATCCAATAAAATTAGAGCAAAAATGGCCGCGTGTTGATGCCGATTCATTTCGATTTTAAAAATTTACAAAAAATAAATGCGGATACACCCATCGCTTTTTTAAGATCGGAAACGGAAGCTAACTCTCTTGCAAATAACATTAGAACTTAACATCCGGGGCTGAAATCACGTGTACACAAGTCCTCATGCTAGAAACGGTGATATCCGTAAGGCGCAACATTGCGCCTCCAGCATGGAGAACATAGGTTACGTTCGTCGCAATGTGGCGCCCGCAGCGTGCTAAAGGCTAAATATGCTGCCCTGTACTCAGTTTGAATTTTGCTTCCTCTTTCTTTGGCAAGTTTGCCTTCTCAATCCCATATAACTTGCAGTGGGCAGGATTCCACTGTACATTCATGTAGTTCAAGCTGTACCTGATTTCCACTAGTGCTTCTGAGAAGCTGTCTTATTCATTGTTTTTTTTTAGTTCCTCTAGGCAGCTATCTTGGATTTAGCATTATTCCTGTTTTCCATGACAGTTATTGCAGATTTTAGTGCATCTGCCTCAGTTCTAAAATATGCATTTCATGTCCATTTTTTGATTTTGTGTTTTTGCCTCCTCCTCCAATTGTTGTAATGTAGCAGTCGCTGAAATTTACACATTCTGATATGTGTTGAATATTAACTCGGACTGCAGAGAATCTCTATATCCCAGATACTGAACTGGCTGATCGCTAAGTTCAGGGCTGTGATCAAAATATAGTGGCATAGCTCAATTCATACTTCGGTTGTCATTCTTTTTCCTTCTTCTCTACTAAGTCTATCTGAGCCATATCTATCAAAGGACGTAAACCATCGCCTGTCGAAGTTGTGGAGGCTCAATTTTTTATAGTCTCATAACTAAAGAGTACTCATATTATTTGGAGTGATGACTTGACCCTTATTCTCTATAATGATGACTTCATTATTTAGTTACACAACAATTCTTCAATTTACTTGAGGATAAATGTAGAACGAAGTGGTTTGTTTCAATTCAATTCAGAAATGAATCAACAGCGAACGTCAACTGTAGCTTGCAGAGCTACAACACATGGAGTTTTCAAAAGCAACAAGTCTCATTGTCTTTTCGTGTTTTTAATTCGTACGTATTGTTTTTTCTTCGTCTCATCAAAGCATTATATATATATATATATATGATGATCAATAACAATGAGTGATGGTATATCATGTAGCATAGAGTTATTGTGTCCAAATACAAGGAGTAACTTGTAGAGCTTCTTCTTCTTCTTCTTTGATCCTTAGCCACCGACCGTCAAAGCAGTCAGTGGCCATCACGCCTAGTGGCGTCTTGTAGGGCAACAACAAATTGATTCCACTTTGCTCGGTCGGTGGCCATCCTTCGTACAGTGCCCCAACTCTGGTTCATTCTTTGCATCTCAGCCTCCACAGTCCTCCGCCAGGTTGTTTTTGGTCGGCCTCTCTTTCGTTTTCCTTCAGGGGTCCAAAGCATAGCTGTTCTTGTGATGGCATCGGGGTCTCTTCTAAGGACATGACCAACCCAGTTCCAGCGTCTGCCAGCTATGATGGTGTGCATGTCCTCTTGCTTGCTACGAGTAAGCAGATCTTGGTCAGTGATGGCATTCGGCCAAAAGATTCGGTGAATCTTTCTTAGGCATGCCATGTGAAAAGAGGACAATTTCGACATTTCCTTCTCTGCAACTCTCCAGCATTCCGCACCATAGAGAAGCACAGAAAGCACACAGCTCTGATATAATCTTAATTTTGTGCTTGTGCTGTATTGGGAGGACTTCCAGATGTTGTTTAGGCTAAAGAAGGCTGTTCTTGCCTTATTCATTCTGATGTTGATGTCTTTGCCTGCCCCGCCGTCTGGTGTTACTATGCTTCCTAGGCATGTGAAGGTATCTGTCTGTACCAATTGCTTATTCCTTACTGATATGAACTTGTAGAGCGATTACTCATTATTCGTCGAGTAAAACCACTATATATCAGAGGTCATGGTAGATACATCCAGTTTGCCTAACCCAAATATTTTCTATCCAGTTATCATTTGTCCATAAATTTCTGTCCATAGTCGATGTTGTCATTTGTCTTGCCTTGGGCGAATACCTAAACCGAAGCATAATATGTTCGACCATGTTTGTCAGAGGACACTAATGGCTGAATTCGAACAAGAGAAAATGCCTACATACTGTCTCATGTAGTTCGGTTATTTTAACACAATTGAATTGTCCTCACGTTTTTATTATACCCTGAGTAATTTCATACCCATGTTCTGGTGTATCATGACTGTAGGAGAATATGAATCAGCCAAAGTAGCTTATTGCCCACAACAGAACCTCCGTTGCCACGTCTAACCGCTGTATATATGGACAATATGTTTCAGGACAGATGTAGGACCTCTTGTCTCTACGAAGGACAAAGTTCAAACTCCTTCAGACTAGAGTATTTTAACAATCTGTTGCCAAAACACGTCAAATAACTACGTTTTAGTCCGTTTCCTCCACGTCTGCTAGTAACAGTGGTTGTCACTAGTAAACTAACCCACTTTTACAACAGGAGGATCGAGATTTCTACGCAACTCTATCTTATAGCACGCTACTACAGTAACTCTTGTTGCTGATCCGTCTGTCTATGTGATTGGTTATATTTTTTAAATGTGTTCCACAGCTAAGTACTTCCTTTTTGCATCCATTTGGTGCCTTTTGTATCACTTCTGGTGTGTTGTCAATAAACTCTATAACTCTTGTTCTTCATTGTGGTAGGGTAAGTTCTGGTATAATGGGGGTTAATTCTGTTTGCTTTTTGTGCAAAGCAGCTTCTCTGAGTCTATATGTTCCATATCTTTTTTAATCTGTAATTCACTGGGTGGTTTATGAGCCTGTAACATTTTTCTGCCTGTTGTAGTGCTTTATAGCATCTTCTGTCATTCATGGATTGTAGTTCTGTCATCTTGTTCATTTTGTTTATTGGAGCTGGTTTCATTGCCCCACTAATCCTCTCTGCCTGGCTTTGTTATATTGGCTGTTCTGTCAAAGTTGGATTTTGAAGCAGTTTTCCAGGATGGGATTCCATATTCAATTGCCATGACCTAGAGCTATGTATACATACACACATACATACAAACTCTCATTTCCTTCATTTTATGGTCATTGATCTGCAGACATGTTTTTGCTGCATCTGCTGCTAGGCTATTTATCATTTTCAGTATGCTTGTGCTATAAAAGACAGATATGTAAGACCTATACACCCATCCCCAGTTCTTAAGCTATAAAAGACAGATATGTAAGACCTATACACCAATCAATGAGTCTTATGTTGTCTGATTAGCACTTTTTTGATATAACGCTGTTTGTATTTTATGCCATGTTTCTGTTATACTCTTAAAAAATTTGATCTTCCATTAATTGTGAGCCACTATTTGATGAGGATCTCATAGAGTTGGTACAGCAGCAAGCACTCAAGTATCAAGAAGGGGAAAACGATCCAGAACAGACAAAGGCATTTACAACAGCAAACCTTAATGAGATATTTAAACTTCACAATGCATTAACTGATACCCAAAATAGAATGCATTTCAATGGTAATCTGTAACATAGAACAAGATCTAAATTGCTACATGGTGCTTCTTGAAAAAAAAAAAGGTGGCAAAGTTAAGCAAGCCCAATTCGTATTTATAAAAGTCTCCTCGAGTATCTTCTGCCTCCACTGACTTTCCAGCCTTGCCTTCTACCTCCGGAGGTAGAACATTTTCAACACCCACAAAACCTCCTGCTAACCACTCGTCTGATGATGAGGACTCCTCCGCTGTGACAACTGTAGCCACAAGCAATGAAAGTAGCAGCGATTAAAATCCTTTATTTTTCTAAGTAACTTAATATTTCGTTTGTGTTCAAAATAATTATATGTGGCTAACAAATGGTGTTAACTACTAAGTTTTTGTTTTTTAATCATTTTTTACCTAATTTTGACACAGCTTTATGGACCTCGGGAACAAATTATTTTGATTTCTATTAATTCTTATGGGAAGTCAATTTTTGTTCAGCGCTTTCTCAGTTAGCGCTAAAGTTTTCAAGAACAAGTTAACAGCATTAAGCTGTGGGATTGCTGTATTTATAGTAATTTAGCGATTATGTTAATATGGGTGACTTGCTCTTAATATCTTTTTCTTCATACACTCTCAGACGTCTACTTGAATGTTTTCAAAGAAAGCAGTAGTCAGCTTGAGGATATTTGCATCTCCATAGAGCTTTTTCATGAATGGTACTGATAACAGCCATAAATCCTTTCTCTGTTCCTCATACGTTGAGCATCTTTGACGAAGATGTTCAGCAGTCCTTTTATCATTGCTGCAGTTACACTCATCTGTAGTTCCTATCTTTAGCTTGTTGAAGAGATGGTATCCCAATCTGTTGTGGCCCATGTGGAGTCTGAAGATTACCACTTGTTCTATTCTGTTGAGCTGGTAGTATGCATCATTTGGATGCTCCACATCCCATTTGTTTCTGTATCTGATTCTGATAAAACTCTTTGCCTCCTCGAAAGTTATGCTTGCATCAGGCTTAGGTAGATTTCCACCTTCCTTTGTCAATCTGTCAGCTCTTCATTGCCGGTGATGTTACAATGAGATGGGATCCATTGGATCACAACTCCTTTGAATCGTTGACATAGTCTGACATATTATTTTTTAAATATGTGCTTAGTATTGAAAAAAATAACAGAGAACTATTTACTAAATACTTACTGCCTCTACTTCTTGCTTGGTGATACTTGGTGCCAAATTTCTCAGAAAGATAGAATTGGTTTGATGCAACTGTCTGGGCTTTTGGTCTGTCTCTCTCACTGTGTCCTTATTTTCATCAGTAGAATTTTCTTTTTCAGTATTTTTATGATCACCTGACGAAATCACATATTATGTAGAAAATAGTGAATATATATATATATATATATATATATATATATATATATATATATATATATATATATATATATATAGATATATATATATATATATATATATATATATAAAATCATTATTTAGCACAATTATACACACACATTTCTGATGTGTGAAAATTATGAAATTTATTTGGGAAAACAACAATGAACATATCGAAGCTTTGCCTTAGCCCAGAAAGGTGATTCCACGGTTATTTGTATTCTTTCAATGACTGAATGTGATTCATGCTCTCTAAATTTTACAGCAGTCTGTAACACTGTACACTTTAAAAATCTGCAAGGTTCACTAAATATCAGAATTACATACATCTGTCAAACTAGCTTGAAGTATCCATCCACTCCTGGAGAAATATTTTCAAATTTGTGAAAAAAAGATTGATGTTACATGTCTCTCTTCCTAGTGGCAAACCCATAGGTGCTCAGTCTACCCCAGAATATGTCAAAGAGTGTGAATGCTAACTGTTCCAGTAGCTCGCTGGTTATATACATGATGGATGCATCCTCTCATATGTCCATCTTTTCTAGCCTTACATTTGATGCCAAATTCCAACAGTCTTAACCTTGATGATTCATCTATTGCAGTGTCATTCTCCAACAGGCGATCATTAATTGTTCTCATTATCTCTCCCTTATCCATATCCAGTGTGCCCACTGTGGGTGCTCTTGATGCTGTCTGTCAGCTCTCTCATTACTGCGTATCCCTGTATGAACAGAACAGTAGATCCATACCAGTTCTGCAGATTTGAAGCCTCTGAATGTTTTCCATTCACGCAATATTCAATTATTGTGAACCTTTCAAAGCATGGACTGAGCGTTTGACACAATGACTGCCTTTGTTAATGAAGTTTCAGTTAGCCACCTTAAGGCTGCAGTAGCTGCCTCTATCCCATTCCTCCATTCTCAGGCTGGAAGTTATCTTTAAAGCTATGTTCTGTGACGATTGTGCCCTTTACCTTCTTGTGCTTAACCACCCTGAGATCTTTGAAAGCAAGTGTAACAGCCCTCAATGAGCCCAGGTAACAAAAGTGAAAAATCACTGCATAAACTGGTGCAGCACAAATATTAGCAAAGAAAAAAATGTGAGAGCAAAAACGAGCAGGAACTCTGGCTACAATGCTTTATGATTATCAAGACCCAAGAATGTTTAACAGTACAGTGATGCACCAAGGTTTATGGGGTATCAGTTTCTGGATTAACTCTTTCATTCCAGAGTTATTTTGCACGCTGTGCCAGACTTTTTTTGTGGGCAGAATTTTATAGAGTGAAGTGTTCATCTTTCAGTCTAAATTTGTTTGTGAATTTTCCTTTGAACATGTACTTATTATATACCAAACTGTAGGGAAATGGATAGAGAATTCAAATATATAATGTCTGTGGTAGTATTAACACAAGTATGTTCGGTATAATTTAATCATTTTGCATGTAAAATTGAAAAACGCTAAAAAGTTGACTGTAGAATACGATCTTACCAAAGACAAATTACTGTTGTAGACAATAAAACTTTCTTTTTAGTCTTCAAACGTCAAGTTAATCCATATACAAAGTAAAAAAAACATGCTTATGGCCAAAATTAGTAGATTTAGTGTTATTCGCACCAGTTTGTCCGTGGTTCTTTGTAAGAAAAAAATAAATTATGCAATCGTGCATTACGTAATTTTCAAACAAATAAATAAGAATAACGTCATATAAATACTTTTTTACTCTTGTTTAATGTTTTAATAGTATCCCTAGCTTCATCTTCTACCAAGAACTAGTGATTAGATGTTACGGTAGGTCTAGTTTTGTTGCTTTTTGATCGGCCAGAATATGACTACGCCCACTCATCAACTAAATCTAGTGTGTCTAGCTTTTCTGCATATATTCCGTATTTTGACAACAAACTGTGACTACTTAACAATCATCATCAATGTCAGCAATGTTTCAAAGTAGTTTGACACAATTATTTGCTTAGGAGACTTAGAAAATGTAAATATAAAGCGTGACATATTTCTCTAGCAAAAACAACGAAAAACGTAAACACGCGAATCTTCACAAAAATTGTGATAATAACATCAAAACACGCACATGTGCTGATTAACTAAAGTCAAATTAGTTGTTTAAATAGTAGCGGAAGTCATTCTACGAGTTTTAATATATGAACTGCATTAAGCGGACGATTTTTAGGGTTTATTCGTGATAAACTAAAAACCACGCTCTGAGCGTTGCTGGGGCACGGCGTGTTGAATTTTGCAACGCTCAGAGCGTTGCTGTGGAGTCAAAGAGTTAAAGGAATCCAACTATATACAATAACTTACTCTCAGTGACCAAAGGGTAATTTCCAGGCTTGTCTGACTGCACTGTTGGTGAAATTGGATCTTCCTCCAGACCTGATAAGCAGGCAAAATAGTTATGTACAATACTTAGCACATATTTATCACACTGTAAAGAAGCAAATTATAATAGGTGACTATATAAATGGCAAAGTATGTCCCAGTATTCTTTATACAAATCTACATGCCTTAAAATTATTTCATGAATTTTGGCAGAGTTACTCTTTAGGTTCTCTTTGGTAACACCATGAAGTTATTGTTGACCAGATCGTTTTGGTTTTGACGAAAAAAATATTAAAGTGTTGTCATTGTTTTTTATATATGCCTAAGGGCTGAATCAAGGGAAATAACTTCATGTTAGAAATCAAGGGAACTAATCAAATCAAAACTCATTTTTGCAAGTAACAACACCAATGTTTATTATGTTACAACGCAATTAAAAATTTTTAACTACATACTTATACTTTGGAGCCGCGGTAGCATAGTGGTTAGTGCACTGGCTTCCTAGCGCAGTGGTCTATGGTTCGATCCCCAGATGAGGCGGAAAATTTTTAGGCACAAACGGCTCCTGGGTCGACCCAGCCCCAAATGGGTACCAGAGCTACTCTGGGAAGGTTAAGGCGGCCGGCGTGATGCCGACCACATCACCCCTCGTGTGCCGACGGTCAAGATAATATGGGCCTAACACCATATTCCCAATATGCCTCAATGGGCGTGTAACGGGTTCCTTTACCTTTACCTTACTTATACTTTGAGTGAAATTTTTAAAAAAGTTTAGTTTTACATAGCATTTTCATTTACTTTACTATGTAAATGTGTTGTCAACTAATTTTGAACAGCGGATTTTAATTGTATACTCAATAAAACAGTTCCAAAAAAGATTACATCATTCGAAATGAAATGCTACAGAAGGATGTTGAGAATACCCTGGACAGAAAAAAAGACCAACAGAGAAGTACTGCACTCACTAAACGTACAGGAACATTGGCTCCTAAATACCATCGCAATAAGGAAGCTGAAATTTTTCGGTCATATAAAAAGACATAATAGTCTGGAAAAAACAGTGATGGAAGGCATGGTCCCTGGAAAAAGGGGAAGGGGTCGACCTAGACGACGGTGGACCCAGGACATCACAGAGAGTCTGAACTTGTCTTTGGCTGATGCAGGTCGACTTGCCCAGAATCGTGATGCGTTCAGAGCAGCTGTAATGGAGACAACGTTCTGGAAAGAATACGTCACATGATGATGATACTCAGTTTAATGAGTGTCCGATTGAGAGAGTGGTTAGAGCTCTGGTCTCTCAAGGCAAAGGTGCCGAGTTCAAGTCGTGGTATGGACACGCTCCAGTCTACCCAGCTTTAAAATGGATACTTGACTCTGCTCTTTGAAATCAGGAAGGAAAATGCACCTCTCGATGCTGGACCTAGTATGGTGAAGTCTCTAACACTTCTCCCCTATTACAGTATCTGCTATGGAACTACCGTTACCGCTTACTCAGTTTAACAAAGTGGATTCTCACAGATGGTATGCATTATGCCCAGACTGTAAGGTCTTTTATGTTTGAACATGTGCCCCAATATAACCAAAAGACCCGCGAATAGGTTGAATGCAGCACGACTCACCAAAACTTTATTTTTTTTTAAAACCCATTGAGGCCATATTAAATCAGACCACATGGTCTTTTATACTTAGATATGTGCCCTAATATAACCAACAGATCCTATGTTTAGGTTGAAAAGGTGTGCCTCGAAACGGCACAATTTTTAATAAAAAACAAATACTGAAAGAAAGTGAACTGAAACAGACGGCAAGGTCTTTTACAGTTTTGGACATGCGCCTTAATATAACCAATGGATGCTGGTTTTAGGATGAACTGGGCCTGCAAAATTTTAATTTAAAAAATACTGAAATATAACGCAAGGTCTTTTACATTTCGACATGTTTCCTAACAAGGCATGCCTCACCATAGAGACAAAATTTTATTTAAAAGACATTAAACTGATATAGTCAGTAATCAAATTATTCCAGACCCCAAGCTCTTTCACCGCAAGCGCCCCTCGCCAAAACGAGGTAACATTTTATTTAAAAACAACAGGTTAATAAGATACAGAAAAAGCCACATCAAAAGGCCTTTTTTATTTGACATGCGCCCACACATGACTCGGATAGTGTCTTCAGAGTAAGCAGTTCTTTTTTGTTGCTGCTACAAATAACTTATTCATTAAAAAACAATTGCACTCAGAAAAAGAAAGTGTCAGATTATTTTATAGCAACAAAAATTATAATACACTTTCAAAATATATGGATACAATATGTGATTATTGATGAGCTACTCCCGAATTGAAACATTTTTTGCCGTAATTTGTTTCGACAAGATAAATTCATGTGATTTTGCTTTCACTAATGGTTGGTCAGTGCTTCGTAAGCTTCAAAACATTCAAAACAGTGGCTTTTGTTTAAAAAGTATCCAATTTTGGATATGATTCGAAAAAAATTAGGCAAATCTGATCATAAATGAATAAATAAAATATTAATTAAATTGTTAGGTGGGCAATAACTGGGCATTTGTACATGATTATGGTGACATTACAAAATAACATCTAAAAATCTTTCAACAATACATGAAACCAATGCATTTTATGCATCAATATGTTAGAAGATGAGTAAACTGTGTGTTTGTGGTATTTATAACAATAATTTATTAATAAAGGATACCTTTACATTGTGTAATGATGATCTAAACTGATTTTGTACGCATAAATGATCAGTCTGATTTTCCATTCTGTGATCCATGTTGTTTTTGTGTTCTTTAATGTGAAACCATGCTTCCTCCTGTAGCAAGTTGCTTTCAAGAACTGAAGGTTTTTTTTTTTACAGACACTTGCTTCTTAAGAAAACCCAAAAATAGAAATCTGAATGGGTTACGTCAGGTGAGCATGGTGGCCACACATTCTTGGAAATCACGCAATACCTAAATAAAACTTCAGATCACTGCCATGGATTCTCTTGAATGTGGCATGTTGCACTATATAGCTAGAATTTTAAGGCTGTCATAACCTGCCACCTATTGCAAATTAAGCAAATGACTCATGGCTGGACCTTGCCCAAGAATTTATTAGCACTCTTCAGACCGGAAATATAAAAAATCGTTCCAAACGGAACGATGACTTTTGAAGTAAAAAAAAGCACATTTATTTTTTAATTTTGACTTCAAATCTATGTTTTATATTAAAAATACATGTTAACAATTATATCTGTGCTAAAAAAATATACAGCTTTCACTTATGTTGACTCTGAAATTACACGCAGAAAAACGTAAACATTGCATTTGTCCGACCGCCATTTTGGATATTTTCCGATGAACTCGACTTAACAGATCGTTAAAAAAATGCAGTCTGATAATGACTACAATGCACCTAGTGATGTAGATTCCTGTTCTGATGATTATTCAGAGGACTTGGAAACGTCTGATGAGTTGGATGGCGAAAATACGGCTCAGAACAACTCAGATCACCAGCTGTACATGCAAAGGTAATGTTACTTTGTAAACGAAATTATAACAGCTGATTTTGAAAAGCAGTAAAACAGTCGTTTTAGTGGGCTATTGTAGTCAGTATAGCTGCTTTCTGTTTGTTTTTGAAAAAAAAAAAACAACAAATATTTCACCTTTCAAACATTTAACAAAGAACTCATGGCACCAGGAAATAAATATAAAGTGGATCGGACGTAACTTCTGAATCAGCTGATTTTTCTGACCTCATTTGCCCTGTGTCTCTGCTTTTAAAAATTATTATTTACATCATACGACTTTATGATTGACAGTATTCCTTTGTACGGAAAATGTAATGTGTGTCAGTTTTCCCATGTACACTAAACTGTAACTTTGAATTCTATTATTGATCTGCAAAAATTAACTTTAAATTGTTCTTCTTGCAGATGTTTTGGTTATGATGGACTTGATGAAGGCCCACCTTCCAACCCTCCACCTTTTTTGCCTGAGAGGGTTCCAGGTCTGCAACTGTCAGAGGTAAGCACCAGAGAAAGTACAAAGCAGTTTTTGAACCCCATTGACTTCTTCAAACTGTAATTTTATGAAAGAATGGTTATAAGAAAAGGGTGTTTTCTTTTTGACAGTATATTAGAGACAAGCCAACAAAATGGGGGATGAAGTTATGGGTTCTTGCTGATGCTGTTAGTGGATATACTTTGATGTTTATTTAGGTAGGATCACTGCAAATGGACCATTTGGTTTAGCTTATACTGTAGTTAGTTATGAATCTTATGAAATCTTTGGTGAGTCATTGATATAGGGTTTATTTTGATAGTTTGTATACATCCAGTCAGTTACTGAAGAACTTGTGAAGTTGGGGGATTGGAGCTTGTGGCATATTTCTTAGAAACAGAAAGAGATTTCCAGCTGCACTTTCAAATATAAAGGAATTTGAAAAAAATAGTATCAGAGGTGCAATGAGGTGGGTTAGAGATGAAGAATTACTAGCACTGCAGTGGAGAGATAACAAAACTATAACACTGGTTTCAAGCATTACCAATGCAAATGGCCATAGGTTCGCTAAGTGTAGAACTAAGGTTAATTGGAATTTTCAAGAACTTAATGTTAGACAGCCAAATCTTGTAAGGGATTACAATATATACATGAAAGTATTGGACAAGAGTGACCAACCAATTAACAAGTACAATGTTTTGAGAAAGACCAATAAATATTGGAAAACTCTTTTTTTCACTTTCTGGTAGATGCTTACATTTTATTTCAAGACTAGCAGAAAAAACACCCAGATGTGGAAGACCAGCTAGATATGGTCAGCTAGATTTTACAGAAGAACTAATCCGGAATTGGGGAACATAAGTTTGTCAGTGTTACACTAGAAATATGTCTACTGAAGTCATATTTCATTATTTTAGCTAAGATGTTGCAGCTACCTATAATAACTGTAATGTATTCAGTGGAATATTTTTTTTTTTAATATTTTTTTTTGGAAAAGCCTAGTTATGTAACATTTCAAAAATTTGCATAATTTTATTATTTAATGTTGAATTGTTTTGGAAATGTAACATATAATGCAGAAATGGTCAGACTACAATAAAATATGACTGTTGTTAATTGTTCTGATAATACTTTTTTTTTCTTCTTTGTGATATATCATGTTTATAATTTTTGTGTATTTTTCCTGTTGACTTTCCTTCAATTTTTTAAAACTCACATCAAAATAAATTTTTAAAATATTAATTTTACATCTAAATATGGTAGTCTGTTAAATTGCAAACAATTTGATGTACAACACTCTTGGGTAGACTTCAAATTATAATGTATCAAGGAACATTAGAAGTCAGATATGTCAGAGTATGAGAAAATGATACAAAATATCAGGTCTGAAGAGAATTAAAGTGGTTGGAAACCAATCGGTGCTGCCACTTGTAACTGTAGCTTAATATGTGGGTTTCGTTCTAACTGGCCTCAATAAACACTTGTAGGACTACTCATGCAGCATGCCAACAGGCAAGTTTTTCCTTTAGACATTGGTCAGGCTGCTCATAAACTGGTAAATTAGTTGGTTTCTCAATGACGTAACCTTCTATATGTAAATGGGTACCTGATATTGCACTTGAGTTAGGGAAGGAAAAGGCAGTGAGGAAGGGAACTGGTCAACCCACCTTTCAATGCTGGAATATAGTGAAGTCTCTAACACTTTACTCCCTTATGGCAGCATCTGCTATGGGACTACCTTTACCATTAACATTCTATATACCCAGGACTTCTCCATGTATAGACTCATGCTTGCTGTTTAAACTATAAACTAGCTACTACTAAGTTGTTCTGATCAAACTTCATGCTATCTCCTCCTTTTCTGCTATCACCTACCCCAAAAATTCCTACCATTTTTAATGTACCTTGTCCAACTTTTTCACCGAGGTTCCTATTCTAATTTCTCCACAACTGGTCTCTTGCATTGCCTTCTTTGAATTTTAACATAATTAAAGATAATGTGACAGAAATGAGTATAAGAGTCAAGCATAATAAAGAACAAATCTTTATTTATCATTTATTACATTTAGTCAACCAACACTGTACCGACTTGTTACATTAAAACATCCCCAAAGAATTCTGCAGGTCTTTAACTGTTTCCTCTTACCTGGTGGTGCTGGTTCGGCATCGGAGTCTGAATAAGATCCTGACTCACTTTCACTTTTGTAGCTGTAATCAGATTTTTTCCTCAGGTTCTTTTTTTTCCTTGGTTGGGCCTGTCTCAAACAAATGTGGCAGAATTATGAACCCTGACCTTTTCTCTTGTCCATAATGTAGTAAAAATATATCACTGGCTTTCATAAATATTTTGACAGCTAATCAATGTATTGCATTTCTGTTATACTATTAGTAGTTTAACACTTGCACAATGATTGTACAAGGTACTCTCCACATGTAAGCCTACCTTGCCGTGGTTGGAGAGCTTGAGCGCCTCAATGATCCCGGGAGCTATGCCGGCGGGAGTTTTACTCCTGGCAGGGTCACCCAAGCCGGACAGGTCCTGGGTGAGGGGCCAGACTAAATGGGCTGAGGAGTGGGTGGAACCCTATAGGTGTAGATGCAGAACCCACCGGCGAGTGGTACATGCTCTGGTCTGCACCAATCCACCCCCACTTCATGGGTTAAATGCTTTCTTGCCTCATTCTTCACTGTTTGTCGTCTATCACGCCCATGGCGACCGTTGCCTCAATTGGCTGTGTGTGGTGTACCCGGAAACGGGGCCTCCCAGTACTGAGGCAAAGTTAAGTCCCCGATGTCACTTATCGGTGCAGAATTGAGAGAGATGGCTGAGCATCACAATCCCTCCTGTGTTGCAGCATGATGAGAACCCAGCATTGCACACTGAGCTTGGGGGGGATCACTTGGGCACCAGACTTAATACTGGCTCTTGACTGGATGGCCGCATGCAGGAGATTTCTACAATGGAGGGTTGGCAGGTGGTGGCTATCGGGAAGTGGCTCTGTGCAGGACGTGAGGATTCCTTGGGAGAGCCCAGAACCAGAGCACAGCATTGTGCAAGCTCTGCATAGTTGGAGAGCCCCCTGGATGACGGGGAATGCACAGTGTGCTACCCCACCTATCCCCAACTGCTAACTTAGAACCAGAAGTGGGGTCCTCTGTATGCGTGCCAGGCCAGGATAAAATGCCTGGGAAAGAGACTGGAGCTCAGAACTCCCTAACTCAAAGTTGCAGGATGGCAGAAAAGCCACGGGAAAGACAGGGCTATTTTGAAGATAACGCAACCATATTTTCACCATACGAGCTCGGACGCCGCCTCGGTAAACAAGGTCTGCGCAGAGCAGTGACACCCCCAGGCTGCTTGCGAATAGTCTACTACTGGGAACATAAACAGATTAGGGATGAGCCCACTCTCCCGTTGAACAGGTGCTAAAGTCGTAGATACTGGGCCAGAAGGCGCACCGGAAACCACAGTATCATGCAACTCGCTTTTTTTTTTCTATGGAGAGTACACCGTCAAATAAATCTCGTTCTGGTGCTCGCCCTGTGGAGCTCCACCAGGCAGGTGCAGTGCCGGGCTCTGAGCCTCGACAGAGCCCACCCTCAGCTACTGGAGGACCCTCTAGACCGTCTTGTGGAGTCAACAGACGGCGGAGGAGAACTACTGACCAAAACAAAACAGAAAAAGAGAAACCCAGAGTGCCACTTGTCATGATGCACTGGAATGCAGAGGGAGTGAACAGCAAGCAGGCTGGATACAGCAAAAAGACAGAGCTGGAAAACATCTTGTATGAGAAGCAAGTCAGTGTTTGCTGTATCCAAGAGACTCACTTGAAAGCAGATCAAACCTTTAAAATAAGGGGATATCAATGCTTCAGATCCGACAGACAAGATAGACGAAAAGGAGGAGTACTTACTCTTGTAAGGAATAACATTCCTGCACACGAAAGGAAAACCTTCATGGATGGAGCAGAATATCAGCTGCTGCAGATAAAGGTAGACAAGATGGAAATAGAACTCCTGAACTATTACTGTCCGAACAACAAACCCCTGAGTCTCAGCTCTATACAGGTACCAGCCACCAACTTTATAGCAGTTGGAGACTTTAATAGCCACTCCCAGAGCTGGGGCTATAACCATCTGGATCACAGAGGTGAAGAGGTTGAAACTTGGCAAGATGATCACTCCCTAATCCTAGTCAATAATGCCACAGATACTCCTACCTTCTACTCCAGAGGATGGCACACAACCTCAACACCAGATCTTGCCTTCTCCACACCAGATATAGCTGGATCTATTAGTAGAGAAGTAGGAGACCAACTAGGGGGAAGCGACCATCGCCCAATCTTTCTTACTGTCCAGAGTGCAACTCTCAGTACAGGCCCAGCCATTACAAGATGGAACTACAAAAAAGCCAACTGGGGTTTATTCAGGCATCAGGTGAACACGCTGCTGTCTACCCTCAAGGTACAGAACAGAGACATTAATGAAGTGGTAAAAGACTTCAACAGATGCATACTACAAGCTGCAAAAGAAACCATTCCCAAAGGATGCCGGCGTAACTACATACCATACTGGTCCAGCACACTCCAAGAACATCAGGAAGCTATGGACAAGGCTAGAAAGGACGCAGAGTCTCAGCCTTCACTTGAAACTCACAACAAATGGAAAAAGGCTGTAGCAGAGTTTCAGAGAACAAAGCTAGAAGAAAAGCGGAAAAGCTGGAGAACTAAAACGGCATCGCTGAACCTTGAGAAAGACGGCAGGAAACTTTGGAGATTAGTCAAGTCTCTAAATGAAGAGCATTCCTCACCAAGGCAGACTATCACATTGGATGAAGGTGGCAAACTTTTCAGAGGAAAACAAGCTGCAGACTTGTTTGCTAGAAGATACAGTTCAGAAAGCAACTTACCCATTAACATAGACCATCAGAGAGAGATAAGAAAAGAAATACTGGCAACCATGGGACAGACAGATACTCCTGCCCCAATGAGGGAACCCATCACACTAGGAGAACTACAGAAGGCTATTTCCAAGCTTAAGTTTCAAAAGTCACCCGGCCCAGACAAAATCAGCAACGAAATGCTAGTAAATCTGAGCTCAGCAGCAAAGACAAAACTGCTTGAGATATTCAACCACAGCTGGTTGAAAGGAACGGTACCCCAAGTATGGAGAGAAGCCATCACAATACCCATACTAAAGAAAGGGAAATGTAAGACCGAGGCTGCAAGTTACCGGCCAATCAGTCTCACAAGCTGTGTTGGGAAGACTATGGAGCGAATAGTCAACCACAGATTGAAATGGTATTTAGAGTCTGAGCAGATCCTGGTGCCGGAACAAGCTGGATTTAGAGAATGCTACAGTATAGAAGACCAAGTTACTTACTTGTCTCAAGCAATAGAAGATGCCTTCCAGGAGAAGAAAAAGGTCCTAACGATCTGGGTCGACTTCAAGCAGGCCTTTGACAAGGTGTGGAAAGATGGCCTCATTGCAAAACTTAGGAGAAGTGGAATCCAAGGCAACATGATGAAATGGATCCAGTCATACTTGCATAACAGGAGAACTAGAGTCACTCTTGACGGTCTGCAGAGCAGAAAAGTGTTTGCTCCATCAGGGGGTACCTCAAGGAGGAGTAATTTCCCCAACACTCTTCCTTGTTTACATCAATGACCTGGTGAAAGATCTCCCTGCAGGAGTTAAAGCTGCCTTATATGCAGATGACCTAGTACTCTGGTGCGCTGATGAAAATGTCACCACAGCAAATTATAGAATGCAGCGGGCAGCAGACATGCTAGTGTCATGGGCAGAGAAATGGCTTATCACAATAAACACAGACAAAACCTCCACAACACTGTTCTCCCTCGCCCCCAAGGACAAATCAGCTAACATACACCTAGGGACAACCGTGATCAAGGAAGAAAGCTACCCCACCTATCTTGGGGTGACATTTGACCAAAGGCTTACATGGAATAAGCATATTGAAAATGCAGAAGGAAAGGCCCGAAGACGACTAGGCATACTCAGAAAATTAGCAGGTACCAACTGGGGAGCAAATGAACGAAATCTAAAGAAGATTTATAATGGAGTAATAAGACCACACTTAGAGTTTAGCTCAGCAGCATGGTCATCAGCTGCTAACTCACATCTGCAGTCTTTGGACAAGGTGCAAAATCAAGCTCTCAGGCTCATTACAGGAGCCATGAAAACTACACCAATAACAGAGATGCAGAAGGTTGCTGGATTACAGACATTGTCCCATAGAAGAGACACAAAAACCATGATCCAGATGGAAAAGTACAACAGTATGCCAATGCACCCAATGAAGGCAAGACTAGATGATCTGGCATTGGGACGTCTAAAGCGTAGCAGCTTTGTGCATCGGGGGAAAAGACTTATAAGACAGCATCAAGAAGACCTATCCATGAAGACAACACCACTGAAGCCCACCCTATACCCTGTACCATGGGAGCAGGCCAGCAGTGCCCTCCAAATTAATACAACAGTCAGTGGTCTCACAAGTGGATGTGAGTATAATGATCTGCAAAAACGAACTGCTACATTGAGTATGATCCAAGAAAGCTATCCCGATCAATCATGGATACATGCCTATACAGATGGATCAGCAACTAATGCTGTTAGGAATGGAGGTGCCGGTATCTTTATCTCATATCCTGACAACCACTATGAGACTAGGCACATTCCCACTGGTAAATTCTGTTCCAACTATACAGCTGAGGTTCAAGCTCTAGAGCAAGCTGCAAATATGATTTATAACACCAACTCTGACTGCCACCAGGTAGTCATCCTCACAGATGCACTGTCTGTCCTGCAAGCTCTCAAGGGTGGTAAACTCCCGCATCTGAGAAATGAACTAAACAAGGTAGCTGCCAAAAAGAGAACCATACTTCAGTGGGTACCATCTCATTGTGGTGTACCCGGAAATGAAAAGGCAGATAAACTTGCAAAAAAGGGAGGAGAATGTGAACAAGAAGATAATGAAGTCACATACTTTGAGAAAAAGAGAGCTATCCAGACTATCAGAAGAGAACAGAACCAACCCAAAGACGACTATCACACTCTCGACCGGCAGGGACAGACAACTATTTTTCGACTCAGGACAGGGCATAACAAACTGAATAAACACATGCACAAGCTACGATTGTCTGCTTCACCACTGTGCACATGTGGATTAAACGAACAAACTGCTGAGCATGTTCTACAGGACTGTCCTCTGTATGACCAGTTAAGAAAGATATACTGGCCCAATGACTCAACACTAAACTCAAAGCTATATGGAGTTAAAGAGGAACTTCAAACAACAGTCGAATTCATCATGAGAACTCGTCTGACGGTGTAATCATCAAAGATGCGATCGCAAGAAGAAGAAGTACAAGGTATTGTAAGGCCAAATGGGGAAAATTGTTGACAAAATTCTGTCTGGTGTAATTCTACATGCCTAATGTAGTTTCAGGAGGTCTCTGAGGAGACAAAGAAAGGATAGGACAACGACTCCCCCAGATATGTCGTAAGAGGCAATCAATTTGAAGCTGTTCATGGGCCTGGCAACCTTATCATTTAAAACAACTTGTGACAGATACCACCACTGCAAGAGTACAAGAATGTAGTGGTGGCTCCATGTCAATTGAAAAGAGAAAAATTCTACATATTTTGAATGACATGACTATAACTCTATTAACTTGCAGTTCCTGGTGGTCTTTACTGTGGACCTAGACAGAAAAGGACCACTGTTCTCTCAGGTACATCCTAAGAGGTGAATAGTTTGAGTGACTGTGCAAGAGGCTGGTACCCCATTATGAAGAAAAACAGTGCTACAGAAAACATCACTACATGAGCAAACAATGCTCTTCGTGCAGGTTTCACAAAAGGAGGCCATGCAGTGAGCGCCCTGTGCCTCTTAAGGTGCAAAAAGAAGACTATTACAATGTACAAAACCTTCAGCTCTATATGTTACAGTTAAGATGACTAACGACCATGTACCAGTAATCAATTTGCTGAAACTAGCCAGACTGCTTCATCGTAAATGGCATTAAGCTTAACTACTTAAGATTCATTCAATTAACTCCTGAACATGCATGGAGGCATATCTGGAGTCATCCTTGTATGACCACCAGCTATACACTATGCTACAGTATACATATGTGGAAATGAACCGCTGTCTGTGAGGCTAATTACACCCTCATTGATTCTTGAAATCATCCACACACTTCCAGGGATTCCCCCTGTGGCGAAACTTGTTGAGAATCCAGCACTGCACACTAAGCTTGGAGAAGTCATTTGAGCCCCAGGCATGATTCTTTGACTTTGACCTGGTTGACTGTATGCAGGAGATCTCACTATGGACCTAGTAATTGGTAGGGAGAGCTGAGAAATGGCTGTGATAGGACGTGACAATTTCTTGGGAAAGCCCAGAACCAGAGCACAGTATTTTCGCTCTGCATATTTGGAAAGCCCCTTGGATGGCGGAGAATGCACACTACAATTTTTTCTCGACAGACGCACTGACCTTACTTTTAGCACCGGCTCTCTTCTTCGCCTTGCGGAATTGGTCCTCACTCTCAACTCTTTTGAATTCAATGGCCAGTTCTTTAATCAAATTAGTGGCGTTGCTATGTGGGCACCAAAATGGGCCCGAGTTATGCCTGCCTCTTCATGGGTCACTTTGAATATTTGGTGCTTCAAAGTTACGATGGACCATTACCTGAGTTCTACCGTCGCTATATCGACAATGGTATTGGTGTCACAGACATGTCTGAAGTCAACCTCCGTAGATTCATTGACTATGTTGGCAATTTCCATCCTGCAATCAAATTCACTTCTCAGATTTCTACCACTTCATTTAACTTTCTTGACCTCACTGTCAATATTACTCCTACTGGCCTTACTACCTCTGTCTTTTATAAACCTACTGATGCTCATGGTTTCCTTCTTTACACCTCTTCTCACCCTCCCAGCTGTAAAAATTCCATTCCCTACTCTCAGCTTCTACGCTTACGTCGGTTATGTCACGATGAAGATGATTTCTGTGAACGAGCTCAAGAAATGCTCGAGTTTTTTCGCCGACGTCACTATCCTGAAAGAGTCTTATCTGATACCCTTAATCGCATTAGTCCCGTCACTCATCAGGTTGCACTTACTGCTAAACCTACTACTACATCTGACAGACTCAAACTTGTCTTAACTTTCCACCCTCACTGTTTGGCGGTGAAAAAAATTATGTTCCGTCATCTGCCTATTCTCCACTCCGATCCTGATACCAGAGAGTTGTTTCGTGATACCGCTTTGTTGGCATATCGTAAGGATAAGAATTTTAGGGATATTCTTGTGCATAGTCGCTTGAGACAAACTAGTCCTTCTCACTTTGGTACTAAACCGTGCCAACGCTGCATATGTAAGACCTGACCTTTTGTACTCCAAACGCAGTCAGTCTCCTTTCCGAACGATAAATTTGCCATTGGGGAGTCTTTCACGTGCGAATCCAGAAACCTGATTTATGCTATCATCTGCAAGAGGTGTGGCATGACCTATATTGGTGAAACTGGCAGACGTTTGGCAGACAGGTTTCGGGAGCACTTGAATGACATCCATCATGGCAAACATTTACTGGTGGCCCTTCACTTCAACAGCCCTGACCATTCAGGTAACTCTGACATTCATGTCACTGCCCTCCGTTCATGTATCGGCAACGACTGAACTCGCTTTTCGTTGGAGAATCGTCTCATTTTTCAAATGGGCGTTTTAGCTCCTGCTGGGATGAATGTCCAGCATCATTTTGCATAATTCTGGTGGCTTCTGTCGTTATTTTCCTATCTATCCTTGTCTTTGCTTTGGTTCGTTTCGTTTCCTCCATTATCTGTTCTTAGCCGTCACTAGCTCTTACGTCACTTCCGCACGACGCCTTATTTTTTCAGCCATTTTGAATGTTCCTTTCTTCGATCCAGCTAAGTGATTTTTTACGCATTTTAATATTGTTGTTCATTTCTGTCTCCGTTTCGTTGATTATTTACTTTCTTGTTTCGACATGTCTTTCTGGTTTCACGATTTTCTTGCATTATTACTGTTATCGTTTCGCTCATCACTGTGGTTTCATCAGCTTGTATCACTCATTTGACGTTTTCCTCATCATCATAGACCTTTGTAGTACCTATATGTAGTTCTTGTCCTTGTTCGCAACTGTGGCTGATGAAGGGTAAAACCCGAAACGTCCCTTGTCTCATGTGTACTGTTTACTTGTAAAACTGATTTCATACCATATTATTTTTTAATTTATATATATGCACAGTATGCCACATGCTTCTTCCTCCTAGCTTGGGACCAAATGTGAAGATCCTTTAAATGCAAGCCAAGTTGGAGAAACTGGAGTTCATGACTTCAACTCAACATGTTTCAGAATGGCAGAAAAGCCACAGGAAAAGCCTACATCTACAGTGTAGATGATACCATGAACTCTTAGACTTGGTATTGGCTGCAAGAGCTTTAGCCCAACAGCCCTAGTTAAAAACAACCCCTAAACTGTGGAGAACAACGTTATTCATCAATGTGACCAGATTACTAGTAAGCTCAACCATTTATCCCAGAAATGTATTTGGATAAAAAATGCCTTATTCTACATTTATTAACTCATTCTTACCCATGGGCTGTATGGTGTACCAGGTTACCCGTGGGCGCATGGTGTGCCCGTTTGATACTAGATACGAATTTGAACGAAAAATTAGAAAATAAGTGGTCAAAGCTTGTTTAAATCATGCAAACACTTCTTGTGAACCATGTGTTTTGAACTGGTAGCGAAATAAGTATTCTGGTGCTGAATTTTTGCAAACTTTTATCAATTAATGTCATTAGGCAGTTTGTTTATAACTAATGTAGTCCCATACACAACAATCATAAACTATCAAAGGATCAACTGCAACAGATTATTTCTAAATGAATTTTAGCGATATCGATAATAACTTATTATAATTATCGATTCCGAGAAGGACGTTTCATTAAAATTTGATATTTATAATAAATTAATTAAATTGCGTGGGACAGGACTGTGTAAGTCAGATTCCAGTTCAGCAATATCTGACCACAAAAAAATCATAATTTTCATTTGTTTGTGATAAACTTCTAGGATTAATTTTCAACTGGATATACATTTTGATTCCTGGGCTTTCACCACCATTGAATTAATAAGAGCTAAATTATTTATGTGTAAATCCACAATGTTGATCAATATGTTATTTTTTATAGTTTCTGTACTTCGCAAGACATAAACATTTATTACATCACATAAGAACTCAACATTGTTTCACAACATTCTTCGGCCAATTTCCTAAAGTTTGATGCATAAGAAATTTCAGGGGAAATGATTAAAGCAATTAATGACAACAACCTCTTGAGAATTTTAGATATTATAAATGAAGTATGGAGAGAAGAACAACCACCACAACAATGGAAAGACAGTATTATTGTAAAGTTACCGAAGAAAGGTGATCTATCAGACTGTATAACTGGCGTGGTATATCTCTATTATCAGTACCTGGAAAATTATTATGTTGCATGATGTTAGAAAGACTTAAATTGCATGCTGACGAAAAGATCAGAGAAGAACAAGCGGGTTTCAGGCCGAAACGATCATGTATTGATCAAATATTCACACTAAGAACAATTATAGAAGAATCAGTGGAAAGGCAATCGCCACTTATTATCACCTTCGTCGATTTTCAAAAAGCCTTTGATAGTCTACACCGCCCATCATTGTGGAAGATACTTACAATCTATGGTTTTCCAACAAAATATGTGAATATAATCAAAGCACTATATGACAATGCAAGATGTTGTGTTAGAACAAATAAAGGGAATACAGAATGGTTTACAGTAGAAACAGGGGTGAAACAAGGCTGTATTATGTCACCACTACTTTTTGGAATAGCTATTGATTGGGTTATGAGAAACTATACCCACAATGAACAATTAGGTATAAAATGGACAAATGGAAAATTCCTGGGGGACCTGGATTTCGCAGATGATGTAGCATTCTTAAGTTCAACACCAAGACAATCCCAAGAAGCAATAAATAATTTGTGTCATCTCTCGGTTAAAATAGGTCTCCAAATAAATGCCTCTAAAACTAAAGCTATGAACTTTTCTAACGAGACCTTTGATATCATCTTGAACGGGGAAAAACTACAGAAAGTTGAAAGTTTCAATTATTTAGGCAGTAAAATGACTCAGGATGGTGACACAACAAGAGAAATCCATACTAGAATTGCTTTGGCAGCTAGCGCCTTCAATAGATTATCTAACATTTGGAAATTACGATCATTGAATATACATACCAAGCTTCGTCTGTTTAATTCAAATGTTATCTCAGTGTTAACATACGGCTGTGAGAGAGTTGGAAAATAACAAAATCATTGGAGAACAAGCTGAATACATTCGAGAACAAATGTCTTAGAAAACTCATGAACATCAGTTGGAAAGAATTCAAGACTAATCGACAAATAAGAGAAGACTCTAGGCAGAAATATGTCTCCGACTATATAAGGAAAAGACGATGGTCATATATCGGTCATGTCCTACGAATGCAAAACAACAGAATACCACTACAGGCGCTCACTTGGGTTCCTGAGGGTAAGAGGAAAAAAGGAAGACCAAAAGAAACACTCAGAAGAACAATAATAAGAGAAGGAAGAACGTTGGGCCTAAATAATGTGCAAGAGCTAAGAGGAGTGGCGTCACAACGAACAACCTGGAGAGCACTGGTTTCTGCCTTATGCGCCGTGTTTGGTGCTTAAAGAATTTATTATTTATTATTATTATTGCCTGTTTTTAAAACATTACCTGTAGAAAAAAAATGCCTCCATTTTGGGTGCTGGGTAAAACCCGAAAACTGCCTGGCTTATAATGAGTCAAGCATTTATGAGCTAAACAAATTAGTTTACATTTTCTAATTCAACAATAGGTCTACTTAGGAAAAAAAAAAAAACAATAATCAGTGCTTAAATGACCAGTACATATCTTATCCTGCCTCAGGTCAAAAGATACGTCAGGTGACATAATGAGGCTGGTCAGACTTACTGACTTTGACCCTCTATTGGGTCTGTGTTAATTCACCATTGTACAGTGGTAATGTATTCTCAAGCGCAGTGGAAAAATGGAGTTGTAAGTTGGATATCCCTTTTTTGAACATTCAAAATTTAAAATATACTGAAATATTAATTTTTTTTTCTTTTGCCAAGAATAATGCTTTTTTTTTTAAATTTTTACTTTTGGCCCAATTGTGCTACTTTTAATTCAGCCATACGACTAAAAGATTTTTTAAATCAGTGAAGGCTCAATATAATTGCTTTTTCTTCAACAATATGTTAACTGCAGTAAAAGAGGAGTAACAATCATAAACTTCCAAAAGGAATTTAAATATGAAGGAAGTCATATATGCCATTGGTGATGCATAGAACAACCTATGTATAGAACAACTTTATGTGCTGATATACAAAACAACCTATGGCTGATGCATAGAACAACTTATGTGCTGATGCAAAGAACAACCTATGTGCTGATGCCCAGAACAAACAATGGACCAAAACTCATGTGAAAGCACGGCACAGTCTGGGCCTACAATTTTCAGTGATGATAATGAATAACATATTGGCTGTGATGATTGAGAGTTAAAAGATTATGCAAGACTTCTTTACAGATGAAATGAAAAAGGTGTATCATCACACATCATCAATAAACTGGAAGAAAAAAATATTAATGGTAATGATGCTCCAACAGTTCACTCAATGACAGATGGTGAAACAGCTGCAATAGTGCTTTATGGATCAACATGAGCATGATGAAATTACCCACAGATGAAAAAGTGTGACAAATTTATTAAAGGACTGCAACAGAATGAATAACATAATAAACTTATTTTAGTTTATAAAATCAAGGAGAAAACCATTACTGTTCAGGCAAATCTTTAAGGTCACCCAGCACAGTACCTTTTCATTCGCAGAGCATCCATTTTCTGGCCCATCATCTACCTCTAACTTTCATCCTCATAACAATATGTACATTAAGCTCCCCCCCCCCCCCTTATGGCGAGTGGACATCTGTCAGTGTACAGGGAAAACTGGGATACTTACGTAAAAATCAGTCTCAGGTTAGATATACTAACCGGAGATTCTCGCCGAGTAATAGCAGGCGTGTTTAAAAAAAATTAAAAAATGCAGTTACAAAGTTAAAATATTTTATTTCTGGACAAACCTGCGTAAGTTTAAAAATTACAGGCATAAAATCTGTCTAAATACTAAACAAAACCACTTAAATGGCAAACGCCATCTTATTTTAAGTCTTTGATTCAAACTAACTTCACATTTTGGGAAAGTAAAAAAAAAAGGTGTAGAAACAATAGTTGTAAGATTATTCATCCTGACATTTTAGACTAAGTTAACTGCCAAACTTCACCTTTGCTTCTGCTGCTGCAACCTCCTGCTGTTTTTGATATTCCATGGCTTTTTTCTTCAACTCTTCCTGTTCTGGGCTAATGGTCATCTCTAATGCCACCTGAAATTAATATAAAGTGCATAACAAACATACTTTTCACAAAGTGGTATCTCATTTTCATTGCCCTATTGCATCAATTACATGTTTTGCATATTCCAATCCTATTTCAGTAGGTATGTGTCAAAATGGACTTACTTCTTTTGTGTCTGTTACTGTTTTCTCCTGATCTGCATCTTTTTCACCAGCATCCTTCGGATCACTAAAAGAATAGATATACAGTGCATATCACTGTTTGTAAATTTACATACAGGATAACTATGCTACATTATATTTGTATTATACATATCATGCAATACAATTTTTAAAGAATCAATCATGAAATAGCAAGTAACATAGACAAAGATAGAGGAACCGATAGTGGATATAAAAATAAGGATATCGAAGGCAAGAGAACTTTCATTGCACTAGGAAATACAGGTCCGTAACCTTTTATCCTAAATGCTTGGGGATAGAAATGTTTTGGAAATGGGATTTTTTTTCCACACGTCGCCCAAATCATGATCGAGAAGTAGCCCAAATGGCTATCAAGAAGTAGCTCAATTCCTGACCCCACATCATTTGCTGTTTTTTTGTGTATGTAAAGTACGACCTCATTGTCTGTAGCATGTTCATATTTTTTTAAAGTGCAAAACAGAATTAGGGTACTATTTTTTGGGGTCTCTGAAACCTAAGCCTAGGCCTACATATGAATGATAAACTGATAATTATATCCTCATTTTTAGCGTTTAATTTTCTTATAAATAATAAGCAGCTTTACATCTTAGAACAATGACAGCTTATACTAATCTTAACCATGGCACTTAATCTGTTTTGAGCATTTAAAAAAAATATTACTGACACATAACAGCGAACCGGGTTGTTATGCATTGTGAGCTGACCTACTTATCAATCACAACTTGGGCGACATGGAGGTGTGTGTCCTGTATTTTGTAAATGAAATGGTAGGATTAAATTCTGTAGTGCAATTTATACTTACTTACTTAGTCGTTCCTCTTCTACCTTGGAGTGGAGATGGTTTGCCAGAGAGAACGCCATTCTGTCTTAATGGCCGTCTTCCTCCTGGTCTGGTTCCAATCTAGTCCTATGTCCTTCTGAGATTGTCTAATGGTGTCCTCCCAGCGAACTCTGGGTCGTCCTGAAGGTCTGGGTCCCTGGCTCTTGGTTTCCCATATTTAGTACAATTTATTTGTAAGAAAAACATTCAATAAAACTTCATACAGAAACAAACTAAGCTAAGTACCTGCATATATACATGCAGTGCTCTCATTGTCATTAGCACACTGAGACATCATGATGAAGATTCAGCAATAACTCGACTTTGTTTAATGACTGTGACGTGTATATGTAAATAGACTACATAAATCCGTCCACCTTTGCTCCTCATTAGTGTTTAGTTTTGCTACGCAAAAACCCACGCAATTCGCTGTCTGTGGACTGTCATTTTAGCCACGCCTATTTTTCCTGTCTCTCCCTGTCTCTTGCGTTAACGAGTTGTTTACCTATTATTCGCATCATGCCCGATAACGGGGTTCTCAAGCGAGCTGACATGTCAATCATCGGGAAGGGACAGAAAGCACGTGATGAAACTGATCAGACCCGGTAGCAACTTCAAGGGGGATTATAAATTTTCCCGGCCATCTTTGATGTCCGACATTTTCAGGGGAATTAAATATTTGATCTAAAAAAGGGGAGATAATCAAAGATGGTTCGCTCGCAAGAGACGGTTCTCTGATGCCGTTCGGCATAGTGAGTGAGCGAACCGTAGAATCTTTTATCTCGTTAAGCCAGCTCGCGGATTTCTCCTGAAACGTCCAAGGTGTGACTTTTGCCATCTTTCTGAGAGATCACACAAAATTTGTATATATACTGCCTGCACTTAAGTCAGTTATCAAGCCTTTAAAGAAATTTTGGATAATCTTAACGCGAACGCTAGAACCTATATGAAGTGCTTAATGGCCTTCGTGGGGATTATTCGGCTTTTCTGGTAATAATAATATAAGTTGTGCTTAAGTATTAAATGTGTTAGAGAGTTACCATTTTATTCACTCTGAGTCCCTAGCGTTAAGACTAGCGGAATAGCAAACGTGTATATATTTTCTTACCAGTGGTTCAGCTTAATATAAAGAATCCATCAACTAATTTTCACTAGAGTATACGGTTTAACTGATTAAATAAATGCTATGAGTGATGGATAAAGTGACAGAGCAGAATGCGCATTATATTTTCATTGTGTGTAATTATATAGTGACTAGCATTAAATACCATGTGGAAAAGAAAAAAATGATAGCCTCCGACAATCAACAAGCTAGGTATGACAGGCAAGATTTGTAAGGAAGCGTAGTCATAATTGAAATAAAATTGACATTGTGCGCTGATTGTTTACCGGGTCGGAGGTGAAAATGCTGCATGCTTTTATCAAACCCGTACTTGGTAAAGCGACGCGCGATAGTATAGGTTACTACCCCGTGTGCCTTTTAATTTAATTTAGTGACGGAGAGGTTAAGAGATCATGCCTTACGCTTGATAACCTAGGATTGGTCATGTTAGAAATGTTTGTTTCTTCCTAATACAGTGCTTGATCAAAACCCAGCGGCTAGCGGTTTCCTATTTGTGGTCGTTTCCTCAGTTCATCATCATCTCAGCCCGTAACCCGTCATGGGTCGTAGGGGTGCCATGGTGGAAGCATCAGCAGACAGGGTCCTCCACTGCTCTCTATCCTCAGCAATGCGTACAAGTGTGGAAAAACCGTGTCCTGCCCATTCTTTGATGTTATCAGCCCAGGATTTTCTCTGCCTTCCTCTTCTCCGTTTACCTTCGACTGTTCCCTGAAGGATCGTTTTCGAAAGGGAGTCATGACGAGTTACATGCCCAAACCAGGCAAGCTTTCGACGTTTCACTATTGACAAAAGTGGTTCTTGGTGGCCTGCATAGGTGTTTATCTTCTCTCATATAGTGGACCCGAGATATTTAAACGTGTTAACTTCTTCTAACGTTTGCCCATTTAACGTAATGTTGGTCGGAACATGTTTCTTATGGCTATTCACCAATATCTTGCTTTTTTCTATATTAATTTCCATCCCATACGTTCTTGTTACTTTCTCCAGTCTAGAGGTAAGGTCTTGAAGTTCTGATTCTGATCCAGCTATCAGATCAATTGTCGTAACACGGTCTATTCTTCTCTCCATCTTTGTCTCCCTTCTCTTCCCTTCTTTCTCTCTCTCCTTTATTCTCATTAATTTTCACGTTACACTACGGTATTTTTGGCGCTGTAGTCAGCGTTTCTCTCTCAGACATCACGGCGCTTACTAATGGTTACTGAGCAAATATCGCAAACGCATCAACACCAGGTTATAACACATGGCCAAAGGATATACCTTAATTAAGAGTAAAAGGCGTCTTAAAGTCTAGAGATCCATTGCTTTATTGCACCTTATTTGAGGGACCTGACGGAAAACGCCCCAGTGTCAAATTTCATTGCATCAGCCAGCACGTGTATGCCTTCTAGGAGTAACCAGTAATTACGGGGCGGGGAAGCTTTCTCACGCAAGACGGTTCGCAACTGCGTCACACGATCTCAGGTTCAGGGAGATAATTTACGTGTTATTACGTCGGAATGATTTAGAACACGTGAGAAGAGATTCATAAAATCTAGAAGCTTAGACGAAAACTTCACTTACACGCATGACTTCTGGGCCGAGTGCATTTACATGACGAGGAATTTTACATTACAAGCACTTTGGTATTAACCAAGCGGTGTTGTATAATTTCACTCTGTGCAGGTTCGTATAGACTGCAAAATATGCACGTAGAATATTCATTGGTATAAAGGTATTGTTATTCTTAATATGATCTAAACATGTGCTATTTGAATGATTGTTGCTTGCATACAAACTTATCTCAACTAGCCCCACAGCAAATAGAAGATAACATCTATCATATTAATTGCTTTATCCCTTACGAAGATAAAGGCAGTCCCATGGCAGAGATTGTCATAGGGAAATGAAGTGTTAGAAGCTTCATCATGAAAGATCCCGCTTTTACGAGGTTAGGTGAACAGTTCCCTTCCTCGCTGCCTTTTTCTTCCCTAGCTCGAGAGCACAACTGAGTGCCCATTTACAGCTGGTAAACTGGAGTGTTCCACAGCCAGGTTTACCAGCTGTAAATGGGCACTCAGTTGTGCTACAGAAGAAAGCAACCTGATCGCTTGGCCAGTCGGTCACTCACTTTATCTATTTGTGTAATATAAATGTATTGTATGTTATTGTTATTCATCATTGTATGAAGGAACGACTATCCTTGTAGAACACAGTTCTTGTGAAAGAAGACTGACTAAACTAATTAACTCCTGAAGTTACATACATGTCTTGACTGTGAGAAAGGAAGTCAGATGAATATAACATTGATATGCCTGACGTGTGACTGTATGAAAGTAAAGTATAAATATCTTATATAACATGGAAAGTTTGCCTGTAATCTTTAGATTGTATGACATAATAGTCCTCTTATTGTATGAAAGAGGATAATTCTGATATGCCTGGTGTATGCGGTTTGAATGGGAATGATAGCTGTTCCCATATGACAGGAAAACTCATGAAGCCACAATTGTGTCTTCAGACTTTTAGGTTTCTGAGCGGACAACATTCGCAGTTGCAGAATTCAGTGTCCGGCGCCTGACGGTAACAGACAGCCAGTCTTTTGACCGAGCAGCAGAACCAAAAGCCAGAGATCTCGTCAACTCCTAAGCATAAAGGAGCATAGATCAACGCTCGCACGTGTAATGTCATATCGCTGCAGGATGACAGCACCTAACAACCTGCGCCAGGGCTGACAACATCGGATTACAGATAAGTCCAAAAGCATAAGGATTATTTTCCTCAAGAAATCTCAGAGATCTTATTCAAATTCCAACCAGAACTTTCACCTAAATACTAACGGAACTATATTTAAAGTGCCTTCCAGTGTATTACAAAGTGAACATTACATTCAACAATGTTAGGCAACTCTCATGATAGTCACACCAGTGCAAATGATGATTAGTAGGACATACTAGGACTTTTAGTCATTCAGTGTTTATGTCCATATTATTATTTTCGTTTATCTTTTCATTTTCTTTGTGTCATATATATGGTTTAGGGATTAAATATCTGTACATAAGTTATATCATCTACCAAGTGGTCGAGTGAGTTTCTTACATGTACTGTCTCTTAAATCCATATATGTGTCATTTCCTCAGTATGAGAGGATGGGGGCTTAATACTAATAATAATATTCAGTAAGAATAACAGGGGAGATTTGTCGCAAGGAAACAGAATCCATTCTCATGTGCCCTTCTGAGACATTATCTCTTTGTGAGAATATTCGCCTTCCTTTCACCCCTTACTTGTATAGGAATCTAACAATTAACGAGCCACTTCTGAGATCCTATATATCTTTCTTACATTTCTCAATTTACAACTTTCTTATCCAACTGTGCTGTGACCATTAATGTCCAGTTCGGGAGAACGGCGCGACAATTGGAGCCTATGTCCGGTATCTAGATCATAACTCTAGAGAACCTTTTCTACCTCTTGCATTCCTATAGTTCTCCACTGAGAACATATATCTCTAGGATCTGACTTTTTTTTTTACAACACTAGGGATTTTAGTATATATACACGTACATACCTCTTAGATAACGAGATATTGCAATATCACGATTAATTCTTTTTTGATGGATAGAACTGGGAAACCAGATCTTTATTTGTAAACACAGCGAACTTTGAGTTCAGCGAATTTTTTTTACCTGTAAGCGAAGCTAAAAATAGTAACTGTGTCAACGCACTAACGACATTGTAATCATAAGAACGAATATAAAAGATCTGAGTAGAATCTGAGGAAATCCTTTTGCTTAATTATATGTTGTATTATATACTTAGTATTATACTTTGTATTAATGAGATAATTAATCGTTGAATTAATATATCTTATTGTTGGTATTTGTTAGAAGTATACTTTGTTACAGTTGTAATTAGAGATACTATTTGAGTTGGTCATTAGCATATTATTTGCAAGTCATACCAACCTGTTCAGAGTGAATCACCACTGCTAAAATGGACGAAACAATGGAATTGGATGAGTGGAGAGCATTCTGGACAGAGTTAGCCATTGAGTGCGAACTCTCCGGAGAAGAGCTAGATACTTTCGTTTCACAGGAGATGGAAAAATGCAGGATGAGGGAGGAAGAGAGACAGCAACACAAATTAAGGATGGAAGCTTCGGATGCGGAATTACTGCGTCTTGAAACGATGCTGCCTAGAATGAGCTCCAAGACCTCAACTTCCTCCAGCCCCTCACCTCCGTCAGTTAAGTTACTCCCGCAGGTAGCACCTCAAACTGTACCAGAGAGAGTCAGGTCTGTTAGTCAAACCCTATTACCAGAAAAAGAAGAGAGGCGGCTTTCAGAACAAAGGCATCAGGATCACTCTGAGAAGGAGAAGCGTGCAAAGGCGGATGATCTGGAAAGATCCACTTCCACCTTCTCTACGACTCACAACATTCACCCTCTGAATAAAAACAGGACCAACATAAAGCATGAAATAGCTTCGGAGATGTATGGGATGGAGAGCAATGTTAGTAAGTCTTTCCGATCGGTTAACCACAGTAATAAAAACGGCAGGCACCGAATCCGAAACATACAAACTGTCAGCCCAGCGCAAGGCCCGCCATGCAAAGGAAACCCGGTGAAGTCCCGAGGTGACCTTAGGAAACCTTTGAATGAAGGTTATGCGACCGTCAATGGAAGACGAGTCATATGTCTGCTTGTACCTGATCTCGGGTTTAGTGCAGTTGCTTCATCCTCACTCGTAAACGTCGATGAAATTACTGAGGAATATGTAATGGTAAATGCACCTATGCTCCATGGGGAACCGATGGAATTGCCCATTGCAAGCTTGCACTTAGAATCTCATTATGAGACAGGATTTATTAACGCAGCAATAGTAGACGAACGCTTTTTCCCCATACCCCAAGGAGGGAGTTACTTGCTCTTAGGAAACTCAGCACATGCCATAGTGAACATGACTGAGGAGGGCGGGAAAATTCAAACGCCTATGTCGATTTCCAACATTTTTGGAGGGAAGCTGGAAACAGGTCAGAGGAATACAAATCCTGGAATCCATGGTTTTAAACCATTAAAACAAACCCCATCCACCATCCTTGTGCAAAAGGAGGTGAAAATGTGTCACAGGGAACCGTCTCCCTTGATACATGATGGTAATAAACTGCCGAATTTAGTTTCTCCGATCCTCACAGGAGAGGCAGTTTTAAAGGCATACAATCACCCCACAAGCAGGGAAGGCAGAAGTACGACCTCTTATCATTCAGCACTGCAAAATGTCGAAGCCGGACAAGATTCGGAAAAGCACATTAAGACTTCAAAGTCAGAACTTCGCACACATCGGCTCATGGATGAGTGTGGGACAGGCCGAATTCAGCACATCTCTAAGGCGTCCTCTATGCTACAAAATTCACTCTCAATTCGTCTCAAGAAAGAGGTTGTACAAGAGGAAATAATTTGCTTCCAAGTTAAAGGAGATCATGAAGGAACCTTAAAAGGCCCGACGCAGCCTGAGATTGCTGTAACAGGAAAGGCCGGGGAGCAGTCAGAGGTGACCCCTGCGCCAGAATATGAACACCTCCTTACAGAGGAGCGGATACAGAGAGAAATGGGAGGGAAACCCAAAGTACCTTGTGGAAAACTATTAATTAACTCACCTCTCAAGGGAGAGGCGGTGTTAGAAGAGCGGTCCTCCTCTAAAATCCTTGGAGAAGGATATATGTCTGGATTACCTAATTCAACCTCCCATCCTCCTAAGAAGGAGATTGTCTTAGATGAGTATATTTACACCAAAACTGGTGAATATAGGTATGTGCCATTACGGGGCTCAACTCAAACTATGATTATCGTGAGAGAACGAGCTAAGAAACCTGAGTCACCCCCCAAACCCCTGCACATGGATTTAGAAAAGGCCCAGACTGAGAACATTACGTTCACGTTTTGGATTGGACACCAGTTTTACGCCCACTCACACCCTACAACCCAGGGAGAAGTTTATGGCGAAATCAGACTGATAGACAAAAGTATCGGCAAGAGAGGACTCAAGAACACGCCACATGTCGCATCGTCCTCGTCTAAAGCCCACTGGTTGAAAATGTGCAATTTGTTACATTTAACTCGACGTCTGAAGATCGGGATCAGGATGCACCCTATCTTACGTCATGATCACTGGCGGAGCAGGAAAGCTAACAGACGTAGTCTAGGAAAGAACTACTCCACCAGTAAACATTTCACCCCGCGTAGTTTCCGGGAATTGCTCATAAGAAACGGAAAGAATAGAACTACTGCTCACTTAGGCAGGTCGTATAAGGCGACCAAAATAAGGATGTATAGGATGGTACCGACCTTGTCAGGACAACCCATTTCCTATCAACCGACATGTCGTCAATCCATACGTTTTAATGCAGGCCCATTGCCAGGAGAATGTCAGCTACATTGGTGGAAGAAGAAAGAGAGTAGTGCGAGGAAAGTGAAGATGAGAAGAACGAATTTAGGAATGATCGAGAAGACCAGACCTCAGTATGTTAGACCGCAGGTCAAACTGAAGGGGGAGGCTATGTCGTAACACGGTCTATTCTTCTCTCCATCTTTGTCTCCCTTCTCTTCCCTTCTTTCTCTCTCTCCTTTATTCTCATTAATTTTCACGTTACACTACGGTATTTTTGGCGCTGTAGTCAGCGTTTCTCTCTCAGACATCACGGCGCTTACTAATGGTTACTGAGCAAATATCGCAAACGCATCAACACCAGGTTATAACACATGGCCAAAGGATATACCTTAATTAAGAGTAAAAGGCGTCTTAAAGTCTAGAGATCCATTGCTTTATTGCACCTTATTTGAGGGACCTGACGGAAAACGCCCCAGTGTCAAATTTCATTGCATCAGCCAGCACGTGTATGCCTTCTAGGAGTAACCAGTAATTACGGGGCGGGGAAGCTTTCTCACGCAAGACGGTTCGCAACTGCGTCACACGATCTCAGGTTCAGGGAGATAATTTACGTGTTATTACGTCGGAATGATTTAGAACACGTGAGAAGAGATTCATAAAATCTAGAAGCTTAGACGAAAACTTCACTTACACGCATGACTTCTGGGCCGAGTGCATTTACATGACGAGGAATTTTACATTACAAGCACTTTGGTATTAACCAAGCGGTGTTGTATAATTTCACTCTGTGCAGGTTCGTATAGACTGCAAAATATGCACGTAGAATATTCATTGGTATAAAGGTATTGTTATTCTTAATATGATCTAAACATGTGCTATTTGAATGATTGTTGCTTGCATACAAACTTATCTCAACTAGCCCCACAGCAAATAGAAGATAACATCTATCATATTAATTGCTTTATCCCTTACGAAGATAAAGGCAGTCCCATGGCAGAGATTGTCATAGGGAAATGAAGTGTTAGAAGCTTCATCATGAAAGATCCCGCTTTTACGAGGTTAGGTGAACAGTTCCCTTCCTCGCTGCCTTTTTCTTCCCTAGCTCGAGAGCACAACTGAGTGCCCATTTACAGCTGGTAAACTGGAGTGTTCCACAGCCAGGTTTCAGTTCCAAAACTATGTAGTTGTGCTACAGAAGAAAGCAACCTGATCGCTTGGCCAGTCGGTCACTCACTTTATCTATTTGTGTAATATAAATGTATTGTATGTTATTGTTATTCATCATTGTATGAAGGAACGACTATCCTTGTAGAACACAGTTCTTGTGAAAGAAGACTGACTAAACTAATTAACTCCTGAAGTTACATACATGTCTTGACTGTGAGAAAGGAAGTCAGATGAATATAACATTGATATGCCTGACGTGTGACTGTATGAAAGTAAAGTATAAATATCTTATATAACATGGAAAGTTTGCCTGTAATCTTTAGATTGTATGACATAATAGTCCTCTTATTGTATGAAAGAGGATAATTCTGATATGCCTGGTGTATGCGGTTTGAATGGGAATGATAGCTGTTCCCATATGACAGGAAAACTCATGAAGCCACAATTGTGTCTTCAGACTTTTAGGTTTCTGAGCGGACAACATTCGCAGTTGCAGAATTCAGTGTCCGGCGCCTGACGGTAACAGACAGCCAGTCTTTTGACCGAGCAGCAGAACCAAAAGCCAGAGATCTCGTCAACTCCTAAGCATAAAGGAGCATAGATCAACGCTCGCACGTGTAATGTCATATCGCTGCAGGATGACAGCACCTAACAACCTGCGCCAGGGCTGACAACATCGGATTACAGATAAGTCCAAAAGCATAAGGATTATTTTCCTCAAGAAATCTCAGAGATCTTATTCAAATTCCAACCAGAACTTTCACCTAAATACTAACGGAACTATATTTAAAGTGCCTTCCAGTGTATTACAAAGTGAACATTACATTCAACAATGTTAGGCAACTCTCATGATAGTCACACCAGTGCAAATGATGATTAGTAGGACATACTAGGACTTTTAGTCATTCAGTGTTTATGTCCATATTATTATTTTCGTTTATCTTTTCATTTTCTTTGTGTCATATATATGGTTTAGGGATTAAATATCTGTACATAAGTTATATCATCTACCAAGTGGTCGAGTGAGTTTCTTACATGTACTGTCTCTTAAATCCATATATGTGTCATTTCCTCAGTATGAGAGGATGGGGGCTTAATACTAATAATAATATTCAGTAAGAATAACAGGGGAGATTTGTCGCAAGGAAACAGAATCCATTCTCATGTGCCCTTCTGAGACATTATCTCTTTGTGAGAATATTCGCCTTCCTTTCACCCCTTACTTGTATAGGAATCTAACAATTAACGAGCCACTTCTGAGATCCTATATATCTTTCTTACATTTCTCAATTTACAACTTTCTTATCCAACTGTGCTGTGACCATTAATGTCCAGTTCGGGAGAACGGCGCGACATCAATATCATCAGCAAAACGTAGGTTGCACAGAGGTCGGCCTCCAATCGATATGGTTGATTTATAATCGTAGAGAGCCTCCTGCATAATATGTTCTAGATATATATTAAAGAGCACTGGTGACAGGATACATCCCTGGCGAACTCCTACAGTTGTTTTGAAAAATTCTCCAATTGCGTTGCTTGCAAAAACAGCACTGCTTGCGTCCTTGTATAGTGCTTCAATGATATCTATGATGTTCAGTTACTGAAGTAATAATAGTGTCGTTTTTCCCTTGGCGTTCGCCCGTACCACAGTACAGTCAGCTGGACAAGGAAGTTAAACGCCAAACCCGAGCCAACAAAAGGAATTTCCTAGACGATCTTGCAAGACAGGCAGAGGAGGCAGCACTGAGAAATGAACAAAGCACAGTATACAAAATAACTAAATTCATCAGCGGAAAACGAGGTGCAAACAATATTACATTAGTAAGAGATAAGCAAGGAAATCTCATCACGACAGCAGAGGGACAGGAAACAAGATGGGCAGAGCACTTCAGAGAAACTCTGAACAAGGAACCACCAGAGACACAACTGAATGTTCCTGAAGCTGAAAACGATCTAGATGTGAATACAGACATTCCACGAAAAGAAGAAATCATCACAGCAATCAAAGGGTTAAAGAACAGCAAAGCTCCGGGCCATGATAACTTAAATGCAGAGCTATTTAAGACAGACCCTGAGCTAGCAGCAGAACTATTAGAACCACTATTTGCACAAGTCTGGAAAACGGGGACAACGCCATCAGAGTGGAACAAAGGAATAATTGTCAAGTTGCCCAAGAAGGGAGATCTTGCAGACTGCAATAATTGGAGAGGAATCACTCTTCTCTCAGTTCCCAGCAAAATACTAGGCAGGATAATTACACAGAGAATTTCAAAGGCAGTAGACCACAAACTGAGGAAGGAACAAGCAGGATTTAGAAAGAATAGAAGATGTGTAGATCATATATTCACTCTCAGGAACATTATAGAGCAGTGCTCAGAATGGCAAAGACAGCTTTACATTAATTTCGTTGATTTTGAAAAGGCTTTTGACAGCATACATAGGGACAGTTTATGGAAAATACTGAGGGCTTATGGAATTCCAAGCTGCATAGTGTCAATTATAAAAAGCCTCTATGCCAACTTTACGTGTAGTGTTGGGCAGAGCAACCTAACCTTTGAGGTGAAGACAGGAGTACGACAGGGATGGCCCTTGTCAACCACTCTATTTTTAACAGTCATAGACTGGGTGATGCGCCAGACAACAGAGGGCAGTCCAAGAGGAATAAGATGGACAACATTTTCTACATTGGAAGATCTGGAATATGCAGATGACATTGCACTACTAGCACATTCACATCAACACATCCAGGAAAAAACGGATAGACTTAACAAGTTTAGCCAGCAGGTGGGCTTGAACATCAATTTAAAGAAGTCTGAGGTCATGACGCTCAATGTGAGCAACCCTGAGCCCATATCAGTAAGGAATCGGCAATTGGTACAGACAGATAGCACAAGCACAAAATTAAGATTATATCAGAGCTGTGTGCTTTCTGTGCTTCTCTATGGTGCGGAATGCTGGAGAGTTACAGAGAAGGAAATGTCGAAATTGTCCTCCTTTCACACAACATGCCTAAGAAAAATTCACCGAATCTTTTGGCCGAATACCATCACTAACCAAGATCTGCTTACTCGTAGCAAGCAAGAGGACATGCACACCATCATAGCTGGCAGACGCTGGAGCTGGGTTGGTCATGTCCTCAGAAGAGACCCCGATGCCATCACAAGAACAGCTATGCTTTGGACCCCTGAAGGAAAACGAAAGAGAGGCCGACCAAAAACAACCTGGCGGAGGACTGTGGAGGCTGAGATGCAGGGAATGAACCAGAGTTGGGGCACTGTACGAAGGATGGCCACCGACCGAGCAAAGTGGAATCAATTTGTTGTTGCCCTACAAGACGCCACTAGGCGTGATGGCCACTGACTGCTTTGACGGTCGGCGGCTAAGGATCAAAGAAGAAGAAGAAGAAGTTCGCCCGTACCAGTGTGAACAGGAAAGATCAGGGCGACACAATAACATTCTTTGAACTGTAATTGATTAAGGGAACTTACAAAATACCCATATTTTTTCCATCCAATTTTATCAGCTCGTCGTGGCCATATACATAACAACTTTTCTGACTTCTGACAGTCGTTTACCCATGTGGAATTTACCCAGGATAAGACGCTGTTCATAATCGGTACTCACCCAGAGCAAACCTATAGGAGTATCATCACCATCAGAATTTGACAGTAGTTTATTTTTTGCAATCATATGTTTCCCTGCTGTTTACTGGGAATGACATATCTCAGAGAGTTCCGGCATTAACCAACCTAGTGGTCAAACTTGTGCATCCAGAAACCTATCACCAATTAGGCGTTCCCCATGTAAAGTTTAATTAATATCGGAGGAACTGGGGCCCGATTCGGATGACAACAATTACTGGACTTTATAGGCACATTCCTAGATTATTTGTCAAAACCAATGTTTTTCACCAGAATAGGTAAGGAGCGAATGAGTGGCCAAGTATAACAGAGAAAGAGTGAAATATTTTTCATTTGTTACAGGAAACATTGTACCTGCAAACTTCTGTTCCTTTTTTTAAACTATTGTGTAATATTTTTACTGGATAGCATTGTACGGGGACTTGTTCTTTTCTGTACTGTCTATTCAATACCCTAGTGCTGATCTTTGACCTTTTGGGGTTATTAACTCCCTTTGGGATCCTTCTTTTTCTCAACAAGGGGGAGGGCATTATTGGGTTGCTTTCCTATGTCTGTACACGATTATATATATATATATATATATATATATATATATATATATATATATATATATATATATATATATATATATATATATATATATATATATATATATAAATGTTTGATGTTGTGAAGTTTAAGTGATAATAAACTTAAAAAAAAACCTAACTTAATGTGTCGGTCAGACCCCTACCCATTTATCCATAGTTTTCCACGTTTGTGCGTACTGTTTGTCGCATAATTGTGAGTGTGTAAGTGGTTAAACGTATAGATTACCTGTATAGAGTGTAGTATGTCTAATAAGAAATTACAATCGTAACGATAGGCTGGATTAGAGTATCTTCTCAATCCAGAGACTGATTCTACCCTTACACTATTTACTCGTGGAAGCTATTTCTTACACCTTTATTCTCACCTATTTACCATTAGCACCTCTGCTCAGACTGGGCCTAATAACTCCCTATACCTATCTTAAACCATCCACGACAATGACAAATGCTTCCTTTTTTTTATTCTCAGTGACCCATAGGAGTATCAGCAGCTCTTTTTTGACATTTTCACAATGACACTAAAACCACACAGGAAAGTAAAATATCATATGTGGCTGATAGCAACGCTGAGACAACTGATCACACTGTTTGAAAATTGTAACTTGCATTTTGTCTAATCTCTTGTGCATGCACTACCATGGTAGGATAAAGCCCCCTGACTGGAAACATGATAAAAGTGATAGGAAATTCTATACAGAGCTATACAACAGGAGGCAATCTGATCATCAGAAGCAGTCCCCCGTCGAACAAGTGTTTCGGCCCTTTACTCCTTTACACTCTAAGGGGGGCGGGCCCACTTGGGTCATGTCTCCCATGTGTCTCAGCCTCCTGTTGTCTTGTATCGAATATGAACCCATTTCACTTTGGTAGCAACTTTAAATTCCACAACTCCGCCTGCCGTGGAGGCAACTGTGAAAGTAACCAAAGAGAAGACAAATTATTCTGTTCGTTCCGCCGCACACCACGACTAGGGAGACACTGACACACATGCACGAAGCCAACGAGGCTAGCCACTGCGCGCTAGCAACTGTAATTCTGTGTACAACACCTCTTATAATATACGCCGCGTGTTGCCTGTCAGTCACAGCCCTTTCACCAGCACAACGAAAAACTCAACGTATTGTGGACAGACAAATTCCTGATGTTTCCTGTACCGCAGAGTTTACTGTCCTGAGTTCCATAGCCCATTGCGGTTGTTCCACAGCCAGTATGATGCCTTTTCCGCAGTTTCACTAAGCCTCTTCAGTGCCCTTGTTCTCGACTGTCCCCTCAGCAACAACAGTTTCAATAAATCATACACTGATGCAGCCACGAGCCCTCTTGCACCCACCTCAACAGCCATGACCCTTGCAGTGAACCCATCGTGTCTCAGATCTGCTGCCAGATCACTATACTTGGCTGCTTTGAACAAATGTTGCTCTTCCAATCTGGATTCAAATGGCACGGTCAGTTCAATCAATATAATCTGGTGCGATGATGAAGATTGCAGCACTATATCCGGCCGTCTTCGAGATTTCCTGATACTCTCTGGATATGCCCCTCGTCCAGGTAGGTCTACCGCCATTTCCCAGTCATTTGCACAGTCAAGGAGAGATGGTATACTGCTACCTGATTTACTCGGTTTTGGGTGTGCTGACTTTCCTGCTCTCAGAAAGTATGTGTTTGTGGTGTTTGGCCTGACATTGCTATTCGACTTCATCCTTGCCAGATCTATTGTCGCAGCCAGCTCATTTAGCACTTTGTTGTGGCGCCATGTGTATCGCCCTTGCCCTAATGACACCTTGCAAGCTGAGAGCACGTGTTCAAGTGTCTGCCTCCCATAGCACATGGGGCACTGCTCATCATCTGACTTTCCCCATCTCACAAGGTTTGTGGCCGATGGCAGGTCATACATTGATCTAACAATGAAGCTGAGCCTAAGAGGTGCCATATGCCATATATCATTCCATGTCAAGGACCTGTGTAGGGCTCCTTCCCATGTAGTCCATTGGCCTTGTTGGGCCTGCTGCACTGCTTTTTGCAACTTCTTATCATTCTCAGCTCCTCGTATCTCCTGAACTACCATGTCTCTACGCTCCCTGCTTGATGCCTTGGACGACCAGCGGATGTCTCCATGACCAAATCCCCGTCTATTCGTTTGTGTGTATCCGATTACCTCCCTCAGTTTGAGCGACTCTTGGGCAGCATCAACAGCTTCTTCCACTCTCCACTTCCCTTCCGTTTTCAGTGTGGGCTGAATGGACTAAACCACATCATCTGCTGACTCGCGTAGCATCATTGCAAGCCTTGCCTTTCCAACTTTGTACTCTTCAACAACTGACTTGAAAGGAAGCAGAAGTTTTGACTTTTTGCAGTACAGTGCTACATCTGACAGACCTGGTGGTACCCCTAGCCATTTCCTCATGAACTTGTTGACCTTCTGCTCTATAGCTTCCACTGTACTTGTGCTTATTTCATATATAAGCAGTGGCCACAGCAACTTAGGTATCAACATGAACTGGAGGCACCACAGTTTGAATTTTCCTAGGAGTCTGCTTTGGCCTATGATCTGTAGCCCTCTGCCTGCCATTTCTATTGTCTGTTGCACTGCCTTCGAGTCTTTTAATGAGGCATCGTACACCCTGCCAAGACTTTTAAAAGGTTCCTCAATGACAGTAGGGATTCTTTGGTTAGAAACCATGAATATGACCTCTGCTATCTTCCCTTTCCTGACTGATAGGCTTCTCGACTTCTTGGGTTTGAAACACATTCTGCACCAGCTGACTAGTTCATCCAGGCGTGCTAACATCCTCCGGGCCTGACGTTCATCTGATGTCAGAATTGTTGTGTCATCCATGAATGCTTTGAGCGGTGGCACGTGACACATTCCACCGAGCTTTGGACCTATAGCCATTCCTTCAGCCGCATTGAGGATTACCTGCATAGCCATAACGAATAGTATCGGAGAGATGGTACACCCCATTGCAATTCCAACTTCAAGGCCAATCCACTTCGTTGTGTACTCTCTGGTTGAAAATCTGACAGAAAACCCTGCGAAATACAGCTTCAGCATTGCTGCAATCTCTTGTGGAACATGATACATTTCTAGGGCCTACCACAACATCTGGTGTGGAACGGATCCATACGCATTTGCTAGATCCAACCAGATTACATGGAGGTTTGTTCTGTCAGACTTTGCCTTTTGAATTGCTTCCCAGATCATTGTGGCATGCTCTAGACATACTGGTGTACCTGGGATACCTCCTTTCTGAATGGTAGTGTCAATGTACCCATTTGCCAGGAGTGTCAGAACTAGTAATATTGTGGATTTATCACCATCAGCATATGGATCATAATACTAGCAATATCAAGACTCATTATCTAAGAGTATGACCACAACAGAGACTAGCTGACATAAACTCACCATAACACCTGTACCAGGCTAAGTTCCCTTTAATAAATAATCATGCACACAACGTAGCCAACACATGGCTAGAAATACATATGCAACACAATGCAACGTGGATGCCAAAATAACTTGCGATAATCAACAACACAATTTACCATTATCACAACTGCGGTTATGTCATACCGAGTAAACAATGACTTTCGCTCACCGGCTAAGTTCTGCAATCTACGAGGGGCGTTCAGAAAGTAATGCACCACATCGTTTTTCTCAGCTAATAATTAAGATAGAAGCATGAAATTTTGCACACTTTAAATATGGCATGTGCCTATTGTGTGCACCAAATTGCACCGCAATCGGCCAAATAATACGGCTGCCCTAAACAGTTGAAATGGAGTGTGTTAGCAACTTGCGTTATAAGCAGCACATTGTGATAGAATTTCTCGTTGCAGAGAAGGAAACTGTTGTGAACATTCACAAGCGTCTATGTGATGTGTATGGAAGTTTTGCAGTCGACAGGAGTACAGTCAGTTGCTGGGTTCAGAGAATGAAAGAATCAGGAAGTGCAGATATGGAGCTGCTTGATCGGATGCGCTGTGGTCGTCCTGCCACAGCCACCAACGCAGAAATGTTGAAATGCGCCGAGGGCATTATTCTTACTGATAGGCGAATCACTACTCAACAATTGGCCTTACAGCTGTCAGTCAGCATTGGTAGTGCAAATGCAGTTATAAAAACTCTCGGATTTTCTAAGGTTTGCGCACGATGGGTTCCTCAAAGTCTCACAAATGACCACCGATTGCAAAGGAAAGCAATTTCTTCTGAATTGTTGGAGCGTTTCAATGCTGATGGAGAGAACGTTTTGGCTAAGATATTTACAGGTGACAAAACCTGGGCACATCATTTTGAACCTGAGACAAAAAGACAGTCAATGGAGTGGCATCATTCGCAATCACCACGAAGAAAGAAATTCAAGACAATTCCTTCAGCTGGAAAGGTCATGATCAATGTCTTTTGGGACATTAAAGGTGTGATTCTTGTGGACGTTATGCCAAGAGGAGAGACAATCAATTCGCAAGCTTACATTAAGACATTGAAAAAACTCAATCAACGTTTTTGCAGAGTTCGGCCGCACAAGAATCCAGCAGACCTGCTTCTCCTTCACGACAATGCGCGACCTCACACAAGTCTGGCAACACAGGAAGCAATCACCAAATTGGGTTGGACTGTACTACCCCATCCACCCTATAGTCCCGATGTGGCACCCTCTGATTTTCATCTATTTGGTCCATTTAAAGATGCACTCCGTGGGACAAGGTTTGAAGATGATGAAGGAGTGATTCATGCAGCGAAGAAATGGCTACATGATCAAGACAAAATCTGGTACGGGCTAGGAATACATGCACTTGTTTCGCGCTGGCATAAAGCCGTACAAGTTGATGGGGATTATGTTGAATAATACCGATGTTTACATGACACATCCATGTATATTGTGTATAAATTTCATGCTTTTTGAATAAACAGCCCCTGAGAAAAATGATGTGGTGCATTACTTTCTGAACGCCCCTCGTAATAAAGCCATACTTAACTACAAATGACTTCTCATCAATGAATTACGAAAGAATGCTGCTAGAAACTACACCACTGTTCTAGACATATGCAAACTAAACTTGACCACATGAATAAATGAAAAGCACTATCCATGGACAATAATGGCATCCAAATATCCCAGCGAAAATGCTGACAGGGAACAACACAGCGACCTCTCCGGTCGGTATCCAGAAACTCAACTCACTTTCCGCGCCAGAATTCGGGCGTACTTCCTACCAGGTCACATGACCAGAACGGGTTTTAAAATTATCTCAATGTCACCACTCACAGCGTGACCAACTTAATATTTTGTAGAACATCTATACTGTGACAAGGAGGTATGTAGTGAGCCTTTTCACCATCACTGAGAAGAATATCTTCCCTTCCACATTAAGTAGTGAGATTGACCTGAACTGACTGATGTCTGTGGAATTTTGTTCCTTCGGGATGTAGACTCCGTTTGCCTTTCTCCATTCCTTGCTTACAAGTTGGGTTTTCCCCCGCATTCTTCAGTAAACGGAGCAGTCGTTTGAGCACCTCAGGGCATCTCTTATACACAACATATGGAACACCATTAGGACCTGGAGCTGACTTGCATCGAGCTTTCTGGACAATGCTTTCTACCTCTTGCATTGTTGGGGGCTTGGTGTTAAATTCAGCTCCTGGCTTACTCGGCCATTTAAGGCCTGCCAAGCTGCTGAGTGGCTCATCTTTGCGACCATCTGAATATGTCATTCTAAGGTGGTCTTCCAGGTCTTCTTTCCTGATGTTTAGCGTACCCGACCGTGGCTGCTCAAACAGTTCTTTGGCAAACTTGAAGGGTTCCATGAAGAATCTTTCCCTATCCCTTCGAGTCTTCGTTCTCTTCCTGCACAACCTTTCTGCTCTACAAAGGGCATTATGTTGGCCTTTAAGGTGCTCCCAAACCTGTCGTAACCCTTCCTTCTCTGTGGCAACTGCGTTCTTGAACAGTTTTCGGGCATGCTTCTTCTGTTTCCTGTTTTCTTCTATATTAATTTGTCTTCTACTTTTTCGCGGCGGGTTACCTTCCCTTGCCTCCCAGACTCCAAACACTTTGCGACAGTGAAGATATATTATGTCGCCGAAGATTTCCAGCTTCTTCTCCAACGTTATCTGCTTCAGGTTGTTATCCAACTCTTTTGCCAAGGCTTCGTCAAGCTGTTCCCAAAGCCCTTTTGCACTGGCAGGTGGAAACTTGATTGTATCTCTCTTCCCGTCCAAGAAGTGTGTGAGATCATCATCAGGCAGATCAACTTGAATGTACTCAGCACTGTGGATTGACTCCTGGCTGCGTTCTTCTAACGTCTTACCCGTCGAGACAGAGCGCTGTTGATCTCCCCGTGATGAGCTCCCACACCCCTGTTTCGTTCTGTGGATTTTCATTCCTCTCTGAGTAGAGAATTTCCTACCACAGGGACATGGAAATTCCAGCCATTGTTCAGAGCTCGAAGTCCGTGTAACAGGTCTGGTTGATTCCAATGAGGCGCTTGTGGATTCATCATTCTCCCCCCCCCCCCCTTCGGTGAATCCTGGGGGCATCTATCATGTTTGGGTCCTGTAGCAATTGAATACAGCTTACGGGGTGCTAACCCGGTCAGCCGGTTTCTAGTCTTTCCCAGTGTCATCTATGGATAATTTTTGCACACTAACAAGGCCTAATGAATAAAACATTAAAAAAATTTTTTTTTCAGAGTATTTTGATTACCAGAATATCAGATAGGATATGAACCTGTATATGAAAATAAAATAAATCAAGTTCAATACAACCATAAGTACGTTTCACTCAGAAGTCAAGGCAGTCATATCGTATGGCTCTGAGAACATCGAACAACAAAAATGACAACCAGGAAGTTATGAGTACTTGCATGGAATAGAAGGTTTCAAGTATATGACAAGATCACCAGTGCAGGATTGAAGGAAAGAATCAATCAAATACTAGTGGAATAAGAGATAAAGAAAAGTTGTTGCCTGTAGATAGAACACACATTGAGGAAACCAGCTGATAGCACTGTGAGGTAGGCCTTTTTCCAGAATCCACAAGGTAAAAGAAATAGAGACCCAAAAAACATGAGAAGAGAACTAGAGATATACATGAAAAGTATAGAGAAGACATGGAAAGAACCAGAACAGAAGTCACGGGACAGGAAGCTTGGTATGAATTGATTGAAGCCTGAAGACCTATGGCAGCTAAAATGTAACAAATGAATGAAACAACTAAGTGAATGACACCACTCTGATAGTTAATAAATACACAGAGGCCTCAATCCTTCAGGAACTGGTGAGGATCTAATGCCCTGGTCATGCAGGAGTACACAGAAATGAGAAAGCTGACAGACTAGCCTTGACAGCACCCATTGTGGGGACACTGAATATGGATAAGGGTGAGATAAGGACAATTAATGATTGCCTGTGAAAGAATGATACTGTAATCAATGAAACAACACGATTCAGACTGCTGGAATTTGACACAGGAAAATTCAGCATTCATACCCTTCAACATTTGCTGAGGGAGACACAGCAGATATTGGTTTGCCTGAAGTGCAGTGTCAATTCTGATCAAATGTAAGAATAACAATAAAAATTAATAATTTCAAATATGATCTTTATTTCCAAAACAAAGTCTGCAACTCTGCTACATTCAAATTTAACTTAGATTTCCTGTAATTAAGTCATCAGCAATCATACACAAGTGAAACTATGTCCAAAAATGTAGGAATTCATATTTGACACATATTCTTAGATTTGAGGGAAGCCTGATAGATAAATCATCATCTGATGCAACTTACACAAAAGGATGTGTTGACAGAATCATCAGCATAAATACAATTTGTATGATAATACTCATATGCCCATAGAGAGCTAATGAACTATTTGGGGAAGGTTGTTCTGATGTGATCCATATAACATTATCTTAGGCAAAACTTACATAGAAGTGTACATGAGGCAGAATGAAAACTCACTGGAATATGCCAAAACTGGCTCCAATGCAAATAAAATACAACAATGATTAATCCCAGCACTTTCGGGGGGGGGGGGGGGGGGGGGGGGGGGGGGGGGGGGGGGGGGGGGGGGGGGTGGGGGGGGGGGTGCGGGTGGGGGGGGCGGGGGCGGGGGGCCATGGGCTGGGGAAATCGTCTAAATATCTTAAAGAAAATTTTGTCCCCCTATAGGCTGAATGATTGGCAGTAAAATACTACATACTGCTAACAGGAAAGATATGTACAATGGTCACTTACTTTGAGTCGCTCAATTCACCATCTTCTCCATCCTCCCTGTTAGTGCTCTTTTCACTGAAAATATAAATTTTGTCAATGAATAACCAGGATATACATAACAAATTAATGTTTGAGATACTTCAAGTGCTTTATCACTCTATAACTCTGTGTAAACATGCTGTCTAGGATTTTAACCCTTGATCAAGGCACTTATGACACTGAAGGTTAGTGGGCTTGGATTTCAACTGACCTTCATTGTTTGTTTTAAATGTACTGATTTTCAGTGATTCTCACATGTGGTATAACATTCTCACCTTTTTGTCTGTACAATTAAAAATTATCTAATATAAATGAATCTCTTTTTAATTTATAAGACTTCTCATGCAAAAATCCATTAGTCACATCCGCCAAGAAGGATGTGCTTATTTTGAAAGTTTTTTTGAAGTTTATTTTGTTTGTTTTAGGGTTAATATTGCTCATATGAAGCCTTACATCATCATCCATATTGGGTCTTTTACATTGTTTAGTTTCATCTCTTTGAGGACATAGCGGTTTTCCCATGTTTTACGCAAGTAATTTTCTGCCATTCAGATTTTTCATACAGTGTTACCATTTAAGGGCTGGTTCTTTCAAAGTTTTTGAAAAATATGGTCACGTTATATATATTTGTCGGCGTCTGTGGCCTAATGGATATGAACGCAGTTTCATAATCCAGATATATCAGGTTCGAAACCTGCTGCGGGCGGTTTGGTAGCAGATCGCTTTGTGTGGATTTTAAACAATGGTATAAGTGCCGTACCGTTCAGTAAGCAATGGCAAACTACTGAATGAAAAAAATTGCCTAGAAAAATCACAAACAGCCAATAAAAGCTGGGGTTGATTGCCACGTCCTGTAAAGGATAAGCAACTAACTATATATATTTGGAAAGAAAATTGAACAAGGATTCCAAATATGTTCAATGTATAAATGTATCTGTTTTTTTTAAATGAGTACATTGTAGTGGCAAGATGGATGTTGGATAGAAAATAATAGATATAGTTCCCAGAAAATGAGAAGAGAACTGAGAGAACTGGTGAATTAGTATAGGGATGGCACAGGACAAGTCAGGAAGGTAACTACACAGTTTTAGATGGTAACTGTAGAGGAGAGCTGTGAAATAAGTCACCTTCTCGCGAGATCTATCCTATGCTCCAAGGGTGTCTCTAGTGATAGTTGATGTGAAATGCAGCTCGTTAATTATCAAATAATTCTCTTAATTTCCACACAACAAAATTTTGAACAGAATTGGAATTTAAGGGGGTGGACGGTAGAGAAAACTGGATTTTACGTACAAAATATCGATTTTTTACTTTTGAGCTTATTTTATTAAATAATCATCGAGGAATCGATTGAGCAAGGTTTTATAACATAAAAAATGCATTTGATGTATCAAAAAGCATATTTTCTGTACTACCCCCAAGCTATGATTTGCAAATTTGTGCCAAAAATGCAAGATTTGTCGCTCAATAATACCTTAGTTATCGTGGACTATGTGGTATCGATACAAAGGAAATTTCGTTGTCTTCCGTAATATAGCAAATTCGAAACTTTTTTTTCTCATAGCTCTGAGTGATAAGTGCTTGAAAATTTCCGTAATTTTACACTAACTTCCTTTTAAGGAGTGGTCACGTGATGACCTCATTCCTTCATTCCCGACCCATTCAAGACGGATTCGTAAACACCTGTTTTGATTGGTCATAACAACATTTTGGCCGCGTGCGCAAATGTGGAAGATAACAACCGCTTCTTCCGCTCACCCGTAAACATTTCTTCGCTGCATGTATCGTGGCGTTTGATATTTTTCTCTTGTTTAAATTTCAGTGAATTGTGTTCTATTACTTCAAAATGGGAAGAATGGGTAAGAAATCAAAGCAAATATCTGCTGCAAGATTGCGTCGACAGTATGTAATTTCTAGCAATGCTAAGACAGAATCAGCGGTGAATAATAAGCAAACTGATGTAGTCTCAACATGGAATTTCGGCATACCAGTATGATAGGACCAACGGGCTGATCACCCGTTTGCCAGTCACTTCGATTACGGAAACAACAGCAGATGGATTGATTTGCCATTGCCCTAAAGACGCCAATAGGCGTGATGGGAAACAATGGCAAAGAAAACTTATCTGCTGTTGCCCTAAGACGCCACTAGGCGTAATGGCCACTGACTGCTTTGACGGTCGGTGGCTAAGGACGGAAGAAGAAGAAGTATGATAGGCTTATAGTTCAAATTGCTGATCCAGTAGTGCCATTCACCACTGGCCCAAGTCGATTTGATATAAAAATTAACTTGAGCGCGAGCAAGAATGTTGTATCTCATAATACTGTCTGCGCTCAACCTAAACATACGTACAGAACCAATGTGGACATTTCTTTCTTCAACAACCTTCTTAAAAATGTGTGTTGCAATGTGTGTAAGCAAAGCACATTGCAAACAAGAACTGACAACACCAAGTCAAAGGGTTTCTCTCTCTTCCTGGAAGTTGTGTGTCACACATGTGAAAAGGCAATTTCTAGAACGTACACATCCGAGAGGAAACCAGAAGGCCATGGCCCTCGAGGACATGCAATCAACAAATCTGCTGTTCTTAATGCCCTCATGCCTGGAATGGGCCCATCTACATTCAATCTCTTCTGTGAGAACCTAGACCTCCCTGGCCTGCACCAGAAAACATTTCATAAATATGCAGATCAAATTTTTGATCATTTAGATACCATGCACTCTACAGTATTTCAACGGGCCGTCAGCATCGTCCGAGCTGCGCATGCTAAGAGTCAGCATTGTATAATTAATAAAGAAGAAGTCATTGACACTGTTGTCAGCTTTGATGCAACATGGCTAACTAGAGGTCATAAGTCACTGATAGGTGTTGGCAGTGTTATCGACATCTTGACTGGCATGGTCATCGATACGCATGTTATGTCTTCCTTCTGTCACACCTGCAAGAATACTGGACAGTGGCAACTGAAAAAGCTGCCTGACAAATTTGAAAAATGGAAAGCAGAGCATCAGAAGGACTGCTGCCGGAATTACGAAGGGTCAGCCGGAATGATGGAGGTAAAAGCCTGTGAAGTTCTCTTTCTTCGTTCAGTGGCAAATCACAAGCTACGCTACACTGTTTTGCTATCAGATGACGATTCCAAGGCCTCTGTGACATCAAACCGTATGGACCAGAAGTTGACATAACCAAAGAAGAGTGCGTCAACCATGTTGCAAAGCGATTAGGCACTGCACTGAGGACACTGATTACTGACTTCTTCTTCTTTGATCCTTAGCCGCCGACCGTCAAAGCAGTCAGTGGCCATCACGCCTAGTGGCGTCTTGTAGGGCAACAACAAATTTATTCCACTTTGCTCGGTCGGCGGCCATCCTTCATACAGTGCCCTAACTCTGGTTCATTCTTTGCATCTCAGCCTCCACCAGGTTGTTTTTGGTCGGCCTCTTTCGTTTTCCTTCAGGGGTCCAAAGCATAGCTGTTCTTGTGATGGCATCGGGGTCTCTTCTGAGGACATGGCCAACCCAGCTCCAGCGTCTGCCAGCTATGATGGTGTGCATGTCCTCTTGCTTGCTCCGAGTAAGCAGATCTTGGTTGGTGATGGTATTCGGTCAAAAGATTCGGTGTTTTTCTTAGGCATGTTGTGTGAAAAGAGGACAACTTAGACATTTCCTTCTCTGTAACTCTCCAGCATACCGCACCATAGAGAAGCACAGAAAGCACACAGCTCTGATATAATCTTAATTTTGTGCTTGTGCTGTATTGAGAGGACTTCCAGATGTTGTTTAGGCTAAAAAAGGCTGGTCTTGCCTTATTCATTCTGATGTTGATGTCTTTGCCTGTCCCGCCATCTGGTGTTACTATGCATCCTAGGTATGTGAAGGTGTCTGTCTGTACCAGTTGCTGATTCCTTACTGATATGGGCTCAGGGTTGCTCACATTGAGCGTCATGACCTCTGACTTCTTTAAATTGATGTTCAAGCCCACCTGCTGGCTAAACTTATTAAGTCTATCCGTTTTCCCCTGGATGTGTTGATGTGAATGTGCTAGTAGTGCAATGTCATCTGCATATTCCAGATCTTCCAATGTAGAAAATGTAGTCCATCTTATTCCTCTTGGACTGCCCTCTGTTGTCTGGCGCATCACCCAGTCTATGACTGTTAAAAATAGAGTGGTTGATAAGGGGCATCCCTGTCGTACTCCTGTCTTCACCTCAAAGGTTAGGTTGCTCTGCCCAACACTACACGTAAAGTTGGCATAGAGGCTTTTTATGATTGACACTATGCAGCTTGGAATTCCATAAGCCCTCAGTATTTTCCATAAACTGTCCCTATGTATGCTGTCAAAAGCCTTTTCAAAATCAACGAAATTAATGTACAGCTGTCTTTGCCATTCTGAGCACTGCTCTACAATGTTCCTGAGAGTGAATATATGATCTACACACCTTCTGTTCTTTCTAAATCCTGCTTGTTCTTTCCTCAGTTTGTGGTCTACTGCTTTTGAAATTCTCTGTATAATTATCCTGCCTAGTATTTTGCTGGGAACTGAGAGAAGAGTGATTCCTCTCCAATTATTGCAGTCTGCAAGATCTCCCTTCTTGGGCAATTTGACAATTATTCCTTTGTTCCACTCTGATGGTGTTGTCCCCGTTTTCCAGACTTGTACAAATAGTGGTTCTAATAGTTCTGCTGCTAGCTCAGGGTCTGTCTTAAATAGCTCTGCATTTAAGTTATCATGGCCAGGAGCTTTTCCGTTCTTTAACCCTTTGATTGCTGTGATGATTTCTTCTTTTCGTGGAATGTCTGTATTTACATCTAGATCGTTTTCAGCCTCAGGAACATTCAACTGTGTCTCTGGTGGTTCCTTGTTCAGAGTTTCTCTGAAGTGCTCTGCCCATCTTGTTTCCTGTCCCTCTGCTGTCATGATGAGATTTCCTTGCTTATCTCTTACTAATGTAATATTGTTTGCACCTCGTTTTCCGCTGATGAATTTAGTTATTTTGTATACTGTGCTTTGTTCATTTCTCAGTGCTGCCTCTTCTGCCTGTCTTGCAAGATCGTCTAGGAAATTCCTTTTGTTGGCTCGGGTTTGGCGTTTAACTTCCTTGTCCAGCTGACTGTACTGTTCGCTATATAGTTGCCTTAACCTGGGGGACTTCGCTTCTGTTTTCTTTCTTTCCATTTCCTTTCTCAGTGTTATGGTGTTTAATGTTTCTGGTGTTATCCAGTCTTCCTTCTTCCTTTCCTGGAATCCCAAGCATGATTTGCTGCTTTCCTTATATATTGTTGAAATGGTGTTGAAATTCTGGTCTATATCATCAGTCAATGTCTTTTCCTGACTTTTGGCAAATTGATATCGTTTCTTTATGTCAGCCGCAAAAGCTTTTCTGGTAAGGGGGTCCTTCAATTTGCTGATGTCAAACCTTTTCTGTGTAGTTACAGTTGGCCAGCCCTTCTTAGTTTCACTTTCAGTTTTGCTACTACTAAATGGTGATCACTTCCCACATCTGCACCTCTTCTTACCTTCACATCTTGTAATGCATGTCTCCATCTACCGTTAATCATGATGTGGTCTATCTGGTTTCTGTCCTGACCATTTGGTGATTCCCATGTTAATTTGTGAATTTCTTTATGTGGGAAAAGATTTCCTCCAATGACCAGGTTGTTAATACTACAGAAACTTATTAATTTATCCCCATTTTCGTTTGCTGTTCCGCTGCTGCATTTCCCCATTACTCTTTCATTATATGTATTGTGTGTACCACTTTCGCATTGAGGTCTCCCATTACTATAATAAGATCATATCTAGGTGTGTCTTCCATTTCTTTCTGCAGTTGTTGATAGAATTCATCCTTGACCTCTTCATCGCTGTCATTCGTTGGTGCGTAGCATTGTATTATTGTAGTATTGGTGAATCTACCTCTCAATCTTAATCTTATCAGTCTGTTGTTGATGGGTTTCCATTCCAGTAATGTCCTTTCTATTCCTTTCTGTAGAATAATGGCTACACCTTCATTGTGCTGTCCATCCTCTCTTCCAGAGTAAAGTACTGTTTCTCCTGTTGCTGTTTTAACTTTTCCTGCCCCTGTCCATCTGCTCTTGCTTATCCCTAGAATGTGTAACCTATAGTTTTTCATTTCTGCCGTGACCTGTTTTAGTTTACCCGTCTCATTCATTGTCCTGACATTCCAAAATCCTATTCTTGTATCATGTTTTGCGGTCAGGACGTCCATTCTCATGTCAGTGGCTTCCTTTCGGCTTTCACCACTGACAGTCATATGAGCCTCAGACTCCGGATGTCCGTCCCACTGCAAAGTTTGTTTATTCTGTGTTGTTTCCGTAACTTCAATTTTTTTTTACATAGACAGGGGTGTCAGCCTGTGACGACTTGCCCAATCTTCTCTTTTTTTTAAAAATTATTTACGAGCCGCCATTTTTTCTCATCTTCAATGCATGATCGAGAAGCCCGTAAAGTCACGGGAAATTCCACTTGCGGATATTCTCCTAGCGTTCAGTGATTTTCTCCTAGAGTCTAATACTATTTTTAGATACGTCATGTTGACCCCTGACCTCGGTAGCTAGAAACCCGCTTTAATTTAGGACCGACTACATAAACTTAGATAGAACCAGTTTATGCCACTTTAGGAAACCCCCACGTGACTTTTAACGTTATTGATTGGAGCGTCTATATGATGCTAAGGTCACATGATGCACGCTTCGGATCACGTGCCCCAAGCGAAAATGACCCGCTAAAAGTGCGGCAAACCCAGCCATTTTTTCACTTGCCCAGGAAACCTCGAGACAGCTAGACCTAATCCAGATATCGGCGAATTCACGCATTAAAAGCATTGAAGCCACGTGTCTAAATTGTGATTATGGTCCATCTCTGAGTAGGTAAGTGAAAATCTCGCTAGAAAATAGTATTGTGATGAAATGTGTAGTACCTTATAAAATCGACGCAAGATTGGTATGTTTACTTTATTCATATTTTTGTTTTACGATCACATCCAGCCACATGTGATCGGGTGTATTTTATGATCCCACGGGATATGTACAAAATGTTCATAATAATGTTAACGGGAATAAATATATTAATTTCTATATTAATTCTTTATATTCGCCCGACGCTTAGACTAGCGGAAATTAATAGTAACAATAATGTTGACAGACCGTGACATATATTCATTATAATTACATGACGATGCGACCAGAAATGAAGTGTGATAATATTGTCAGCCAATTCTAAAACACTGGTGTCCAATTATTTGTTAAATTCATCATAATTGACATGACGATTAGGCTAGAGGCACGAACTAGAATACTGTCGCCCGACATTTCTAGGATAATTTGGTGGGTTTAACTGACATTTATAATAATTCATCATGTTACGTGATGATAAATTCTTACTAAAAGAATTATAATACTGCCACTTGGGCAGAGATATAATAGAAAGGGGGGAAACTTGATTTCAAGATTAGGCTCTAGACATATGATGTTAGAGACTAAAATCTGAGATGACTGGCAGACGGACGACTTAGGGAAAGACTGTTTTCTAAAGCTAGAAAATTAATGAAGCCGTCGTATTTGTCTTCAGTCTATGGTGGAGCCTTGCACGACAGTCCAATCTCAGAGCAGAATACGGAGTCGAGCACAGAGAAGGCAAATCCGAACCATTCAAGACCTACCTGGTGCAACGTCAGGAGACCGGAGAACTAACCACACTTCACTATCAGCCAGGGGCTAAAAAGATAAGTTCCTTGAAAAAGGGAACTCACCATATCAATGCCATATTTTTGTCATCCATGATGAAAAACACTTGAATTGTGAGACACACATTACATACAGCAGACACTAATTCCATCGACAATACTATCATTCAACATCCATTCATTTTAATTTTAATAAACCTATTGGGTGTATATAATGTACCCCATGCCTTGTTTCTTTTATTAGATGTTACATATTGTCTGATGTTTATCTTCCTTTTTTAAGGGAGGGGAGGGGGGGGGGGGGGGGGGGCGGGGCGCTCGTAAAATATTATTAAATTCCAGTATAATTAGGCCTAAGAATAATAGATAACTGAGAAGGGAACTATGGTAGCGAGAGACCAAATATATCCTTACAACCTTTCCCAGACCTTGTCTAGTCAGGAGAATTTATCCTCTTTGTCTCCCTTCAGCGGTGGAAAAACCCAACAGGAATTCTTGAGCCAATCTTCCACAGTCATATCTATTATTTCTTCTAAATAAATTCTTATCCTTCCTACGCTACGCCACAAAGCCCTATGCTAAAACCCCCAACCTGGAGGACCAGGGTGCCTGCTTTAGTCTGACCCCTGCCAGCGCAAACCTGTCCAGCTTGGTAGAACCTTCCAGGAGTAAAACTCCCGCTGGCATTGCTCTGGGGGTAATCAGGGTACGCAAGCCGCCATACCTCGACAAGCTATTGACACCGGTGATGGCAGCGATTACTGACTGCAGGAAACAAAGTCACCCTTGGGGGAAATGGCCGTGGTCGTCTAACCCAAAATGCCATACGAAAATTGTGTATTTACTACACCAGGGCCATCCGCAAGCATAGTACAGCTCCAGAGATGAAACAAGCCATCATGGCTTCTCTCTACCATGGGTATTCGACAAACCCCAACATAATTTGTGTCCGCCAGGCAAAGACTCCTGGTGTTTCTATCAGGCTTCCATCGCCAAAGGAGAAGCTGCCGGACCACAAGAGACCAGGTTCACACTCCGCTAGACTACAACCTGCTCCACAAGCACTTAGCCCCTATTTATGAGCGTCTTACTGATCAGCATCTGCTCAAGTGGTGTGAGCTAGGTGCAACACAAAATGCAAATGAAAGCCTACACAATGTTATATGGAGTCGTTGCAGCAAGCGGAAATTTGTGTCATTAAAAAAGGTCAAATTCAGTGTCTTTGTGGCCGCTGGAGAGTTCAACTTTGGTCCATCAGCCAGTGCAGAAATAAAAAAGCTGTATGTTCAAGCATCTGGAACAAACTCAAAACGCCTTGGACAGGTGCGATTGAGGAAATGTCTGGCCAACAGCCAGAAACATGAAAGGGTGACAAACTTGTAAAAAGGAGAAAAATTAGGCAAGAGGCAAGACAAAGGCAAGAGGAGGAGCTGCAGGAAGCTGAAGGAGTTGCAGCATATAGTCCTGGAGGATTTTAAACACATTCAGCCCCCCAGAATGGAGTATATTGGACAAGACAAGGCACTCGGTGAGTAAAATGCATTTTTGTCAAAACTAACATTTTATTAACAAAACATTTTATTACTAACAAACTATCTAACAGAGTAGTCTCAAATTTGGCATGCATGTAGTATACATCTATATCTTTAAAGTAACACATCTGCATTTTTGATATTTTGGTAATTTTCTTTTATAAATTTAAAAAAAATATTTTTTCATACAAATATCGTTTTTTTTTTTTAAATCATTAAAAAATAGAATTTTAAACTTATCAAAATAATCATGAGTAAAATTGTTTTAATTGTCAGTCACAACATGTGTGTGTTTGATAAAGTTTGGTCAATGGGAAACGTAAGATTTTTGCTCTAGAAAAATGGTGAAAAATCCAATATGGCGGATGCTTTTTTTTGGTTACCATGGTAGAAGGAAAGAAGAAAAATTAGGCAAGACAAAGGCGAGAGGAGGAGCTGCAGGAAGCTGAAGGAGGTGCAGCATATAGTGCTGGAGGATTTTAAACACATTCAGCCCCCCAGAATGGAGTATATTGGACAAGACAAGGCACTTGGTGAGTAAAATGCATTTTTCTCAAAACTAACATTTTATTAACAAAAAATATTATTACTAACAAACTATCTAACAGATCAGTCTGAAATTTGGCATGCATGTAGTACACATATATACTTTTAAATTGTCACATGCTTTTTTTGATATTTTGGTAATTTGCTTTGATATATTTTTTAAAATATTTTTTTCATACAAATATAGTGTATTTTTTTTTTAAATCATTAAAAATAGAATTTTTAACTCATCAAAAAAAGCATGTGACAAATTGTTTTAATTGTCAGTCACAACATGTGTGTGCAATTTGATAAAGTTTGGTCAATGGGAAACATAAGTTTTTAGCTCTCAGAAATTGGTGAAAATCCAAAATGGCGGATGTCTTTTTTGGTTACCATGGTAACCACATGTTTTTTAACAAAATAAAATGTAGAATTCGGTTCATGGACATACACTGTGTCTATTAAGCACATAAAAAGTTTGAAAATATTATTAGAACAAAAGTTAGTTTTCACTGTAGTCCTTCCCCTTAAACAAAATCAATAAACTGTGATTTATAAAATATACCTTTCATCATCATCATGTGACGTATTCTTTCCAGAACGTTGTCTCCATTACAGCTGCTCTGAACGCATCACGATCTGGGCAAGTCGACCTGCATCAGCCAAAGACAAGTTCAGACTCTCTGTGATGTCCTGGGTCCACCGTCGTCTAGGTCGACCCCTTCCCCTTTTTCCAGGGACCATGCCTTCCATCACTGTTTTTTCCAGACTATTATGTCTTTTTATATGACCGAAAAATTTCAGCTTCCTTATTGCGATGGTATTTAGGAGCCAATGTTCCTGTACATTTAGTGAGTGCAGTACTTCTCTGTTGGTCTTTTTTTCTGTCCAGGGTATTCTCAACATCCTTCTGTAGCATTTCATTTCGAATGATGTAATCTTTTTTGCAACTGTTTTATTGAGTGTCCAAGTCTCGCAGCCGTATGTTGCTACTGGGAATATACATGCTCTGATCAGTTGTAACTTTGTTTCTTTGCTTGTGCCTTGCCATAGGTTTTTCATCTGTATTAGCTTATGTGAAGCAATTGCAAGTCTTCTTTTAATTTCTACTGCACAGTTGCCAGAGCTGTTAATGATTGATCCTAAGTATTCGAATTCATTGACACTTTCCAGTTCTTCGTTATCAATTTCAATTTCTGGTTTGGTCTTTACTTTGTCTGTTGTCAATACTTTGGTCTTCTTGGTGTTTAGGTATAGATTCTGGGCCTCGCTGTGTTTTTTGGTGGACAGAAGTAATTGTTCAAGTCCTTCTGGGTTGGTCGATAGGAGGACTGTGTCGTCAGCATATCTGATTTCCGGGATCTGGTACCCGCCGATGTTAAATGAGTCAAACTCTGTGTGTTCTTGGTCATCTCTTACGTTTCTCATGATATTCTCGGCATAAATGTTAAACAGGTAAGGGGAAAGGGTACAGCCTTGTCTTACTCCTTTCTGTACTTCAAACCATTCTGATGTTTCCCCCTCTATTCTTACGGCTGCCTGTTGTTCTTGGTACAGCAGTGCGATGAGTTGTATAAGGTGGTTTGGAAATCCCATATTTTTCATAATAGCCCATAACTGCTGATGTTGTACACAATCGAAAGCTTTTGTGTAATCAATGAAACAAGTATGTAGGTCAACGTTGAATTCTCTACACTTTTCTATGATAATCCTCATGTTGAATATATGATCCCTAGTGCCTCTACCTGGTCGAAAACCCGCCTGTACTTCATTTATTTCTGTTTCTAGCTTTTGTTGCATCCTTTTCATTATGATTTGTAAAAGTATTTTGCTGGCATGGCTTATAAGAGCTATAGTTCTGTAGTTTGTGCACAGTTTCAGGTTGCCCTTTTTTGGCAAGGGTATGTAAATTGATCTTTTCCATTCCTTGGGCCAAATTCCGCTTTGCCAGATCTTGCAGCATAATGCATGGTATATACGAGCGCTGCCTTCTCTTCCTGCCTGTATCATTTCAGCTGTTATTTCATCACAACCAGGAGATTTTCCACTTTTTAAGTGTTTGATTGCATTCCGGACTTCCTCTATGGTAGGTTCTGGTTCACGTTCCGCTTCATTCATGACGTTGTTATCTGCCGCTTTGTTTATTTCCGTATACATTTCTTGACAGTACTCCTTCCATCTGTTCAGAATATCTTTACGTTCTGTTAGAGTGTCGCCTTTCTTGTCGTTTATTGCTCGAGGTGATGATTTAAAGTTGCTGTTTTTCAATGTTCTTACTTCAGAAAACATATTCTTACTCAATCCCTGTTCGCGCATTTCCTCTATTTTCCTGCAGGTGTCGTTTATGTATTGTTGTTTGTCTTGTCTGACTCGTTTTTTAATCTGCTTTGTGTATTCCTTGTACAACTCCTGATTTTCTTTACATTTATTAATTACAATAGAAGTTTGGTAAAGATTGCAGATATGTATATACACATATCACAAGTTGGAAAATTATATAGTGTCAATGTTTTTGTTCATCATTTCCGGTAATTGGTGACTTGTTTCTTCAAAGTAATGATTACTTATTCTAATTCAGGACTTTTCACTGCAGACACTTCTCATCACACATGAGGTGTTGATGTCAAGATACTTAATACACATAGACAGGTAGCTACAATGCTACTATCCGGCAAATGCAGAGGTCCTTGAATCACACACTGCAGTCTGGTATGACTCTTATCAGAAGCTTTTGTTGTGACTGTTTCGGATAAGAACCTGAAACATAAGCACAGATGATGGTATCTGTTTCCTATCACCAAGACAATCCTCTGATAATGATGGGCCACTATTGATCAGAATCCTCATTTAGACAATGTAATCCATGAGGCTGTGGTCATGTCAATCAAAGGACATCACACAATCAATAAAATACATCGTTAGACTATAGACATCGCCTACAATTTTTTCTAAATTCTGTCTTGATTACTTCCCTTTGGTCCTGTCATGCCAAAAGTGGTTTCCCTTTAAAGACATTACATCAGTGAAATAATGAAATGAACGGAGGAAACTACAGAAGCGAAGAAGCAGTGGAGGAAGAAGACGAACCCTTTGGCATCCAGCATTTAAAAGCTAAGCCCTGAAAAGGACTGTAAACTCTTATAGCTAGAGTTGCGCAGTCCTGACAAGGACTTCTAGCTGCATCATGCTGTTCAGGATTTGTCAGGTTATATTCAATTTGGAAACCAATTTCAGTTATCAGCATATGGTTTAGAGTACCAAGATTAAGATATCAGCAGGTAATTCAAAGTCAATGCTAACATTAATATTAAATATTACAGCAATTTATATAACACCAAAATACTTGTAACCCAACCTTTAATACAAGTTAACATACCCTTCAGACACAGTGTTTCAGTTCTGAGCTTATCACTTATGAAAGTCTGCTCACAAGCAGGTCAGCTTTGCTTTTCTCAGCTGTGGGCTGTGGCTTCGACAAGTGAGTGTCAGTCCGCTGGACGTCTTTTCAGCTATGAAATTTTGAGAGTCCAGAATTGAATCTGAGCGGACTTATATACCCAACCTAGATGTAACCCCTTTCCTTCTCAGAGGTCCGGGCCCGAGATCACTTTTCTATTTGTAACTTTCTTGGGATTTCAATGCTGTTGTGAGATTATTCCAACACACTCATGATTTCCTCGCAATTACCAAAAATAATGATTTCCCACTGCCATATCTACAAGCATTTGTAGTTTCTGTTCAAATCCCAAATAGAATTATTCCGTTTGGGGCATTAATCCTAAAGTTATAGCAGAATAGCTGGTGTGCAATTCATAATTTATCATAAAGACATATATGGCAATTCCTGAGTGTCTTTGCTCGTGTTATGATAGTAGTTAGAGATGAGGAAGAAAAAAATGAACAAAAAATCACTTATCCACTGAAGACATCTAATCCATCAGTTGTGTTATCCAAGATACAAATCATTGTAAACTACTTCCATTTTGGAAATAAACCACATATGGTTCAAGTTTATATATTTAGCTGGCGTCCAGAAAATGAAATACTCTATTATCACAAATACTTGAAAAAAGAACACAGAATGTGCTGTCTGCTGAACTGTTCTCACAATAACACTACTTACACACATAATTCATGAAATATTCATCTCTGTGCAGATGGGGGTAGCCAGTGCACCTTGCGCAATAATAGTTTGTCCTTTTTCCTGTCGTCAGGTCTGCTGCAAACTTTACACCTTTAATGCTTCTTTGCATTATATGTTTTGCACCCTCCAGTCTTTCCAATGGGTTATCTGATTATTTGGTCTTGGAGGATTTAGCATGCAACTGATTTCAGGCACTGAGGATGCAGCCAGAGCACATAATTCTCTGATCAGTGTTTCTTTGAACAGCTTTAGCGTAAGCTGCGACTTTCCAACTCCAATTGGTTTTGTCAATTTGTATAAAATGTATGCGTTACAGGAAGCTATTTCTATATCCAAAAGAAAATCTTCATCCATCACTTCAAGGATTTTCTGTTGAAAAAGCCATAATACATTATCATCTGAGCAGCCTTGTCACAACCATTCATTTTATGATTATATTCATGGTTTCTCCTTCCCTTTCATAATGACAGGCACAGCCCTACTATTTGTGGTAATAGCTGTGACATGTTTTTTTTTGCTTTTTTTTGTCCTTCCAAGCAGCATCCAGTATTCTTTGCTCCAAATCTATATAATACTTAGTCTCCATATGCTTGAGGTTCAAAGACATCTGCTGGGGAAAGCCAACTCTGTTTGCTTGAAGTGTTCCATTTAATCATTTCACGTACTAACAATTTTGTAGTATACCATCTGTCAGCATAAATGTGATAGCCAGTTCCCAGACAAGATAAAAGTGTTTCAAAAATGTTACAGTACTGGCCCCAGCAGAGTCCCTTTCGACTGAAAGATCAGAACAGGTATCTGATCCAAAATGTCAGTAATTTCAGCACATAAGCTGTTTCACTGCCAACAAGACCAAAACTTTTAATGGCATATTTGTGTAGCCTTTTTGCATCATATTTCCACCAGCCTTTCCACCCTATGATCATTTCATCAATAGCTACATCTTGGTTCGGAGTGTATGCCTCTGTAGTGGTGTTGATGGTATTGTATGATGGTGTTATTACTACATGTAACTTGTATGAGGCCAGCTGTGAAGGCTCCTGAGATAAAATGTAGTTGAGAATTATCAGAAGGCCTTTCTTGCTACCACTACGACCTCACACTTAATTTTTTTTCTTAATGAATGTGGCTACGTAAAGTGTCTAGGGTAATGATGTGTAATGTGGTGTGTTAGTTATAAATACACCCATAAATATTTAACAAGACTAATAAGATTAACAAGTGTTAAAATACACTGAACTAACTCACGTGTGTAAAGTTTTTGATATAATTATATTACATTTATTTGTTCTGGATCAAGTTTTATTTTGACCAGAACTTGTTTTAAAAGAAGGATTTAAAAATTATGAAAATTATGCATGGAATGTTACATAATAAATGCAAAAGTGTACATATTTAAGTACTAGACTAGTTAGTTCTATTAAAATGTTCGAGTAGTCATCTCTTTGGGAGGATAGTTACTGTTTGTGCTGTTGGGGTGGCCTCATCACACCTGTCTATATTGACTACACAGTGTCCAGAAAAAGGTGGGAATTTTTATGGGGATATTAGTCACTACCAATAGTTGGTGAATGTCCAGCAGACCAGAGGCTCACTCATCTTTTTGTAGCTCTGGTGCTGAAAACTTGCGGTCCCACCTCTCCGTGCTGGCGGACAATAATGGTGGTCTCTGTCACAAGAACTGCACAGATACACTCGAGTAAAGTCACCCACCGAATAGACTCTGCTTTGTTGTCGATAGAAACTCACAGCTCTGCAATCAAAGTATGGGCTATGTGTCAAAATCTATTCTATACCCACGTCTGGACACCACACTGACACAACAACCACATCATACAGACAGGTCAGATCTCTCTGACCAAACAGCACAGTTACCATGGTGGGTTTACATCAGATAGATCCTCCCAGACTATAGATTCTGAAAAATATTTATTAGTTGTCGGCCCTAAAAGAAGATAGGTAATCTGTTTCAACGCTTGATATATCTTGCATAATCCTTGCTGTAGTTTATGTACCTTGTTGGTCCCTAGACCCTGACTTGGGCGGGGGGTCTAGAGCAACTCCCTACTTGTTTGTAAGGCTAGATTTTGATATGGCAGTATCAAATCACTCGAACATGAAACAATATTCAAAATATATAAAGAAATAATTTCAATCTTACCAGATTATGAATACATAACACAGAATTGCTAGCAAAACTCAGCTGAGCTGCTGGCTATAGTATGGCGTCCCTAAATTTATTCACTGTCTTTCATATGGGAAAACACCACACTTTAAAATCTGTGTCTAACACTGAACAATTATTGAAGAATGACCCCACTTTCGCGTCTGAGCGCTAATGATATGATTGTCTGTGGCCAATCACTGCCTAGTTGTACTTTAAATTTCAAATTTCTACACTAAAGTCATTTCAGTCATGCTTCAGTCAAGTATGGATGGTTATCTGTTAGTCTGTCCGTCTCTACTTGTGTTTCTAAAAAAAAATGTGCTTGATTTTTGAAGCAACCTTTCTCTCCCCTTAAAATTTTGTCGTAAAAAGTTATATTTAGACACAGCTACCGCTCAAAAACCCTCTCCTCCATAATAAGTAACTTTGAACACCTGTTCCCAAGGTCGTGTTTTTGGGTGCAAATTGTGACACTTTTAGATTCAATACAGTCTAGCGATGATGTGAACTACACTGTCTTTTGTCATTATCTTCAATATTATCTATCCGTTTGTAAATTTAAGAACATATTAGTTCACTGCTCAGAATAGGCCATCCGGCCAGCTAATTTTTATATTCCTAACATTAATATTAAGAAAAATTACTTTTTAAATTTTTGTAATTTTCCTACCATCCGCGTTCTGCCGCTCAATTCAAATCAAAATCTTAGTATCGCAAAAGCGTCCATTCCGTACCTCGTGTCAATTTGGGGGACGTGAATTTTTTACTTTCCTCCATCCCCCCCAATTGCGTCTCCTTAGCCTTGCTACGCAATCTTTCCAGTCATATTTTTTCCTTTTTGATCCTCCGTTCCCCTCCTGTCTAGCAAGGCAAAATTTATAGAGGATGATGACCCGCGGTCTAGGCGATCATGTACATCAGCAGCTTACGCATTATGTTTTTTATCCTTAAATGTTATCTTTGGAGTATTTTACCGTTGTATCTCGGTCAATTTCACTACACATCTCCCCACTTGAAAACATGCCTATGGCAAGTTCCAAAACCAGCGATACACATAGGTAAAATTACTCCTCACGTCTGCCACTACTCTAATTTTGATCACAGGGGTGCCGACTGAGGAAATCTGCACCGACATTCAATTTGCCTGGGATATATTGGATACTGAACTGATACGGTTGAAGCAATAAAGACCACCTCAGCAATCTTGCGTTTTCATGCTTAGCCTGAGACAAGAACACGAGAGGCTGATGATCCGTCTCCACCACAAAAGTCCTACCATACAGATAGATTTGAAACTTCTTTATTGCCCAGATTAATGCTAAACATTCTTTTTCGCTTGTGGAGTATCCTTGTTCCGCCTTATTCAATTTACGGCTTGCATAAGCGACTGGTTTCAGTTCCCCATCAGGTGAAGATGATCTTTGCAACAAAGCCCCTCCGAGTCCCACATTACTTGCATCGGTTCTTAAGACAAAGTCCTGTGTCAAATCAGGCAGTTTGAGAATAGGCTTGCTAGTGAGTTTTTCCTTTAACTCTTGGAACGCTAGTTCACATTGTGCAGTCCAAATAATTTTATCTGGAAGTCCCTTGCGAGTCAGATCAGTCAGAGGAGCACATATAGCGTTAAAATTTTTGATGTATTTCTGATAAAATCCGCATAACGACACAAATGATCGCACGTCCTTTTTTGTTTGCGGCCTAGGTGCTCTCTGCAGTTTTTCCAAGTTCTTAGGATCAGGGGTCATATTACCCTGATATACAGTGTGTCCCAAGAATTCCAACTCTTTGCATCCAATACAACATTTTGTTGGCCTAGCAGTTAAGTTCGCCTCCCGAAGTCTATCAAACAACATCTCCAGAGCTTCAATGTGTTCTTCAAAGGTCTCGGTGGCGACGAGAATATCATCCATGAAATTTGTGATACATGGGTTATTCAGGGGGTCCAACAATTTTCGCATCATCCTTGAAAACACACTCGGAGCATTTTTCAGTCCGAATGGTAGCATATTGAATTCATAATGTCCATCCGAAGTGCTAAAAGCCAAATAAGGTCTCACTTCAGGCTTCACTGGGATCTGGTAATAGCCTTTACTAAGATCCACCTTTGAAAAGTATTTTGCCTTGTTCAGTCTGGCAAATAACTGTTTTGTGTCTGGTAATGGATCCACTTGTCCTTCTGTGACAGCATTCAGTTTCCTGTAATCTATGCACAGTCTGTGTTCCCCAGACGGTTTCCTCAACAAAACGACACTAGAACTAAAAGATGATTCACTGTGCGAAATAATCCCCTCCTTCAATAAATAATCTATTTCTTCCTTTAATGCCTTCTCCTTCGCGAACGGAATAGAATAGGCTCTCATACAGATTGGGTTTGAGTCTACCAGTTTCATGTCATACTGTAGCAAATTTGTATGGCCTGGTTTATCTGTTAATACATCTGTATGTTCCTCCAGAACTTGTTGAACTCTCTCCCTCTGATTTTTAGTCAGGTGCTTACTGACTTTTACCTGTGCTGCGGTTTCACAAGGATGTAATGGGTATTCATGTGAGGTGAGTGGTTCCTTTTGCATCTGGGTTGCAATAGCTAAGGTCAATAAGGGGGTGCTTTCCTGGAGTGGTCTGTCCAGATACTTCTTTAACAGGTTTACATGATAAACTTTTTCCTTCCCCTTTTTGTCAATTTTATAGTTTGTTCTAGACACCTTCTCTAGAACCGTATATGGACCTTGCCAACCAATTTGTAATTTATTCTGGCTTCCGGGTAGTAAAAGCAGCACCTTCTCTCCGACTGCCAGTTCCCTGTCCTTTGCCTTCCTATTAAAATATGCTGCATGTTTCTTCCTGGCTTGTTTCAAATTATCATTTGCCAGTTTCCATCCAGCTTTCAAACGAGTGGTCAGTTCGTTCACGTATTGATATGATGAGGTAACAGTCTCTTCCGCCTTCTCATCTGTCCAGGTCCTTAATAGAGCTTCTAAAGGCCCTTTTATTGGCCTCCCAAATAGCAGAGTTGCGGGAGCCATCCCGGTTGAACTATGTGGTACCTCCCGGTACGCAAACAATGCGGCGGGCAGGAATTGATCCCACAGATCCGGTTTTTCGTGTGCCAGCTTTCTCAGGATAGAAATGAGAGTCCCGTTGAACCTCTCTACCTGGCCGTTCCCTTGTGGATGGTACGGACTACAATGAAAGTGCCTGGCTTGAAATAGCTTAAAAACTTCTTCCGTTAGTTTCCCCTTGAACTGAGAACCATTATCCGTCAAGATTTGATGCGGGAATCCTAATCGGGTAAATATTGTAAGTAGTGCCTCTGCTACATGTTTTGAATCAATTGATGGCAGGGCTACCGCCTCTCCCCACATAGAACAAGTGTCCACCAGAGTAAGGATGTAACTGTTCCTCCTCTTGGTCCGAGTGAGAGGTCCTACAATATCCACTGCAACCCTCTCAAAAGGTGTTCCCACTATGGGCATTTCCCCTAGAGTTGCAGGAGCAGTCCAGTGCTTTGGAGCTACCCTTTGACATTCTGGGCAGGATTTGACATATCTTTTTATATCCTCCGTTATCCCTGGCCAGAAGTAATGACAAGCTATACGCTGTCCTGTGGCGCTGATCCCCATGTGACCACTGAAGGGAATCGCATGCCCGAGTTCCATCACTTTATCTCTATATGAAGTGGGAAGAACCAGCTGGTTGTGACCATTTGTTCCAGTTCCGGCCTTCCTGTATAAGAGTTTGTTCTTCATGAAATATTCCCCCTTGCTCGGAGGTGTGTGGCATTTGGGTAATTTTTTAAAACATGGCTGGAGTGTCCTATCCTCAGCCTGCGCCTTCCTCATCTCCTCTGGATGAGCATTTATAGGTTCACCTTCTTCCTCCTTCTTCTGTGACCTGGTCTGCACTGTCGCCATGATCACAGGTTTCTCAGGATTCCCCAAGAAGACGTATCTACACCCCAATATCAGAGGGTAGATTGGTTCATCTATCACTGCTGCTCTGATTTCTCCTTCCACATAGCGAGTTTTCACCGTTATCCTTGCGATGGGAAGTGTCATGAGTGGTATGTCCTTAGTCGCCCCTTGTATTTCCACTGTTTCTGTGGTATACTGACTTGGGTCCACTAGGCTAGACTTCACAACTGAATCATAATCCAAACCTGTATCATAAAGGCACCTTATGGTGACCCCATTACAAATAACATCCTCACAAACTGGGGGGTGATAAGGTTCCTGTTGTCCCTTAGGATTAACCTTTAATCTTTGCGTCCCCGACTTCATTGCAGCAATGTTTGAAGGTTTCCTTCTACAAAATTCGGTGGTATGGTTATCCTTCTTGCACCATTTACACCATCTTTTTCCTTGGTTCAACGGTTTTCTTTCATTGAACTTTTGGTCATTGAACTGTGAGTTTCTGTCGCGATAGTCATTTCTTGGCCGCTCAAAATTTGTCCTACCCTTATTTCCCTGCTCTCTATTATCAAATTTATTAAATTGCTGTGGAGCTTTAAAATTGTCTATGTGCTTCTTCTTAGCACCACTTACCTCTGCCTGAGCTGCCTGATACCTCTCAGCAACATTTAAAATTTCCCCCAACTTCTCTGCACCTTGTTCCATGAGAAATTTTCTCATGTCTGGAGCCATGGACTCTCTCAATTGCTCAATCATGATCATTTCTTTAAGATCTTGGGTCTTCCCCAGAGCCGTCCATTTCTCCAAATAGGTTTCTAGTCTGGCAGAGAATTGGTGGTATGTCTCCCCAGACAACAGTTTGGCATTTCTAAATCTCTTACGATAAAATTCACCATTCTTCTCATACCTTAATAACAAAGCCTGCTTTAACATGTCATAATTGTCTTGGTCTTCCCTGTTCATTTTGGCAAATACTTCATAAGAAGCACCCCTCAATCCCTGTGATAGCTTTAAACTCCACCTCTCTCTCTCTAACCCATATGTAGTAGCTAATAACTCAAAACGTCCTAGGTACCCTTCTATGTCATCGTCTTTCTCAACAAAATGGTCTAAATGAAACCCCATAGCTGAGTTTGAGGCTCCCAGACTGGGCGTAGCATCTGAGGCAAAAGGGCTGGCACCATTTTCAGGAGCCTGGCCTTGTAATTCCAGCTCCCTTAGTCGTAATTCGTGCTCCCTCTGCAACCTTCTATCTTCTGCCTCCCTTTCGGCAGTCAACCTTTTTTCCTCTGCCTCCCTTTGCTGTCGTTTTTCTTCTGCCTCAATCTGCAGCCTCTTAATGTCTCTATCAGCCTCTAACCTCTTCTCTTCAGCTAACCTCCTTTCTTCCCGTTCAATATATTTATCACATTCAGCCGTTACGTATTGAATTAAAATTTGACCATCCATTCCCATCTCCTTCGCCGTGAGCACAGCAGCTGATCTAAACTTTGCTAGCTCAGCCATACTTTTCAGACAATATAATAATATACAAGCTAAATCTCTAACCAGTAAATACACTAAGTAATTCTTATGACTATAATCTAACTAACCAGTTAACTAATTAATTATTACTGGCTGTGAAGATTCACCAACTTTTATCTGCAGGGACACTTTTAATTTTAAAGGAAATTTTACAATTTATTTCCCTACTTTTATTTCTCCCACCAGGAGATCTTAATATTAATATTGGCTAATTATCCCTGGACAAGACCCCAATTTATGTAGTGGTGTTGATGGTATTGTATGATGGTGTTATTACTACATGTAACTTGTATGAGGCCAGCTGTGAAGGCTCCTGAGATAAAATGTAGTTGAGAATTATCAGAAGGCCTTTCTTGCTACCACTACGACCTCACACTTAATTTTTTTTTTCTTAATGAATGTGGCTACGTAAAGTGTCTAGGGTAATGATGTGTAATGTGGTGTGTTAGTTATAAATACACCCATAAATATTTAACAAGACTAATAAGATTAACAAGTGTTAAAATACACTGAACTAACTCACGTGTGTAAAGTTTTTGATATAATTATATTACATTTATTTGTTCTGGATCAAGTTTTATTTTGACCAGAACTTGTTTTAAAAGAAGGATTTAAAAATTATGAAAATTATGCATGGAATGTTACATAATAAATGCAAAAGTGTACATATTTAAGTACTAGACTAGTTAGTTTTATTAAAATGTTCGAGTAGTCATCTCTTTGGGAGGATAGTTACTGTTTGTGCTGTTGGGGTGGCCTCATCACACCTGTCTATATTGACTACACAGTGTCCAGAAAAAGGTGGGAATTTTTATGGGGATATTAGTCACTACCAATAGTTGGTGAATGTCCAGCAGACCAGAGGCTCACTCATCTTTTTGTAGCTCTGGTGCTGAAAACTTGCGGTCCCACCTCTCCGTGCTGGCGGACAATAATGGTGGTCTCTGTCACAAGAACTGCACAGATACACTCGAGTAAAGTCACCCACCGAATAGACTCTGCTTTGTTGTCGATAGAAACTCACAGCTCTGCAATCAAAGTATGGGCTATGTGTCAAAATCTATTCTATACCCACGTCTGGACACCACACTGACACAACAACCACATCATACAGACAGGTCAGATCTCTCTGACCAAACAGCACAGTTACCATGGTGGGTTTACATCAGATAGATCCTCCCAGACTATAGATTCTGAAAAATATTTATTAGTTGTCGGCCCTAAAAGAAGATAGGTAATCTGTTTCAACGCTTGATATATCTTGCATAATCCTTGCTGTAGTTTATGTACCTTGTTGGTCCCTAGACCCTGACTTGGGCGGGGGGTCTAGAGCAACTCCCTACTTGTTTGTAAGGCTAGATTTTGATATGGCAGTATCAAATCACTCGAACATGAAACAATATTCAAAATATATAAAGAAATAATTTCAATCTTACCAGATTATGAATACATAACACAGAATTGCTAGCAAAACTCAGCTGAGCTGCTGGCTATAGTATGGCGTCCCTAAATTTATTCACTGTCTTTCATATGGGAAAACACCACACTTTAAAATCTGTGTCTAACACTGAACAATTATTGAAGAATGACCCCACTTTCGCGTCTGAGCGCTAATGATATGATTGTCTGTGGCCAATCACTGCCTAGTTGTACTTTAAATTTCAAATTTCTACACTAAAGTCATTTCAGTCATGCTTCAGTCAAGTATGGATGGTTATCTGTTAGTCTGTCCGTCTCTACTTGTGTTTCTAAAAAAAAAATGTGCTTGATTTTTGAAGCAACCTTTCTCTCCCCTTAAAATTTTGTCGTAAAAAGTTATATTTAGACACAGCTACCGCTCAAAAACCCTCTCCTCCATAATAAGTAACTTTGAACACCTGTTCCCAAGGTCGTGTTTTTGGGTGCAAATTGTGACACTTTTAGATTCAATACAGTCTAGCGATGATGTGAACTACACTGTCTTTTGTCATTATCTTCAATATTATCTATCCGTTTGTAAATTTAAGAACATATTAGTTCACTGCTCAGAATAGGCCATCCGGCCAGCTAATTTTTATATTCCTAACATTAATATTAAGAAAAATTACTTTTTAAATTTTTGTAATTTTCCTACCATCCGCGTTCTGCCGCTCAATTCAAATCAAAATCTTAGTATCGCAAAAGCGTCCATTCCGTACCTCGTGTCAATTTGGGGGACGTGAATTTTTTACTTTCCTCCATCCCCCCCAATTGCGTCTCCTTAGCCTTGCTACGCAATCTTTCCAGTCATATTTTTTCCTTTTTGATCCTCCGTTCCCCTCCTGTCTAGCAAGGCAAAATTTATAGAGGATGATGACCCGCGGTCTAGGCGATCATGTACATCAGCAGCTTACGCATTATGTTTTTTATCCTTAAATGTTATCTTTGGAGTATTTTACCGTTGTATCTCGGTCAATTTCACTACAGCCTCAATAAATTTAGAGCATAACTTTTGAATGAAGGGTTCTAACTTGCTTTTTTCTTCTGCAAGAGGCTCACAAATCTGTCTCTCTCTCCATCACTTGGGAAAAAAAGGAGTGTGAAACATTGGCTCTTGTGACAAGAAATTATCTTTTATACTTGGCATTTTGCCGATACCCATTGCTTGAAGCAAAGCAAAAACGTTTAGCTTCTCATAATCAGTTATTGGGTATATCTTGACCATTTCACTGAAGGTGTATGTTTGTGCATTTCAATTTCTGCAAAACAGTTTATGCTTTTAAAAATTCCCTCCCTTATAGCTGATGTTACAAGGTTTTCAAAATACTGGACTGGGATAGATGATTCATTCAAATTTGCGGAATTATATTATTTTGTATCTTCTTCACTCCCCAAGGAGCATAGGCCTTCAAAAAACTTATGCCAAGTAATTATTTTGTATACTTACATAATAAAAAATCCTTGTGCCTTTCTCTGTTAAATTATTTTTAAACTGTTAAGTTTCTGTGTTGTATTTTAATTATTCTTAGTCAACAAAACTACAGCTGAAAAGGTTTTGATGAACCCCAAATACTACATAAAAGAGCTAATGTTTTCTCGAATAACCCTAAATTAATCCATGAGAAATTTATTACAATGGGAAATTTTCAAAACCCTTGCTCTGATTACATGCCTTAAATAATCGGTATCGGAAATTCATCATAAAAACCAATTTTAAACGTAATTACAACAAAGGAACAACTCACTTGTATTCTGGAGTAGCTTTAAAAGATTCTGAGTTCTGCTGTGATTGATCACCTGTCTCATCCAAAGGTTTGTCTAACACAGTCAGGTCAAGATCATTTCCACCTTCTAGAAGAATAACCGCTGGGGAAATTGGTGAATGAAAGCATACTTCAATTCACTAAGCTCACAAAAGTGACTGGTATCTCTGACATAGCACACAGATATGAGAAAAATGCTAAGGCAAATTTCACAACCAGACAAAAATTATAAAATTAATAACAACATTTAATGTCTTCTAACAATAATATGCATATAATTAGTATGACCTACAACCAAAATATACACACAGAAAAAATATAATTTACACTTCCCTGATTATTACATGATAATAAGGGCCTTAGCTTAAATAGCAAAAAGGACAGAAGTAATGGTCATCTGGTAGAAAATAACTTCTTCAGAATTCACTATTAAAGCTAATGGGACAGTTTTCAAACAAGTCAACACATTCAAATAACCTAGGCATATGAATAACATTGGATGGAAGAGACAGCTCAGAGGTGAGGAGAACAGCCCCTGGAAGAAAAGCAGTGTTCCTTTGTTAATGGAAGTAAGGAAGAGAGTTCTTCAGTGTTATATAGAGCCAATCATGGCATATGGAAGTGACGCATGGACAATCAGTAAACAAACAGGACAAGCACTGGAGGCAGCAGAAACATGGTTTTGCAGAAGTGTTACAAACACCAGAGACAGCTAAAAAGAGTAATAAGGATGTCCTGAAAGAAGCAAGGGTAGCTTATTACTCACATCTGAAGGAAGCAATTGACTTTCTTTAGGCGAGTAATAAAAATATGAAGGTTGGAATATGTTGTGACAAGAGGAAAGTTTTGAGGAAAAAAGAGACACAGGATAATGAAGATACAGGACAATTTGACATCATGGCAAGGAAAGAAAGTCAACAACAGAACTGATAAATAGTACTGGAGACCGAAAGTTGTGGAGAGACATGATCACCTATGTCACTCAGGGATAGTTAATTGAAGATTATTTTTATTTGTGAAAAACATCAGGCAAAATATATAGATTACAGAGTTAAGGATGTGAAAACAGTTTTAAGACACAAGTTTCAGCGGAATGGTGTGGATTTGTTGAAGGAAAAGAAACTACAAATGCTATCTTCACACTGAAAACTATAAATGAATGCTCATTTGAAGTGGAAAATGATCTATGTGTGTTTCATTAACTATAAAAATTCAACAGTAAGACCCACGTGTGATAAATATGCTTGCAAATCTCCAGACAGATGGAAAAGATCTGACAATGGTTAGGCATATGTGTAGGCAGGTGGGAACAGCGCAGCAATGAGATTAGATAATGAAACAGGAGAATATAATAAAATAAGTAGCAGATTCAGACAAAGATGTGCTATCTCTTGACCTTTTCTCATTTCACAGCATAAACATAATGCCACGTATTTATGATATGAGAGGAATAATAGTTGGTGGACAAACATCACATGTAAAGATATCAGGTTTTACAACAAAAAATGAAAGGGACCTCCAGCTACTATAGATAGTTTTCACCAACAACACCAAATTTAAACAGCAAAAAGACAGACATAATGGTTAAACAAAAAAATATTAGAAATATATATATTTGCAAAAGGAAAATAAGCAAACTGTTGAACTAATGCAGATGGCGAGAAGGAAATATCAAAACTGTCCTCTTTCACATAATCTGGCTGAGGAAAATTCTCTGAATCATATGGCCAAATACAATCACCAACCAAGAACTGCTTACATAAAGCAACCAAGAGAACATGCACACCATTATAGCTGGCAGATGATGGAGTTGGGCTGGCCACATCCTGAGAAGAGACCCTGATGCCATACAAGAACAGCTATGCTATGGACCCCAGAAGGAAAGTGAAAGAGAGGTCGACCAAAAACAACTTGGCGGAGAACTGTGGAGGCAGAGATGCAAAGAATGAACTAGAGCTGGGGCACTGCACAAAGGATGGCCGCCGATTGAGCAGAGTGGAAGCAGTTTGTTGCTGCCCTACAAGATGTCACCTGGCATGATGGCCACTGACTGCTTTGACAGTGGCTAACGATCAAAGAAGAAGAATGTAGATGGCAGATGCCTCACAGAAATAAAAGTAACAGCAGCATATGCAAAATAAGATTTTTACAGCATAAAATGCATTCTTATTTTTTTTTTAAATCATCAGTGAAGAAGACAATCTTACAGAGCAGCATATACATCCTGCCCCATGTAGTTGCTGGGGGTCTCTGAGGAGACCACTACTACCTCAGGCATACTGTATGAGGCAACTAATGATGTTGTGTAAGGGGTTGGAAACATCGTAATGTAAAACAAATCATTACAGAAACCACAGCTGCAAGAGTACATTAATGATTTGATGCAGACTTTCTGCAAAGGGGCCAGTTGCAGTGGCAGCTCCATGTTTCAAAGGAGCAAAAAGGGGAAATAATGATGATGAATGATATACAAACTCCGCCTATGCCGGTCCCAAGCCCGGATGAAAAAGGAGGAGGGCGGCCTGCACGGAGGCCGTAAGGAGGCAGCCCCTCCACCATGCAAAGGCACAACAGGCCAATCACCTGTTTGTCTTAAACTATGATTACGAGCAATACAAGAGAGAAAACCGGACTGATTCTAAAGGCGACGAACTGGAACGGACTACGACTTATGGAACTTGGAACACAAGAAGTATAAATGGGAAGGAAGAGGAGCTGGTGGAAGAGATGAGGAAAGCAAAACTAGAAATCCTGGCTATAACGGAAACGAAGAAAAAAGGACAAGGAGTCATGGATCTCGATGGCAACACGTTGCTCTACAGTGGTGTACCCATATCTGAGGGAGCTAAAGGGGGCGTGGGTTGCATTGTGGCCCAAAATCAAAAAAGATAGTATCAAGGGATGGAACTTTGTCTCGGAGCGCATTATGGTTGTAAAACTAAAAGAAGGAGAAACCATAGTCAACCTGGTCATAGTGTATGGGCCAAATGAGGATGAGAGAGCAGAGGTCAAGGAGGAATTCTTCGAGCTGCTTCAAAGGACAGTGGATGACTGCCTAGATGAAGTTATCATGCTCGGAGATTTTAATGCCAGAGTTGGAAATGACCATGCTAGATGGGGTGGAGTTATCGGAAGATATGGAGAAGATACTCTCAATGACAATGGAAAGCGACTCCTTAGATTCTGCAGTGAGCAGAATCTGATCATTACAAACACAAAGTTCCCCCATAAGCGCATACATGCATACACTAGATGTGAACCAACCAAGAATGAGAAGTCAGCGATCGACTATGCAATTGTTCGGAGAAGCTCATTCAGATATGTCCGAGATGCAAGAGTCTGGAGGGGGCCAGAGATTGGAAGTGATCACTACCTGCTAACAACCAAACGAACAACTGAGGGGGTTGCTCGGCCTGGGGGCTGCCCAACATCACGCAAGAGACCAGGTGGACGAGCAGGAGAAGTGAGCATTGGGACCTACAAGCTGGGAGAGCCAGAGATTAAGACCAGATGTCAGGGGCTTATTGCTACAGCATTGAGCAACACAGAAGAACGACCTGATGACTTGGAAACCCTCTGGAATAAATTCAAGGATATCATAAAGACAGCTGCTGCAGAAGCATGTGGTGAAGTCCGACTTGGGAACCAGAGAAAGAGGACACCTTGGTGGACAGAGGAAGTCAAAGAGAAAATAAGAGAGAAGAAAATGGCATGGAAACAATACTTAGGAGCTAAAAACACAACAGGACAAATGGAAAAATATAGAGAATATGTGACACTTAGAACAGAAGCAAAGAACAAAGTGCTAGCAGCAAAACAGAAGTCCTGGGAAGAATTTGGAGAAAAGCTAGAAAAAGATGCACAAGAAAACCAGAAATTGTTCTATAAGACCCTAAAGAACATGAGGAAGGAAAAACAATGCCCTCTCAAATTTATAAAGGACAAGCAAGGCAAATTGCTTACTGCCCCAAAGGAAGTAATGGAAAGATGGAAAGAATATTTCTCAGAACTCCTGGATGGTGAGCATGGTGAAACATCAGAAATGATAACCACTAGCACAGAAGAGAAAACCAATGATGGTGAAGATGACATAAAGATGGAAGAACTGAGGGCAGCACTGAAGAAAATCAAGATGGGCAAAGCAGCAGGGCATGATGGTATAACACCAGAAATGGTTAAGTACATGGGAGCATCAGGCGACCTATTACTCTTAAAGGTCCTACAGGCAGCATGGTGCAACAAGATTGTTACGTGCAGTCTTTGATATCTTACAATATTATACATTGGTATACTTGTTATGTTCGCAAATATTTTGGTAAACAAAATAGTGCTTAAGGAAAAGTCATTATTGAGTTACTTCCCTTGAAAGTTGTGCCGGCTCGTTCGATCGAACTCCGCGGATGAATCCAGTTTTCTGCGATTTATCCTTTGTTTGGGTAATAATAGATTGTTCTTGCTTCAGAATATCTATGGCCTGAATTTATGTGTATTGTTTGTCTGAGTAGGACGAGTCTGTCTTATATCTGTATATCTTTACATATCTAGATCGAACTATATGTTCTGTTGTCTCTAGAGAGGTCAAAGGCTATTCGGCGGATGTGCCGCTAGAGTGTGGTGTGATTTGGCTTCGTCCTGATGGGGACTGTGTTTTTCTATGTCGGCTTGTCGCCGAAAAAAAAGTGATCTCAGTATTGGTGGGGAAAGTGATAGTCGTCTAGACCTATCGTGTATGCTTTACCCCAGTGTTTATTCGTATTGCCAAGGAATGGCAGAATCATATTTCTGATACCAAGGTAATAAAAGATACTCTTGTGAACTCTCTCGTTCGAAGCCACCATTTTCGATAGGTACGATTTGAATGTCTAAGAGAATATATTTGACTCGATGAAAAACGACTTCGATTCCTAGCAGCACTATATCCTGTAGAATGCAGTCAATTGTTCATGATCAAATCTACAGAGCAATGAAATGTTTTATGAATGACTAACTTTAGGACAGATTCATTATCTGTATCCAAACGTGAGTGACAGCTCACGAGTGAAGCCATCTTGGAACCAAACATGTAGTGACTTTCAAGAAGAGAAAAGGGATGCCCGTATTATCGCTTGTTTAGTCCAGAGATCACTGCTACACATGAGAACCCGTTATTAGCGGTTCAATATTATTATATGGAAAAATATGTGCTGAACATTATGTTGGAGAATCGTCGCTAAACGAGATTAGGTTTAGAAGCCATCTGAAATATTGTTTATAAGCTGACGTGCTCAGTCAGTGAAGTCAGATGATATATATGTATGGGCGATACTGAGGGCTTGGCTACTGACAGTCCTTTATACTATTATTCTACATGAGTGCCCATGTAACATTGCAAGACCATTTATCCGCTGTACCATGATGTATTATGCCAACCTGTGATTTGTCACTATCTGTGCTGTCGAGTGTGTACGTCCAATTAAACTTTAGTAAAGGTACACAGTCGTTGGTGTCGATGACTTCCAGCCATACATGAGTGTGAGAAAAGAACATTTGTCAACACCACGAACCCTTATTATCATTCGCACATTATACACTCAATCCATGTCTACACACCACTGCGTAGGTCAAGTTGACATTCCATACACTACAGTGGAGCAAACAACACCATAGAGATCTTATCAACTGATGATGATGATGTCTGCTTCCATCCACTTATATCTATCTTTTGGTGGATATCATTAACTGGAATAAACAAACAGTGGACTTTATCAACTGGTGGACCAGCTTTCTGGGTTTGACCTCGCAGAAGTTCAGAAGTCAACAGATTACCGATACCAGACCGTTTCCTGTGGCTGATACGACACACTTGCAGTATTGGTTTGCTCTTTGTCAACACTTCGTCACGTGACCTGTCAAGTGAATGCAGTATGTAGGTCAGCGTTGTTGACATTTTTACATTAGACATTACAGAGTTTCACAGAACAGTTGGATCAATTCTTGTCAATATTAACAGGAAGACAGTATTTGTGAACTAAGAAGTCCTATTTTCATCGATGGATCTTCTTGTTTTCCATATATGAACTTTAATATTTAAGGCCAGAATGTTTAATTGAATAAAGTGGCAGTTTGTTTATTTTCATAAAAATAACTTTGCCATTACTGTAAAACTGAGCCTATTTTGCAACACATACTATCATACACATAATTTATATATATTTATGTTTACATGTTATTTGTTTGTATAGTATGTTAGTTTCTATGTCAGCGGGTTGTGTTTAAGGTTGGGCGGCGTCCTCACAACAGAATATCCCACGTCATAGAGGGTCCGTTGTGGGCGTTTTCTATAGGTGCAATTTTCTTGATTGAAAATTTGCTGCGACAACTGTTGCTTTTGTGTTAGCTGTGAAGTCTGTAATTATTGTTATTTTTGTAATATTTCTTTGTTCTTTAGTTTTGTTTTGATTTGTTTGTAATTTGTTGGTCTAACCTTTTCTATCTTTCAGTTCTATTCACAATTTGTATTCATATACTGTGACGTCATTGGTGTTGTTATTCTTTGCAGATTCAGTGATTATTTTCATTGATTTCCATATTTGATTTATTTTGATTTCTGCAAACGTTCTTGTATTGTCAGTCCTATTTGTACTTTATGTATTCTGTTGGTTGACATATGTTTTATATAGGTATATTTCATAAGACACAATTGCCTGTGCACTGCACTTGGATTATGGTATAAACCAGTACCTGATTATTATTACTATTATACAAGACCTTATTAAGGCTTGTGACCCACAGATATTGAGATAGTATACTGATTAATCAAGTCATTAAGAACTTGTGGTATTATTATTATTTCAGGTGATTAGTATTATTGTTAGACATCATGTCTACATTGGAATACTTCATTACACAAGGGAAAGCCCTTGATAAGACTGGTCAACAATTAGAACAATGGGCTGTTGCTCAATATGACAAAGCATTAGCTGCAGAAGAGAGAAGAGCTATGGCAGAAGAGAAAAGATTAGAAAGAGAAGCTGAGGCTGCTGCTGAACAAAAGAAATTACAGATGCAGGTGGAGGAAAGGAGATTTGAAGCTGAACAAAAAAAATTAGAAAGAGAAGCTGCTGCGGAACAAAAAAAATTAGAAAGAGAAGCTGCTGCGGAACAAAAAAGATTAGACAGTGAAGCTGAACAAAAAAGATTAGACAGGGAAGCTGAACAAAAAAGATTAGACAGGGATGCTGAACAAAAAAGATTAGATGCTGAAGAGAAAAAAGCAATAAGAGAACATGAATTTGAGTTAGAGAAATTGAGATTGACAAGTATGAGTAATGTTAATCAGGCATCTAGTGGTAATGGTAAACCTTCTACTTACAAGGTTAAGGTTCCACCGTTCAATCAGTCCAGTGACGATATTACATTCTGGCTGGATAGATTTGAACGTTCTTGTCGTACACATAATGTGGATAAATCACAATACGCTAATCAATTATCAGAAAACTTGAAAGGTGAATCTTTGACTAGATTATGCCTTGTAGGAGAAGCAGATAAGGATAATTATGATGTCATTAGGGCGGCTTTGATAAAAAAATATATCAGCTAAGTGAGGAAGGCTATCGCCTTTTATTTAAAACGATGGTGCCTGAGACGGGTGTAGAATTCTCAGAATTCACTGCAAAGGCACGTCTCACAGCTGATCGTTGGATTGAGCTTTCCAAAACAGAAAAAACGTATGAAGGACTTATGGATTTGTTGCTCAGAGATAAGATTATGTCATGTGTGAACAAACCTTTCCTTGAATTTATACATGAGCGTAAACCTAAATCTCTAAAAGAAATGGAAGAATATTGTTCCCAATATGTCACTGCACACCCCGACGTGACTTTTGGCAACACTAAGATTAAGGAGAGTATGCCAGTTGCTTCAGCAATACCATACAATCCCAATTATTCACACAGATTTCAGGGACCTCAAAACAGATTTGATAAAAAAGGTAACCATAATAGTTATCAAAACCAAGGTAACCAATCATTTCAGGGTTCTTCTTCAAAGAACTGGAGACGAGCTGATAGCTCTCGACACAGGGGTGGTCATAATTATAGGAATTTCCGTAGAGGAAGTAATTATAGAAACTATCAGGGTTATCCGTCTTGGAGTCAACAAGATCATAATTACAGAGATACTCATTATAATGAATATGATAATGGTAACCAAGGGAACTATGACTCAAACCCAAATAGGGGTTACAATAGAGGTAACAATAACTACAGAGGTGATAATAACCGAGGTAGATCTCAAAACAAAAGACATAAACCACATTTTCAGGCAAACTCTGCACAACAAGAGTCCCATGAAGCCTATAAACAGAGTAAAGATAATAATGATGCTAGTAATATGGCATGTGCCGCTTTTGATTTTGGGAGAGCATCTCAGTGCCCCCAATGCAAAACGTTATTTGAGCCAACCACAGTGTCTACTTTAAGCTGTGGCCATCCTCTTCCTGCTCTTCCGGCATCAGTCGCGCATGATGGAAGAGGTTCTCTTGTCTTACATAAGGGTTTAGTGAATAACAATCCAGTCTCTGTGCTATTTGATTCTGGATGCACCACAATTGGTGTTAGGCAGTCACTCGTAGATCCTTCCCGTGCCACTGGACAAGTAGTCAAATGTGTAACATTTGGCGGCACATTAGAGAAATACTCTACTGCTATCATTAGGATTGCTACTCCTTTCTTTACAGGAGATGTACACGCATGTCTTCTTCCGAATCCGATCGCTGACCTCATCATCGGTCGCATTCATGGAGTCAAAGAATGCACTCCGCAACAAATTTCCACGTGGGAAAGGCAAAACATGCAGATTGCTAACGCTGTAGTCACTAGAGCTCAGGCTCTTAATATGCCTCAAACTTCATCTACTGAAGATAATGAAGTGCATAACCAAGATGATCCCTTGGTAATTTCTCGTGACTCATTTATAAAACAGCAAGAAGATGATCCCACTCTGAAGAAATTCTTCATTCTTGCAACTAAAGGTGATCCGAATAAAGACACAAGTCGTAAATCGTGGATTACAAAGAAGAATGGCGTACTTGTACGTATGGTTCAAGACTCCCTTACGTCAAGTCATTCTCAAATCCTGGTTCCCAAGAATTTGAGAGTTAAAATTTTGCAGCACGCTCACGACTCTCAGTGTGCTGGACACATGGGTTTTTCCCGTACTAAGTCAAGAGTCCTTGCGGCTTTCTTTTGGCCATTGGTAAACAAGGACATACGGATTTATTGTCGATCTTGTAAAGTATGTCAGGAAGTTAAATCCAAAGGTCCACGGCATGCTGCACCCATTCAGGCGGCGGACATTCCTATTCGGCCGTTCCAAAAAATGGCCATAGACATAATTGGTCCATTTAAGATCAAGTCTGCCAGAGGACATCAGTTTATCTTGACGTGTGTTGATATGTGCACACGTTGGCCAGAGGCTATTCCTCTGAAGAGCATTACTACTGCAGATATTGCAGATGCTCTTTGGCTTATATTTTCTCGTCTGGGGTTCCCCGGAGAGATATTGTCAGACCATGGCACCCAACTAATATCAGATACCATGTCTCAAGTAATGTCTACTCTGCAGATAGATAGATCTTTAAGTAGTATCTACCATCCAATGTCTAATGGTATGGTCGAACGCCTTAATAGAACACTTAAAAACTTACTGGGGAAGATAACTGAGGATCATCCTCAAGACTGGGACAGAGTTTTACCTGCGGCCCTCTTCGCTTACAGAGAGGTACCCAATGAACATACGGGATTTTCTCCCTTTGAACTCGTCTTTGGCGCGCGTCCGCGTGGCCCTATGTCGTTGCTTCACGATCTCATTACATCTGACAATATTGACGATGACACAAAGTCATCCTACGAATATGTCATCGCGTTGAGACAAAAAATTATCGAAGCATGCAAATTAGCAACTTCTTCTTCTGAATTTGCGAAACAGAAGGCAAGGCAATTTGCCAATAAGAAGAGATGCTTACGACAACTTTGTCCTGGTGACAAAGCATTTGTATTACTACCTTGTAGGGAAAACAGATTACTTATTTCTTGGAAAGGTCCGTACGATATAATATCGAAAATTTCCGATGTCGACTATATTGTCGATATTGATGGGAAGCATAAAACCTTAGAACAGCGACAAGTTTCAACTATGTTGCAAACATTTCAGGATGTACTCACTGACATCCCTGGACAAACGCATGTCATTGAACATGACATTGTTCTAACTGACCATACTCCTATTAGGATTAGACCTTATCCTATACCTATACATTTTCAAGCACAGGTCGAGAAAGAGTTGGATGAGATGATAGATTTGAAAATAATCGAACCATCCACCTCTGCATATTCTTCGCCGATGGTTATTGTTCGTAAAAAAGACAATAACATACGTCTTTGCGTTGACTATCGAAAATTGAATCAAGTAACGAAGTTCGATGCCGAACCTATGCCTTTACTGGAAGAGCTACTTACTCGACTCTCCAAATCTCATTTTTTCACTAAACTTGATTTGTCTAAAGGATATTGGCAAGTTCCTTTATCTGAACGCGCCAAACCTCTCACGGCTTTTTCAACACCTAGAGGTTTGTTCCAATGGAATTTTATGCCTTTCGGTCTTATGAACGCACCAGCTACATTCGTACGCATGATGCGCCGAATCCTATCTTATCGGTCAGATGTCATTGCATATCTAGACGACATCTGTCTTTTCAGCGATACTTGGGAAGATCACTATTCAGGGTTAGATGAATTGCTGTCTACTTTGCGTGAGCACAACCTGACAGCGAAACCCTCTAAAGCCTATATTGGTTTTAGCGAAATTTCTTTCCTAGGCCACCGAGTTGGTCATGGTTTCCTAAAGACAGAGGACCATAATACTAGTAAGATACTTAACATCTCAATCCCTAAGACTAAAAAACAGGTGAGAAGTCTGTTAGGTCTTATTCAATTTTATGGCAGATTCATTCAGAATCTATCCTCTATCATGGCACCTCTTTCAACACTTCTAAAGAAAGGTTCGCCTAATGTGGTCCACTGGTCTCAGGAATGCCAATGCTCTCTGGATAAGATTAAAACATTGTTTTCAACACCACCTATTTTAGTGCTACCTACTAAAGATAAGACATTCGTTCTTCATAGTGACGCTTCATCCACTGGGATTGGAGCGGCACTAATGCAAGAGTACTCTGGAACTCTGCATCCTGTAATGTATATTTCCAGAAAACTTAATGCGGCAGAAAGGAATTATTCGGTTTTAGACCGTGAGCTATTAGCTATGGTTTGGTCGATCTTCAAACTACAGAGATTCCTTCTAGGCGCACATTTCATAGTAGAAACCGACCAAAAAGCTCTTACTGCTATACAGAGTAAGAATTTGAAGAGCTCGAGGTCTACTCGATATGCAATTGCTCTTCAACCTTTTCATTTCTCTGTGCGAGCTATTCGTGGATCAGATAATGTGATGGCAGACATTCTGTCAAGATGCCCACATGATTCCACATAACTATTAGGGCTTAGACTTCTTGATATGTCTAGTTCTATAGTAGTTCCTTTTCTATATCATGATAGATACACATTTGTAATTTAATAATATAATGATTGTATAACTACATAGCGGTTCATTGATGTTTATTCACCGCTGTGCTTTGATGATTTTTCTTCATAAATCATAAATGTAAGATATCTAATACGAAACTAGGGTATGAATTTTTTGGGCATTGTGTAATTGCCAGAATTGTATTATACTTTGATGACACCTTCCTGGAAAAATATACTTGTAGAAAAATAATTTCTCTCAGTTTATGAGACACATTCTCACCAGTCGCTCCATAAGTCGACTTAGCCTCATATTAGGCGTTATAGGTAGTCCTGATATTTTCATCTGCGCATTATTCATGCGTTGTGAGCCTATTGTACGTTGCTCCTAGATGTATTTCAAAAAAAAAAAAAAAAAATGTTCCATTTTTTTTTCCCAGGAGGTGTGGTAAGACTGTTACGTGCAGTCTTTGATATCTTACAATATTATACATTGGTATACTTGTTATGTTCGCAAATATTTTGGTAAACAAAATAGTGCTTAAGGAAAAGTCATTATTGAGTTACTTCCCTTGAAAGTTGTGCCGGCTCGTTCGATCGAACTCCGCGGATGAATCCAGTTTTCTGCGATTTATCCTTTGTTTGGGTAATAATAGATTGTTCTTGCTTCAGAATATCTATGGCCTGAATTTATGTGTATTGTTTGTCTGAGTAGGACGAGTCTGTCTTATATCTGTATATCTTTACATATCTAGATCGAACTATATGTTCTGTTGTCTCTAGAGAGGTCAAAGGCTATTCGGCGGATGTGCCGCTAGAGTGTGGTGTGATTTGGCTTCGTCATGATGGGGACTGTGTTTTTCTATGTCGGCTTGTCGCCGAAAAAAAAGTGATCTCAGTATTGGTGGGGAAAGTGATAGTCGTCTAGACCTATCGTGTATGCTTTACCCCAGTGTTTATTCGTATTGCCAAGGAATGGCAGAATCATATTTCTGATACCAAGGTAATAAAAGATACTCTTGTGAACTCTCTCGTTCGAAGCCACCATTTTCGATAGGTACGATTTGAATGTCTAAGAGAATATATTTGACTCGATGAAAAACGACTTCGATTCCTAGCAGCACTATATCCTGTAGAATGCAGTCAATTGTTCATGATCAAATCTACAGAGCAATGAAATGTTTTATGAATGACTAACTTTAGGACAGATTCATTATCTGTATCCAAACGTGAGTGACAGCTCACGAGTGAAGCCATCTTGGAACCAAACATGTAGTGACTTTCAAGAAGAGAAAAGGGATGCCCGTATTATCGCTTGTTTAGTCCAGAGATCACTGCTACACATGAGAACCCGTTATTAGCGGTTCAATATTATTATATGGAAAAATATGTGCTGAACATTATGTTGGAGAATCGTCGCTAAACGAGATTAGGTTTAGAAGCCATCTGAAATATTGTTTATAAGCTGACGTGCTCAGTCAGTGAAGTCAGATGATATATATGTATGGGCGATACTGAGGGCTTGGCTACTGACAGTCCTTTATACTATTATTCTACATGAGTGCCCATGTAACATTGCAAGACCATTTATCCGCTGTACCATGATGTATTATGCCAACCTGTGATTTGTCACTATCTGTGCTGTCGAGTGTGTACGTCCAATTAAACTTTAGTAAAGGTACACAGTCGTTGGTGTCGATGACTTCCAGCCATACATGAGTGTGAGAAAAGAACATTTGTCAACACCACGAACCCTTATTATCATTCGCACATTATACACTCAATCCATGTCTACACACCACTGCGTAGGTCAAGTTGACATTCCATACACTACAGTGGAGCAAACAACACCATAGAGATCTTATCAACTGATGATGATGATGTCTGCTTCCATCCACTTATATCTATCTTTTGGTGGATATCATTAACTGGAATAAACAAACAGTGGACTTTATCAAAGACCATACCAAAGGATTGAAAGATTGCCATCATAACACCAATTTTCAAAAAGGGTGACAATCGACAATGTGGAAACCATAGAGGCATGTCCCTTCTCAGTGTCCCTGGTAAAATCTGCTCTAGAATCCTAGAGCAGAGACTCCGAAGCCTAGCTGAGCCACAATTGGATGAGGTCCAGTGCGGATTCCGAGCAAACCGAAGTACTCAAGACCTAATCTTCACACTCAGACAGCTGAGTGAAAAGGCCCTTGAGTATAGGAGTGGGATCCATCTTTGTTTCATAGATCTGGAAAAGGCGTTTGACAGGGTCCCCTGGAGCGGGCTTTGGGACTGTTTGGCAAGGGGGAATATTCCAGCACCTCTGATTCATGCTATACAGAGCTTCTGCAGGTCTTGCAGAAATTATGTGAGGACAGCAAACCATGGGTCAGAGGAGTTCAGGACCACCACTGGTGTAAGACAAGGTGATGTCCTATCACCTTACCTCTTCATACTCCTTATGGACGATGTCATCAAGGCATGTAAGGAGAGAACAAGAGAGTATTCAGTGGGGTACTGGAAGATGAGACAGGTCTATATTTCGGAGCTGGCATTTGCTGATGATGTTGCCCTGGTTGCTGAATCAGAGGCACATCTCCAATCCAACCTGCAAGTCTGGAAGGAAGAGCTGGAGAAGAGAGGGATGGTCACGGGCAGCTCTGGAACAAAATCCATGGTGATATCACGAGAAGAAAGAAAACATCAGATTAAGTTGGGAGAACAGGTCCTGGAGCAGGTCGACCACTTTAAATATCTCGGAGCTATTATAGGCAGAAGGGGAGGCATCAGAGAAGAGTTGGCCACTCGAAAAGCAGCGGCTGGGAGACTTTTTCGGGCCATAAATCGTGGATTCCTCAGCAAGAAAGAGGTTGGTAAGAAAACGAAGATGGCTGTATACTGCTCCACCTATGTCCCAGTCTTGACATATGGATGCGAGTCGTGGGCAATGACTACAGCCCACAAAAGCCAGATCCAAACCTCAGAAATGAGGTATCTGAGGAAAGTGGTTGAAGTAACAAGAGGAGACATGGTCCGCAACCAGACGATCCGTCAAGGCCTGAAATCCCATCCGCTGCAGACCCAAATAGAACAGTTCCAACTAAGATGGTTTGGCCATGTCTGCAGAATGGGAGAAGATCTGCTACCACGACAAGCATGGGAAACAAAGAGCCAGGGATCCAGACCTCCAGGATGACCCAGAGTCCGCTGGGAGGACAGCATTAGACAATCTTTGAAGGACCGAGGACTAGAATGGAACCAGGCCAGGAAGAAGACAGCTGATAGAATGGTCTGGCGCTCTCTCTTCCAAACCTCTACACCTCACGGTAGAAGGGGAACGACTAAGTAAGTAAGTAAGAATGATATACATCCAACAATATTTATGCACGTCAGACATTCAGAACAAACAAACTGATGGAAAAGAAAACTGGAGGTACCAGAAAGGTGGTTCATAATAAGGAAGCAACAGATATCTTGGACAACCAGAAAATCATATATGGAAGTTTTCAGATTGTCAATTAACAAGATAAGATACGAACAAAGTTCTTTGGAAACAAGAGAAGAAAAACAGAATCTGGTGACAACTAGTCAATTCAGCTCAAATGGAAAAAAAAAAAACTAAAATTAAGAGAAATACTTTGACAAACTGACCATAGGGCATGGAATGGACTGAAGACAGCAGATTCAAGACATCAGAGACTGCAGACAATGGAAAGACATGATCACCAATGCCAATCTGACTGGTATTCAATAAATGTACAATATATAAATTCCCATATTATTTTGACAACTCCGCGTAGGCCGGTCCCAAACCCGGCTGAAAGAGGAGGAGGGTGGCCTGCATGGAGGCCGTAAGGAGGCAGCCCCTCCATCATGCAAAGGCACAACAGGCCAATCACCTGTTTGCTTTAAATCACAATTACGCGAACTACAAGAGAGAAAACCGGACTGATTCTTCTTCTTCTTCGTTCGCCCTGAAAAGGACGGTGGTTGCGTTGTGTCTGTTTACAACGTAGCTGTGATATCTGCACCTTTCGGTCGACACATCCGACTTCTGCATTGCATTTTTAGGACCGGGTTTGCCTTCCCATTTCGATCCACACTCGCTCAGCCAGCCTGCACAGCTGCAGACTGTTTCCAGGACCACCACGTGGAGGTGGAGTGCGGTCTTGACCAGCTTTGGTTTGCTGGTCCTGACGCAGGCAGTCAAGCTATGAGTCGCTGACTGCGGTCTCTATTGCTGCGTCTTGAGGTCCCTCACTGGAACGGACTACGACTTATGGAACTTGCAACACAAGAAGTATAAATGGGAAAGAAGAGGATCTGGTGGAAGAGATGAGGAAAGCAAAACAAGAAATCCTGGCTATAACGGAAACGAAGAAAAAGGGACAAGGAGTCATGGATCTCGGTAGTGTACCCACATCTGAAAGAGCTAAAGGGGGCGTGGGTTGCACTGTGGCCAAAAACCCAAAAAAATAGTATCATGTGATAGAAGTTTGTCTCGGAGCGCATTATGGTTGTAAAACTAAAAGAAGGAGAAACCATAGTCAACCTGGTCATAGTGTATGGGCCAAATGAGGATGAGAGAGCAGAGGTCAAGGAGGAATTCTTCGAGCTGCTTCAAAGGACAGTGGATGGCTGCCTAGATGAAATTATCATGCTCGGAGATTTCAATGCCAGAGTTGGAAATGACCATGCTAGATGGGGTGGAGTTATCGGAAGATATAGAGAAGATACTCTCAATGACAATGGAAAACGACTCCTTAGATTCTGCAGTGAGCAGAATCTGATCATTACAAAGTTCCCCCATAAGCGCATACATGCATACACTAGATGTGAACCAACAAAGAATGAGAAGTCAGTGATCGACCATGCCATAGTTAGGAGGAGCTCATTCAAATATGTTCAGGATGCTAGAGTCTGGAGGGGGCCAGAGATTGGAAGTGATCACCACCTGCTTACAATCAAAAGAACAACTGAAAGAGTTGCACAGCCTAGGAACTGCCCAACATCACGCAAGAAACTAAGTAAATGAATGGGAGGAATGAGCATTAAGTCCTACAAGCTGAGAGAGCCAGAAATTAAGACCAGATATCAGGGGCTTATTGCTGCAGCGATGAGAAACACAGAAGAACAACCTGGTGAGTTGGAAACCCTCTGGCTTAAATTCAAGGACATCATAAAGACAGCTGCTGCAGAAGCATGTGGTGAAGTCCGACTTGGGAGCAAGAGAAAGAGGACACCTTGGTGGACAGAGGAAGTAAAAGATAAAATGAGAGAAGAAAATGGCATGGAAACAATACTTAGGAGCTAAAAACACAGCAGGACAAAAAGAGAAATATAGAGAAAATGTGACACTCAGAACAGAAGCAAAGAACAAGGTGCTAGCAGCAAAACAGATGGGAAGAATTTGGAGAAAAGCCAGAAAAAGATGCGCAAGAAAACCAGAAATTGTTCTATAAGACCCTAAAGAACACGAGGAAGGAAAAACAATGCCCTCTCAAATTTATAAAGGACAAGCAAGGCAAATTGCTTACTGCCCCGAAGGAAGTAATGGAAAGATGGAAAGAATATTTCTCAGAACTCCTTGATGGTGAGTAAGGTCAAGTATCAGAAATGATAACCACTAGCACAGAAGAGAAAACCAATGGTGGTGAAGATGACATAAAGATGGAATAACTGAAGACAGCACTGGAGAAAATCAAGATGGGCAAAGGAGCAGGGCATGATGGTATAACACCAGAAATGGTTAAGTACATGGGAGCATCAGGCGACCTATTACTCTTAAGGGTCCTACAGGCAGCGTGGTGCAACAAGGCCATGCCAAAGGATTGGGAGATTGCCATCATAACACTGAGTTTCAAAAGGGTGACAATCGACAATGTGGAAACCATAGAGGCATATCCCTTCTTAATGTCCCTGGTGAAATCTACTCTAAAATCCTAGAGCACAGACTCCAACGTCTAGCTGAGCCACAATTGGATGAAGTCCAGTGCAGATTCCGAGCAAACCGAAGTACTCAAGACCTAATCTTCACACTCATAGCTGAGTGAAAAGGCTCTTGAGTATAAGAGTGAGATCCATCTTTGTTTCATAGATCTGGAAAAGGCATTTGACAGGGTCCCCTGGAGCAAACTTTGGGACTGTTTGGCAAGGAAGAACATTCCAGCACCTGATTCATGCTATACAGAGCTTCTACAAGTTTTGCAGAAATTATGTGAGGACAGCAAACCATAAGTCAGAAGAGTTCAGGACCACCACTGGTGTAAGACAAGGTGATATCCTGTCACCTTATCTTTTCATACTCCTCATGGATGATGTCATCAAGGCATGTAAGGAGAGGACAGGAAAGTATTCAGTGGGGTACTGGAAGATGAGACAGGTCTGTATTTCGGAGCTGGCATTTGCTGATGATGTTGCCACGATTGCTAAATCAGAGGCACATCTCCAATCCAACTTGCAAGTCTGGAAGGAATAGCTGAAGAAGAGAGGGATGGTCATTAGCAGCTCTAAAACAAAATCCATGGTGATATCACAAGAAGAAAGAAGACATCAGATTAAGCTGGGAGAACAGGTCCTGGAGCAGGTCGACCACTTTAAATACCTCGGAGCTATTATAGACCGAAAGGGAGGCATCAAAGAAGAGTTGGCCACTCAAAAAGCAGCAGCTGGGAGACTATTTCAGGCCATAAATTGAGGATTGCTCAACAAGAGAGAGTTTGGTAAGAAAACGAAGATGGCTGTATACCGCTCCACCTATGTCCCAGTCTTGACATATGGATGCGAGTCATGGGCAATGACTACAACCCACAAAAGCCAGATCCAAACCTCAGAAATGAGGTATCTGAGGAAGGTGGTTGAAGTAACAAGAAGAGACATGGTCCGCAACCAGACGATCCGTCAAGGCCTAAAATCCCACCCCCTGCAGACCCAAGTAGAACAGTCCCAACTAAGATGGTTTGGCCATGTCTGCAGAATGGGAGAAGATCGGCTACCACGACAAGCATGGGAAACAAAGAGTCAGGGATCCAGACCCCCAGGACGACCCAGAGTCTGCTGGGAGGACAACATTAGACAATCTTTGAAGGACCGAGGACTAGAATGGAACCAGGCCAGGAGAAAGACAGCCAATAGGATAGTCTGGCGCTCTATCTTCCAACCTCTACACCTCACGGTAGAAGGGGAACGACTAAGTAAGTAAAACTAACAACATTGCTTGTACTCACTATAAAAACTATTTTTATCTTACACAACAACATTCATACTTACTGGCATCAAGTATTTTTGTAAGCGGCTCAGTGCATTCGACATCAACAGACACACCATTAAAAAACTTTTTCTCTTTAAGGGATTCAAACACTTTTCTTCTTGCTTGCAGGGCTAACTTCACTTCTGTCTGATGCTTCTCACGCTCCTCAGGATGATACTTTGACTTAAACCTGGTTTGGGGCATTTGGAGAAAAGGTGGACACAAAAGTACAAGATAAATACAGCACACAATAGTTTCCGTATAAGTTCAAGTGACTTCATACAAATGTTGACATTTGCTATATTCGGTATGACTACATACTATGTAAGGTAAAGGATCCCATTACACACCTATTGAGGCATATTGGGAATATGGTGTTAAGCCCGCATTTTCTTGACCGTTGGCACACTAGGGGTGATGTGGTCAGCATCACGCCGGCTGCCTTAACCTTCCCAGTTGTTCTGGTACCCAATTCATGAGGTTGGGTTGACCCCGGAGCCGTCTGCGGTCTAAAAAATCCCACCTCAACTGGAGATCAAACCATGGACCACCGAACTAGGAAGCCAGTGTACTAACCACTGCGCTACCACGGCTCCTTATACATACTATGTAACTTTCCTATAATTATTGTTAACTTCACAAGCATATAATATGACTGAATGCTATATCCCCAATCAATGTGAGAAATCTATGAATAATTCATGACAAAGTAGAGTAACATATTACTGCACTAGCTCCTTCACAAAACAAAGAGTAAGATATTCGTACCACAAGCTACTCAAGTGTCAGGAATTTAAACAATTTATATATTAATATATTAAATAATTAAAAAATAATTTCATTTCTGTGGGGTATACTATATGCCTCTAAAGAAATTTCTTACATAAGCTAAACAGACTGGACCGAGTAGTGCTATGTTCCAGTTTGATGATGGACAAAATCATTTTGTAACAGTACAGACATGAAACTGAAGATGAAAGTACACAACTATGATCATTTCACACATGTCTTAACGTACAGTGGATAACGGTTTCCAAACAAAAGGTAAATCAATAAAAAAATAAAATAAAAAAGATAGAAAAAGTGCGAGA